>CAJHQQ010000483.1:0-164469 GCA_905132885.1 Moricandia moricandioides
ACCTTTTCCTCATCCCACATGAATCCTTGTATGTTCTGCACATAAAGACACTACAAGAATCAGTGTTTTGATCGATTCAGTTATATGTTCTGCCTTGTGTTTTTGAGTGTCGTACCTGAACCCACTCGAAGTAACTAACAGTGACTCCTCCTGAGTTTGCGTATATATCTGGGAGTATCACACCACCTTTCTTCCTCAATATCTGCATAGAAGGATAGTACTGAGTCTTTGTTACACCCAAGTTTGAGTAGAAAAATAAAGAATCAGATTTCGAACCTTGTCAGCCTCAGGATCAGTTGGATGATTAGCACCTTCAGTGATGAACTTTGCTTTAATCTCGTTTGCATTTTCCCTACAAAACCAATCACAGCGTTTCAAAATGAAGTTCGAGGAGGAAACGTTAACTTGTCTAGCAAGAAACTAAAAAGACCTGTGGATAACGCTACCTAGAGCTGCAGGGACAACAATATCACAATCTTCAACAAGAACTGATTCAGGATCAATAGCATCAGCACCATCAAACCCTTTAATTCCTAGGTTTTCTTCGGTATGCTCAAGCAAACCACAGATATCGATTCCATTCCTTGTTCTTGATTGCTCCTGTGACATCGCTCACCGCCACAAACTTCCCACCTTTTTCATTTATCAACTTCGCCGCCCAAGAACCCACATTTCCAAAACCCTAAAAAAAACAGAGACAATACGAGTGACTTCCCACGCAAGCAACTGAAAACTTGTCATCTTTTTAAAACCTGGATGACGAATCTCTGTCCAGCTATAATTGTCATCTTTTTAGTACAGTTTTTGACAATAATTGTCTACCTAGACGTCCATCTAACATATACTGAGCATTAAGCATGCACTAGACCAGATTAATATAGTTCGTGCATAAGATTTATATATTGTCACACTATTCTAACATTTATTTTTTTTGTTAAAAAAACACATTGCAAGACATTCATGTGGCACGATGATACACCATATATACTTTTGCTTCTATTATATCTAATTTTTAATCATTTACATTTCTGTTATATTCAGTCTCAATGAATCTTGCATGTCATGAGATATTTTACGTGTTATTAACGTGTTTTATTCTTTAGCCCCCTACGCATATATAGCGTATACACTTCTGTCAGCAGTGACAAAAAATAAACGTATGGGAAAAAAAGACAAAACGTATACACTTATTGCACATATAATATTCAGTTTTGATTTTCCTATATATACATTCTTTTCTGAATAATCGAATCAGAATCTTTAGAGAATTAGATGAGGACACGAGAGGATACAACAAATCAAGAAACGTTAGGAATTAAAAGATTCCACCATCAAATATATTCAGAAGTTGGAAATAATCATTAGTAATATATAAAATATATGAATCAATTCATTTATCACCAATTGATTTTAAATTGAAAGTTCATCTAGTTTAATATGGTATATCAAAGCCCACGATCCACACAGTCTAACCGATCCATTATTGATCCACCTCCAAGCAGCCTATCGATCTTTACCGAAACATTCCGCATCGAAAATTGAAAGAAATCATTCTTAGTATATAAGATATAGATGGATCAATCCACATATTACTAATTTGTACCTTTTAGAAAAATCTTTTGGAAAAGAGATTCCTCCAGGAGATATGCTTCCACTAATTAAATTGAATTTTAAGTAGATTTCCACCAAGATTTCTTTCACTTTCACTTTCCAAAAGAAGATATTAAATATGGTAAGAAGATTGACCGTAACAGTTTAGGAAACTTGACTGCGGCCTTGAATGGACTCTATAGCCTATTATTTTCCCCAATTGTGGGCCCAATAAGCAAAAAAAAAAAAACTATGAGTGCCAGGTAACAAGTCTTGAGGGACTGAGTCTCGTTATTGCCATCTGTGTCCCATTGTTATCTCCAACTGTCAGCCACTCCCGTTAATGTCGGTTCTTGTTTTCACACTCACAATGACCCCAAAAAATTAGAGGAGAAGGAACAAAAGCAAAAGGAAACAAAGGAACAACATTATTATATATATCTTTGTCAAATTTCAAGAAGACTGGTCATGTTTTGATTGTGTGTTTTGAACGTGTCTTTGCAGATTAATAGCAGTTTTCTAGTGGTTTAGAGTTTTGGTGGTAGATCAGATCATTAGAAAAAGGGTTTTTTGAGAATGTCGACAAACATATTTTGGCAAGAATCACCCATTGGGAAAACTGAAAGGCAGAAGGTGTTAAACCAGAAAGGTTGTGTGGTGTGGATCACAGGTCTCAGTGGTTCAGGTCAGTCTCCTTAAACACCAGTCTTATCTTTGAATAACCTAAGACGTTTTGTAATTGTGTAAACTTCTTCTTATGCAGGAAAAAGCACGTTGGCTTGCTCCCTGAGTAGAGAGTTGTACACCCGGGGAAAGCTATCATACATTCTTGATGGGGATAATCTTCGTCATGGTTTGAACAAAGATCTTGGTTTCAAGGCAGAGGATAGAGTGGAAAACATACGCAGAGTCGGTATGTCTGAATGCTAAGAAGGTTATAAGCACAAATGTAAACACTTTAAAAGGGTCTAATGATGCTATAATGCTGGTTTAATATGTAGGAGAAGTAGCAAAACTCTTTGCTGATGCTGGTTTGATCTGCATTGCCAGTCTCATATCGCCTTACAGGAAAGACCGTGACGCTTGCAGGGAAATGATGCAGGGTTCATCTTTTATCGAGGCAAGCTAGCTATTCACATTCAGACTTTTCAGCTTTTAAAAAACATATTGTTTGAAGTTGTGTGGCATAAACTCTTTAGGTTTACATGAACATGTCTCTACAATTGTGTGAAGCAAGAGACCCTAAAGGCTTATACAAGCTTGCACGTGCAGGGAAGATCAAAGGTGAGATAACATAAGCTTCCATATAACAGAGGATATCACGTTGCTTCCTTATCATTTGAATCTTTAACAAAAGGATTTTTTTTGTGTGTGTGTGCAGGTTTCACAGGGATTGATGATCCATATGAATCTCCCTTGAACTGTGAGGTATTATCCATGTGAATGTATATATGATGATTATTATTTTGTGAGTTAATATGTTTATCTGTTATGTTATGAAACAAATGAATAGATAGAGCTGAAGGAGAAGGAAGGAGAGTGTCCTTCCCCTGTAGCTATGGCAGAGGAAGTCATATCTTATTTAGAAGACAAAGGCTTCCTTCAAAACTAGTAGTATAACCCCTCCACCACCATGAATCCAACCAAGTCACATTTGATTTTGCTTTTTTTTTCTCCAAGTGTTTGCTGCTCTCTCTTTATGTATTTTTTTTCACCCTCCTGAAACAATGCATATCATAAACAAGTTTGAACTATGAAAGACATGTTACAGCTTTCTTCCTTTTCAACTTTTAATAACTGTTAATTCTCTCAGATAGTTTTTTTAGTTTTAATCACAATATAGTTTAAAAAAAACCAAAATAGCTCTTTTTATTTCAAATTTTTAATATTTAATTTTTTTAAAAATTTCAAATTCGAATCGTCATTTTATAACTTTAAGTCTTAAGTCTAGATATTCAAGAAGTATAAGTGTATATTTACACATTTTAATAAAATTTATTTTGATTATTTTTTTTAAAAAAATTATTTTTGTGACAACCTTTTTAAAACTATCATAGGGTATTTCTCTATAATAAAATCAAACAAGTTATTCAACAGTATCAATCCTTTTTCTACAATCTTAGAAAATTGATTAATTTTATTTTAGAGATAGTGAATAAACTTGGTTTCAGAAGTAAATTTTCTTTTTATAGAGCTTATATGAATAGTTTGCAAAAAATAGAGGGTTGATTTGTTATTTTCCCCTGTTTTTCTATTCAGACCGTGAGTTCGGTAATTAAACCAGAACAAAAAACAAACAAAACGAAACAGAAGAGAAGTCGATCAACTTTAGAGATTTTGAGACAGAGAGAGAGAGAGATGGTGTTGAACAGTAGGTTGGTGGAGACAACAGTGAATATATCGACGGATCTATGGCAATACGTAGCTTGTAACCCCGAGAGACTTCCTCGCGCCACCGTCCTCCGTTTCATCTTCTGCATCCCTCTCCTCCAGCTCCGCCGCCTCGCTTCCTCTTTAGGTTCCTACCTCTGCTTCGATTCCGATCGCAATACTCACTCCGATTAACTTCCGGATCGTCAAATTTGCTCCTTTGATTCATTATAATACTGTAAACACGTCTCTTCGTTGATTAATTGTTTTGGATCACTTGTGTAATTTGTTTGTTTGTAACCGAAAGAAAGGAACACTATTATTAAATTTGAATACCAGAATAAACCGGAAATTTCGAAAAACAGACCCAAACCAAACCGGACTGTAAGAGGTTGTTGTTGTCTCATCGCACAGACGTGTAAACCAAACGAACATTGTAGAAGGTTTCGTGAGGAAGAAGATGAAGTCGGTAGTGTCCCATTTCTCAACGCCTTTAATCACAGCTAGATTCTTCCCTACTTCATGTCTTCTTCCTCCACAATCGATCTCCACCGTCCGCCTCCGAAACACCTCCTCCTCTCTCACCGTGATGGCCTCCTCAGCAGCAGCTCAGTCTTCTTCTTCTCAGGTTCATCTATCTATTCGGCGAAAAGTATTACTGCCTCGAGATCATTTGTCTTTTCGTTTTCCATGATTCTTGCTTCTTTTTTCTATCATTAGAGAAGAAAAAGATTGAATTTTTAGATTTCAATAGTTGAAAAGTTCTAAACTTTGTCTCATATATCAATCAGGCTGTATCACCAGGGAGTGTCAGCAGTGAGACAACAGATGTTTTCAAATTGATTCAAGCGCACGAGGTAACACTAAAGAAAACATTTTTGTATCCATGCTTGGCTCAAGACATATCTATCTATCCCTATGATTTGATAAGCGGTTTGTCTCGTTTTCCAGGCTAAGGCTGCTCGTCTTTCTCCTGTTGAGGAAATCAGAACTGTGCTTAACGGTAGTGTTTGTGGTATGCTTTCCACTTTTTCTCAGGTGAGCTAGTAGTGTTTCTTTTACTTCTATGAACATGGTTTCTCATAGAGCATACTATATGGCTATATCTCATTTACCGTAATTTTGGATATGCTGCAGAAGTATGAGGGTTATCCTTCAGGATCTATGGTTGATTTTGCATGTGATGCTGATGGTTCTCCGATTCTAGCAGTCAGTAGCTTGGCTGTCCATACAAAGGTTTGCTGCTTATTTAACCATATCTAGATGATTCACCTCTGTTTTGCTGTCTGAGCCATAGTTTACATACTGACATGAACTGTGTGGTATTAGTAAACTAACAAGCCAAGAAAATAAAACCCATCGTCTCTTAGCTTTATGATTTATCTCTGCTTGCAGGATCTCTTAGCTAATCCAAAATGCTCACTACTGGTTGCTAGAGACCCAGAGGATAGGACCGGTTTGAGGATCACCCTACATGGTGATGCAGTTTTGGTATGTGTGTTTCGCCTTGTTGCTTTATTACACGTTTACATTTAAGCTTCAATGTTTGTTGTATGTATTATGTAGGTTTCTGACAAAGATCAAGCGTCTGTTCGATCTGCTTATTTAGCCAAGCATCCCAATGCTTTCTGGGTAGACTTCCTTTCTTGTAATATCTAGAAAGTTAAAGATTTTCCAAAGACGATGTATTATAACATCTCAAAAAGTCAACTGAACCTTTTCTTCTTAAAACTGTCAAGGTTGATTTTGGAGACTTCAGCTTTATGCGAATTGAACCAAAAGTTGTCAGATTTGTTTCAGGGGTAGCAACTGCTTTTCTAGGATCTGGAGGTGCTTCATCCTCTTAATATACTGCCTTATGCAATCTCAGTTTATATGCTCCCGCTAATCTTTATTTGTTCCCTTTGTAGAATTCAGGAAAGAGGAGTACCAAGCAGCCAAAGTAGATCCTATAGCTCAGTTTGCAAAGCCTGTAACGGTATGTCAATCATATTCGTGCACCATTACACATCAACAGATATCAGTGAATGTACTAACAACTCTTTTTTTTCATTTCGGCAGTCACACATGAACAAAGACCATGAAGAAGATACCAAAGCCATTGTACACCATACAACATCCATACCTGTAAGTAACTCATCATCTTAATCTTGGTCGACATAACCATTGGTAACCTCGTTAAGACTAGCGCTGTCTGTCTTTGACGCACGATCGTACATATACACCACAATTAAACCTCCTTAAATGTCAGGTGGAGAGCGCCTTGATGCTTGATTTGGACAGCCTTGGTTTCAATGTTAAGGTGTGTTTTCTAAACACCAAACCCCCCCTTTTCTCATACTTTTATCTTTTAGCTCATGAACATATGTTCTCTTCTTCGTGACAGGCTAGTGTTCAAGGGAACACCTTCAAGATCCGAGTTCCGTTCCCAAGACGCGCACAAGACAGAAAGTAAGACATTCAGTGTTACACTTTTGTAACCTGTTTATGTACTGAGTTAAAACTACTGATCCCTTTTACTATCAGAGAGATCCAAAACTGATTGAGTAACTCTTTTGAGATGGTGGTGGTGTTTTCAGGGATGTGAAGACACTGATAGTGGAAATGCTTCAAGCTGCCAAGTCTGTTTCCAGTTAGTTTGCTAAAATTAAAGATGGAAAAGCTTCCTCTCTTCTAAAGTTACTGCTACTACAACGAAAAGGCTTCCACCTTTACAGACTCCTCATCTTGTTCTGAACAACTCTTCAGTCCTGTTACTCCTGTAAATATCCTAAGAAGACTATAACAAAGTTCGATACATGAAAAAGTTATAAATTATTTGTGACATTTTGTTGGATGGAACTCATGCATCTCCATTCCTCATGATTATCCTTCTGCGGTCAAAGCTCGTGATTGATTTGGATAAAGTACAAGCAACCTCATTCTTATCAAAGTTCCACGTAAATGACCAAAATACATTATTTGAAACATCAAATTACAATAGATTATGTGCAAGTCACAAACAACAAGCGCATGCCACAAAGAAATAATGTTTCCTTGTGCTCCAACCGAGAAAGTACTTTTATAAGATTGCTTAAGTGAACACCATAAGCGAGAGTTAGCTTAAGTCAATACGCAAAGATTTCTAGTAAGCTAAAATAATCTTAAAGCTCCTCATTCTGAATCACTATCAATGTTCCCCATTGCTTTTAATCCTCTTGCTCGCCTCTGCAACACAAAAAACAACACATCACACACGTAACATATCATCAATGCTATGCCTAACAAGATTTCAATATCAGTTTCTGAATGGAATATAAAGCTAGTACCTTCTTAGAGCTCTTCTTGACCCTAACATCATATCTATCTGGACACATATCAGCCAACCATGTTCCAGGACTCACCAACTGTGTACATAAATCCAACCAAATATTTTCTCAAACCCTTTAAACAAAAAGATTAGAAACTTGGAAAATGAAGGAATTGTAACTTACAAGTAAGCTTTTTTGGATGAGTTTGGCTCTCTTCTTAGGCCTGTGTGAAGGTTTGCAACCTTTCATAGCCATGAAATCTTCTTCCTTCTCTTTGCTTGATAGTGTCACAAACAGCTTTGGCCACATACTCTCGTCTTCCTTGCTATTGCTGTCTTCTCCATTGTTTCCATCTAATAAGCAAGCTTTCCCAACACTATCCACAACACCTCTCGTAGTATAATACCTCTCCTCTTTCTCTTTCTCAGGTAGTCCAGATCTGAGTATTGCTCCTTCTGATCCTCTAACAAAACATTTCAGAAACCCATTAAAAAAAAATTGAGTCTTGGCTTCTTCAACTTACGGGAAAAAAAAAAAGATAAAGTCTTTGTACCTGGAGAACCTTGAGGACTGAAAGAGGAAGGTCTCTTGAGCTGAAGAATTAGATTCGCGGCGTGAGATGTGTTTGTCCTTGTTGTTAGCTCTTAGACGTCTCATTCTCTTCTTGTTCCCCCACTGTAAGAACATTTCTTGTTCTAACGACGACATCTTCGAGCTTCTTCTCCGATTGTCACAACTGAAGAATCTGTCCGAAACAGAGTTTATTAGTGTAAGAAAAAGAGAGATGCTTTTTTACATAATTAAGAACTCAAAATCTAAAGAGAAGACGAGAATCCCCGGTACAAACTTACTTACAGATAAGGATGATTTTCCCGGCAAAGACCACCGTAGCCACTAATTTCTCCGGCGAGTCTGGCGAAACCTTTGATGACAAACGTCTGTGTCTCTTTCTCTCTCTGTATTGTGGAGGCAAAGGTTGTTTAGGGCATCTTTCTTTATATTTCATCTCTGTGGAGCGGTCTTTATGAACCGTTCGATTATAAAAATCGACGGTCCAGTTGAGTCAACTTCTCCTGTACCCTTATTTTTTCAGAGGTAATCTACTATGGGCTCGCACGATCTCTTATCCGCTTTTCATAATTCTTTTTTTAACAAAACCTAAACCTCCCAAATTAAATCCTATCCGGGTTTCAAACTAAACCCTAACCCCCCAATGGATTGGGGTGACCATGGCTAAAATTTAATTCTATAGGTTTTCAAATTCGAAAATAATAAGTATTCTAATCGTTGGGGTTAATCGGGAGTCCTCTCGTGAAATATGGGAAAAAAAGATTGTGATTTTTTGGAAATATTTTATTCAATTCTATAATCAAAGAAAAAATATCACGTTTTCAATTTTAAATTTTTATATTTTTTCGTGATATAGGGAAAATTAAGAAGAAATGTGTCCTAGAAGATTTAGAAGTTGAGATTTGAGGGGGGTATGAGAGGAATTGACTCGGTCCGTTTTGACCAATTAGTGATATTACTTTGTACCTTTTTACCCCAACCAGTAGTCAACAGAAGAAATTTTTTTCACTGCTAACTATTTTTTCTTACGTTATTGTGCTGTTGTAAGGATTGGTAAATGGACCTAACAAGGGAGTGTGGTTGGGCCTCCTTTGAGAACAACCCTACCAAATTTTCAGAATGTTGGAAAGGCATGGGCGTTTTACCGGGACGGAACCAAAAATTCGTGTGAAGTCCGACTTGACCCGAAAATCCGGTGGTATAAATGATACCATTTACTCCATGGAACTTGTTTTTTTTTGGAGGATTTACGGGTTTTAGATCCGACTTGATCCGAACCCAAGATCCAATAAGATACTCCAAATACTTGAAATTTCTAGTATATATTAAGTATTAATGAGTTTTCAGTATATTTTGAAATATAACAAATATCTTTTAAGCATCGGTTTTAGGTTTTTAGATATAATTTTAGATTTTGGATAAAATTTTAGATTTTAATAATATAGTTTGGTTAATTAAGTAAAATTTCGAATATTTTTCATGTTTTTGGTCAAATTTTAGGTAAAATTTAAAATATTTTTGGATATTTAAATATTTAAAGTATTTTTGTGTGTTTTCAGTATTTTTTGGGCCAGATCCGTACGAATTCAACTTGGATCCGACATTACCCGAACCATACTCAAACTAACAAATTTTATTTATCCTATTGGTCTAACTATCTAAGATCTGAACTGATTCAGACCTGACAGAACCCAAACTTAACCCAAACAAATTCTAATTATTTTATCAAATCTATATTTAGGATCCAAAAAACCTAAATCCGACCAGATCCCTCTCAAACAAAGACCAATGACCCGAATGGCCATGCTTACGAAACACAATGTTTTAGACTTTTAACCCGTCTGGCAAACCATATGGCAGGTAAAATAGCTAACGTTCTCATCTTGTAATGAAATTTCTTCATTTTGGAGAAAAAAAAAGGTACGTGAATTGAACTACTAATATTAAACAAATCACAGTAATTATATTAGAGTTCTATCAGAACAATTAAAACATTACATGAAATTTTACAATGAGCTATCAACAGATGGGATTTTAACAAAATGTATTGACAATGAACATATGCATGCACGCTATAAACTACCCAACTTATGAAGCTGGTTGATGAGGGTAGACTCGATCTAATTAAATCCCTTTGATTCCATGGAGTCTTTATGGACGGACGGTTGAGATTCAAAGTCCATCGTAGTAACCTCCAAAAGATATTTGAGCTCTTACGACAGGAACACCTTTCATTGCAAAGATTGCTTCATTAACCTTTGTTGCATGATTCACAGCTTCATTCATCCTCTATACACATTCACCATTATAATAAGTAAAACACTTTTTTTTTAATTAATAAGTTTGCTACGTGTTTTAAAGAAGAAAATTTCTTCTATGTAAAGTTTGACGTTAGCACAAGCTAGAAACAATCGGATTACGAAACGTATAAAGCTTAACCAAGAATCAGTCTTTTTCAACTAAAGAGATTGTTCACTTAAACACGTAAGTTTCACCTTTATCATATTCATTTACTTGGATTAAAAAATATCCTAAACCTATCTCTATAGTTTATTCAAAAAGTTAACAATTATCTAATCTAATACCAAAGTTTCTAGAATAAAGATTACCCCAATTATAACAAGCAGACAATTACCAACTATAATCATCATATATCACTAACATCACAAAAATAATTATAAGTTTTATCCAAATCTACCACTCCCTTAGCTTTCGCATCTCTAATAATTAATCAAGATACAAATCTGGAACCTAAAACTTGTGGAGTTACCTCATTAATATACAAAACTACATTAGATTAATCAAGATAATTTTCATAAAAAAAATTAAGTTACCTTATTATCATCGGAGTAAATCTGGAACCTAAGCTTGTGGTTCTTGTTCTTACAAACTTTGATGTTGTTGTGTCCGAGGAATAAGACACATACTGTAGCAGCTGCAGCTGCAGCACCAAAAGAACATATTGCTCCGATCCCACTAAGACTTATCTTCCATAGATTCAGTTTCTCACCACCATGTTCACTCGTCACATCATCATTATCTTTCTTCACTCGCAAGTCATCGCTTCCTTCGCAATCGGAGGGCTTCCCAGCATCTATGGAAGGAACAGGACTCGTGTTCCTCGCTGGTGGGTCAATTTTCATGTCGGCAAATTCGGTTTCCTTCGTGTTCTTGAAGGAAACTCTTGGTGATGGAACAGAGTCCATCAAAAGGGTCTGTTTTGGATCCGGATCAAGATCGGGCATCTTCTTGTTGTCGTGATCCAACACGGGTTCCCAAGCTATGGGAACTTGGAGGGGCTTTGTGGGTATACATTTGGATCTTGGAGGTTCTTGAGTAGATGGGGAGAGGAAGCAATCCATCATCATGGCTCCATGGTGATCATCCTCGTTGTGATCAAGATCAAGATCCTTGAAACAGTTTTGGGGGAGTAACTCCCACTCCTCAAGATCCATGTCTCCTTGAGATGATCTCACTGGAGCTTCCATCAGGGTTTCCAGAAGTTTTTATTTGTTTGACACTAATTTTAGAAAATGAGATCTTTTCAATTATTGGAGCCAAGTGGGCTTAGGATTTTCTCTTGTGAATGGTTTTCAAGACCCTTTAATAGAAGATTTTTCTCAAACTAGATTTGAGAATGTTTGGATACATAATCAATAATATTAATAGTTGTTAAATAGAAAATGAATTTAAAATTTGAGACTCTTTCTTTTCATGTTTTATTCCAAGTAATAACACATAAATAGGATGGTTTATAAATACACACAAAATACTTTAAAAAAACTTCTTGGAAAATTATCAATAAACTTAATTAAGTGGTTTTGGTCTAGTGGTAAGTGGTAAGTGGTAAATGGATTTAATCACCCACGCATACCCGAATATAATCTCTCGTAGAATCAGTTTCTAGATTTACAAACTTTTTGGAATTCTCACGATTATAAAAAAAAAGTATTATCAATAACCCTTAATTATGGGAAAAATATCATGTATATAGATAGACACATGGATTGATATTAGTTGAAGTTGACATACATATACAAGACATGTAAATGAAATTATTTTTGAATGTATTATTTTGGAGATGTGGGTGACGAAAGTGAATTAGAACTTATCTGATCTGGGGCAATGAAGTGATGACAAAAGAACAAGTGGTCCACTTGGGACCTGTTCCAAGAACTATTGATTGCCTTCTTTGACAAGCTCCTTTAATTCTTCCTCCATGTTCAAGTCTTCTCCCACTATTTTAATGGTTTGATAGATTCAAACTATCCTTTGGATCACTGGATTTTGGTTAGAGCAATCATATCATAATTACTAGTCAATTAATCAAATAGTTTTCTAGATTTTTCTGTTAATAATAAAAACTAGAACGTATTTTTCACTAATACACATGACTGCAGATCTTTTTTTCCTTTCTTATTTCTTTTAACTGATTTTGATACCCATTTGTTACATTCTTAATATCAATTTGTTAATATTAGTATGTTTTCAACTCTTCTTAGCTAAAAAAAAGTTAATTAGTTTTGGATAAGGTTTAGTTTTGTTGATGATATCATGTTTGTAATAAGGCTGCAAGGGGATTACTAAGAATCTTGTGTGCTAAATGCCACTAGTAATAAAAGAAAGGAGAATTACATAGTTTGATGTGTACACACTACCCATAGATTTTATTATTTTCCAGTTTACTAATAGTTTTGGGAATAACTTGTCTTTGACGTGTTTTCATCTCATCCCACTCTTAGATATTATTGCAACGTTGTATTGTAATCTTTTATCTCAATACTATTTGTATAATGGTCAAGGCTATAGTAAACCATGAAACATTCATATAATGCTATGTGATATCCTCAGTAACGCAGCATGCACATGATAATGGCGTAGCATACCATGTGACTATCGTGGAGCCTGACTCAACAAAATTATTCAGTAAAAAAAAATGAGGTCAAAACATACATCTCAGAGTTAATAAAAACAAAAAAGAGAAAAATATTCACAGACAGAAACAAAGCTGTTCCTGGATTTACATGCTTTTGATGCATACAAATTAACTCAAAAGTGAACATAACAAACCTTATCTCTTTCCAATGCTGACAAGATACTAGAAGGAGCCTTTCAAGAGATCAGGACTGGTCTGATGAAGTTTGGCCTAGAGAGACAGATGCGAGAGATGAAGCCCAGGCTTGTGCATTCTTTGCCCTTTCATGAAAGTTCCTTGTTTTGACGAGTCTCAGTTTCAACCATAGCCTCCTCACATCTACCATGTGGAGAGCAGGGCTGAATAGTTGGCTAATCTCTCCAAATCTTTCCAGGTTTAGATTGGAAACGTAAGAAGCCCACAACGCTTTCATGCGAGATTCTGCTATGGGGAAGACGAGGATTGCCATTTGTAAACAGAGAAACAGCAGAGACAGTACCAAGAAAGGATCTCGTTTGAATATTTCACTAATAGATGTCCCATTACGTAACCATGTGATCAGGTTACCATCGGTAGCGTCTAAGCTGGTTGTTGGTTCAGCTTCGGCCACATACTGGACAGGCTTGAGACCTGGCAAAACCAAAACAGTCATCAGTTATTATTGATTGAGATTCTCAAACTGAGCAAAGACGTGATCTGGTGAATCACCTGTTGCTTCCTCATAAAACTCAATCAGGGATGTAAGATCCTTTCGACCACGGTATCGTGTCTTTGAAGTTTGATTTACAATCAGGATTGAAGGTAAGCTATGGATACCATACCTTGAAAAGACACTGCAACAAATCAATAAGTGAATCAGTTAGTAAGACAAATGAAAAGACCAAACACATGGAATAAGGAACGGCTAATAAGACAAATACACAAGGCAGTGTTGAACTAACCAACCTAGATTGGTAACCAACAAATAAAAATCAAATGAATATCCGTTAATGAAATGTAAGATAAAGTTACAGGTACCACAAACACACATACTATTCTTTCACATAATAATCTTGTAAAAAAACTGATCCTATATCAATTAAAAATAATCAAAATTTTCTCTATGTGAGTCATATTGAGAACAATATGGTGGTGGTAGGGGTGGCTTACGATGGGAGTGCTTGAGAATGGTCGAGAGCTAGATGCTGTATTTGAGGGAACATGGAACTCAACATGTCAAACTTAGGACGGAGAGCACGTGAGAAAGGGCACCAAGAAGCATAAAAGAGTACAGACATATAAACATCTTCATCAGGGTACAAAGACATTAACCTGTCCAGAGAGTCTCCATCTACCTGAAATTGAGACACAGCTTTAGTTACAAGATCAAAGCAAAGACTCAATCTTTTAATAGGAATAACCACAAGCCTAATGAAACAAACCCTAGAAGAGCCGAGGAGTAGTGGTACCTGGATAGGAGGAGATGGATAGAGAGAAGGAGGACATTTGGAGTCTAAATCGAAGAGGAAGAGCTCGAACTCGTGATTGCAAACGGAAGAGTCCACCGGGGATGAATCCAACATACAAGGAAAGCATATCGCACACACGAACAAGAGAATCGGAACCCGCAAATCCATGGAAACTTCGAGGTAAAACGCAAAGAAAACGCAAAACAGAGAAGCTGAATTGGAATATTTTTTTATCTCAAAATTGTAACCGAATGATTATTACAAGCACAACGCGAAGAACAGAACCTAATCAGAACATCAAATTGGGGCAAATCCCAGATCCGAAATAACCACAATTTTTCTACCTTTTGGACAAGAAAACAAGAGATCGAAAAATACCCAAACTCTGTTTCTTTTTAAAAAAATATATATATTACAAATGCTATTTGTTTTTTTTTTAATTATTATTTCTGATGTTGGATTTAAATACCAAACCGATCTTAATTTTTTTTTTCTAATTAATTCTCTTTTTAGCGGTTGACAAAAAAGAAAAATGTTTGTCTTCATAGCGCAAAGGAAAGTTTGTATTTTATTTATTTTTCTAAAGATTTTTTACTTGTATAACATTATCTTTTACTGCAAGTGGCTGAGATTTTTTTGGATATTGTCCATTTACGAACATTAAAATTGATTAGTATTTCAATCTATCGAATTTTTAGTAAGTGGATTAGTTTTTTTCTTTTTTGGCAATTAAGAAGTCAAAAGGTGTTAAAAAGTCAAAAGATGATCACGGGTGGTTCTTTGTTTTCCAAGTCTATTATTTTATGAAAATTTAAAGGAAAAAGGCCTTTGCGTATTATTAATCAAGGGGGTTGACAAAAAAACAATCAAGGGGGTCCTTAACTAAACTAGTAGTTGGGTTTCAGAAAAATTCAGGCCTATGAGAGTACGAAAGGCCTTTATCAGCCCTAAACAGGTCCATCATTATCGTCGTAACTGGACATAGCAAAAAATAATTCCGGAAATAATTTCGGGGTTTTGAACCCGACGTGAATCGAACACGCAACCTTCTGATCTGGAGTCAGACGCGCTACCATTGCGCCACGGATCCGGATGTAAGATTCACTCTTTCTTATATTTATATCTGTTGTTACTTGTATCTTTCGATATATTTGATCTTGGGTGCATTTTCCTACCTTTGGAAGTTGGAATATTTACTGATCAACCCAAAGCAAAAAAAAAGAAAGAATCACACCTTTGTTAGTGTATATATATCTGTTGATATGATTGTGTAGCCTGATCTTTGCGCTGATAAGAATAATACAGTCTACTACACAAGCTTTCCTCAAAGTAACTCCTAGAATATTATTCTGAGGATGTTTTGAATGACAATTTTGATATAAGAATACAAGTGCTTAACATATACTCTTATTTATTTGATTTTTTAAAAGATCAGTTGCATATACAACATGTGACAACAAATGGTCTGGGAATACATAGCACACGACACCCATTCTTGCAGTCAGGACCTCGTGTTTCTTTCACATCATGCAGCCAAGATTCACCATGCGGCAAAGATTCACCACCATGCAACACAAGTTCATGAGTTTCTTCAGGTAACAACCTTGTTGCTTCAATAATCATCACTACAAAACCGATCACAACTATGTTGGTATAAGTAAAAACAATTTGCGTGTTTTAACTTTTTTCTTGTATATGAAATACGAAACTTACCGGATGTAGCAACTAAGAAGATAACAAGAGCAAACTTCATTTCCATTGTTTTAGATGCTGAGAAACAATAATGGTATATGATCAATGTTGTAGGAACCATTTTTATAGAATGAAAATGGTATTGATTTAGTCAACTTTCTTATTTAATGTGCCCACAAAGAAAAAGATTTAGTCAGCTTTCTTATCAAAGCATGGAAAGAAAAACACCAAGATATGTATTACTTCATTTTGCTACCTATAAAATATATATCATAAAGACTAAACTGATTGATTTACCAAATTTAATAAAAAAATTAAAGATACACATAAGACCAAAGGCCAACAATGAAACTGGAAACGTTATTTCACTTTGACTAAAATGGTGGTTGAGACAAGGAGAAATAGAGGAGAGTATACATCCCTATATAATGAATTGGGATGGAGATTTGAGATTCCTTTATAGGCTTTCTCACTTATATTTAATTTGTCTTTGATCCAATAAAAGTCAAGATTTGATGCCTATGATACTTCTACTACCCTGACACAAAACGGAACACAAAGCACTAGTAAAGATAGTTATCAAATGAACTTAATAGATAGCTAGGAAGAAATGTAAGAACCTATGGCTGCATCATCAGTAAGTAGTCAAATGAACTTAATAGATAGCTAGGAAGAAATGTAAGAACCTATGGCTGCATCATCAGTAAGTAGTTAGCAAATCTCCACCAAAAATTTGCGCTGTCCAGGCTCACAGAACAGGCTGTTTACGGAAACCAATGCAGTCTTATGTGATGGCTTAGGTTAGTTTTGATATTTACGTATTGCATAGAAACGCCTTATAACCAGTTTAGAGGGTAACTTCATTGAGATATTTTTATGCTGTAAATATATACAAATTCCTTTCTTTTTTTGTCAACGATATACAGATTTTTTTTTCTATTACAACATATATTATACAGATTCTTTGATCCGAACTTGTCTCGTTGCTTAGCTGCCTTTTCGACTTTGTTCCGCTATTACTAGAGGTTTGTTTCCTTGTCCTCTTAGGGTCTGATGTTTATTTTAAATTTTCACAATAGGATATATAAGTTATCTTTGTAATTTCTGTCATAAATTAAAAATGGCATAATAATTTAAAATTTTAACCAAGAAAATATATACAGATTCAGCCTTTGCATAAGTCATATAGTTTGGGTCAAGAATCGCAGTTATACCATATTTGCATCCTTTAGCATCCATCTACAATCTCTCAAACTAATTTCATTAACCATATAGTTGTAATGTGGATAAGGACCGACATGGAACTTATCATCAAAGACTCATTTAGCAAATTGCTCATGAAAAGGAGTTCAAAGCTGTAAACATTCAGCTAAAACCCACACTGGCTTGGAAGTGTACGAATCACTAAGAAAACATGAAACCAAGAATAAAAAGAAAAAATAAATCCAGTAAGATATAGAAAAGTTAGGAGTATAAAAGCTATACATTAGAGTGTTACTTACTGTAAAAAGATTAACAGTTTTTCATATTTGTTCAAGAGGAACTTGTGTGTAACGAACGATGGACTACACAACCCAACAATTTTTTTCAGACTTGTTCATGTGATGTGCACTAAACTCTTTTGACGAAATGAAAAATCTTTATAGAAATGTAACTAAACATAGTGGTCGAGGATTAAAGAAATAAAAATAACCGAAGCAGCCACAAGAGCCTTGATAAAGTAATATTTGAATGCTCAAGAAGAAGACAAGAAGCTGCCCAAATTGATAGAAACTTCTTGTCTGACAACTTGAAACCTGACCCCATCTGACCATTTTTTTTTTCTTGAGAGCTTTGGATATTATAAGCTGTTTTTTTTAACCAAAGATATCCATTGCCCATCTTAAATTCAAAAAATAAAAAATAAAAAACTGGACAGAAATCATTACACAATAACATAACTGGCACAGTCTTTCATTGATATAAATATTAAGAGAAAAACACATATTCTTATTTGTGGGGCTTGATTAAAAGAATCATATTAGTGTTTGCACACACAAGAACATCTTACAATAAAAGGATCGGGATTACATTCTGTATGACACCCTTTCTTGCAGCGAAGACCAAAATGGAATTTTTCATCACCATGCGGCAAAGATTCACCCTGCAACATAGTTTCAAGAGCTTCTTCGGGTAATAACCTTGTTGCCTCAATACTCATCACTACAAAACCCAAACCAGTATTTCATTTATGATTAATAAAAAAACTTGCGTGTTTTTAACTTATATGTTACATATGAAATACGAAACTTAATTACCGGATGTAACAACTAAGAAGATAACAAAGGCAAACTTCATTGATATGATCTTCTCCATTCTTTTTAGATGTTGAGAAAAATACTGCTATCTGATCAATGTTGTGGGAGCCATTTTATAGGATGAAATTGGTATTGATTTATTCAAATTTCTTATCAAATCATGGAAAGAAAATCATCAAGATATGTATTATTTAAATTTCATAAATATACATAACGACTAAATTGATTTCTTTACCAACTTTAATTAAAAACGCATAAGACCAAACTGTTACAAAAAATGCATAAGACCAAATCATTTTACCATTGTAAACTTTAATATACATAAAGACTAAATTGACTCCTTTACCAATTTTTTTTGTTCCAAAAAAATTATATAAACTGTATACATACTAATTATTAATTAATATTTACATTGAGATCATGTATTTACATAAGATTTTCAAAAAATTATTATCTTATTATCTTATCAAATTATGTTATAATTTACGCATGTAAAATTTATTAATTTGTCAGAATATTAATTAATTGAGTTTTTACTGTACAAAGAAACTTTTTGCATTTGACTGCTGGATTCATTTGAAGACCGTACGTTAGAGAATACATGCATGCATGGCTGTAGGGTTTCTAATTAGTACTCTGTCCTTTAATTACATGTGATCTTGTTGTTGGATGTGCAAAAACATGATTGTGTGTCAGAGAATTTTTGTTTTGTCGGTGAACAACTTTAAGGTTCCTACAAAAGTTTCTTAATGAAAACAAACTTTTGTGTCCTACTCTGTCACATATCATATTCATATCGAGATTAGCATCCGGTAAAGAGAACACCATGTGAAAACTCTTGCTCATTCAGATGATCTATATATAATCGAGGAAACAGTATTCTTGCATGTCCTACAGAACACTTGACGGATCTATATATACAGACTCAAAGTAGAATCAGCATCTCCACACCATCAACAACAACAAGAACTTGAAACTCCAAAATAATCAAGCTTTACATTTCAGAAAACAAAAAGTGGTTTGCTAAGAGATTTCTTGGCTGAAAAAAAAAGATTTTTGGAGGCTCGTTAGCAGGAACTGACAAAGCAACTTCAGCACCAAGAGAACCGCAGAGAGATACATTGTGCCAGTCTCATACTTGAACCAGCCTTTGTTTCAAGCTCTTCTCAGTTAAGCTGAAGAAGAATTCGGTTAATGACGTCAAAACTGGACATAGCAAAAACATGTTCCGGAAGTAATTTCGGGGGATTTGAACCCGACGTGCATCGAACACGCAACCTTCTGATCTGGAGTCAGACGCGCTACCATTGCGCCACGGATCCGGATATTATATCATTAATCAAGATTACTGATCTTCATTACATGAACCTTCCCAATTAGACTGTTTACTGATCAACCCAAAGCAAAAATAAATCTGTTGATACGATTGTGTAGTCTGATCTTTGCATTGATAAGACACAACAAACTTTCCTCACAGTCTCCTAGAATCCAACGGTGATCATCCTCCAAAGATAAACAAACATTTCAACTCTACATTAGTGTATTTCTTAGTTTAACACTTTTTCATCTTTCTTTCTGAAAGATGTGAAGAGTATATAAATTTATGTGTTAATTACACTTCTTCTTTTGTAATGAACAAAGGCATCAACACTCAATCCAAAACTACTTTTCAGATTTATATAGCTTTATATATAGAATACTAATTTAAGAAGTGTAACACGGTTAATAACTTAATATATATATATATATATATATATATATATATATATATATATTTTAATTTTAAATTTCACTTTCAAAAACCCAAATTAATTAATCTAGGGGTATAAATTACACTATTTAATAAAATATATTTTAGTCATATTTGTCTTTAAAACTTATTTTATGACAAATTTTTGTAGAGCTGTTCTAAAGTATTTTTCTTTAAATAATTTTATTTATCTCAAATATTATTGGTCTAACAACCGTAATTAATAAAAACGTAAATACATTTCAAACATTTTGTTAATGAAAAATGTCAAACTGATTTAAGAAGTGGGTTTAGTATGTATTAATCTAAAATTGTCTCTCTTTTTCTCCAATAGTTTTTTTCTGGATTTTTTTTGACATACTACAGATATGAAAGATAAAAGTAAATTTCAGCAAAGTTTTAAATATTCACTTTCTATCTCCTTTCTCTCTTTACATTCTTATTCATTAGACTGGGATGTTCACTGAAATGGTATTAGCCTTTGGCCGTTGTAGAATAGTTAATTCATTCGTTGATCCAGTCAAAAGAATACATCATTTTGATAGTGGAAGGATGTTGTTTGATGCGATGATACATGTATGTATACACACAGAAGCTCCAGAAGCAGTGCAGACAGAAGAAACTCTAGGCACCATGTTTCTGTTTCTGTGTCCATGGTTTGATAACAGAGACAACGGTAATGATGATGATGATAAGAAGGATGAGGATGGCAATGCACATCCACTTCCTCGAACTTTTCTGTTTCTTTAGTGCCTTTGTTAGGTTGTTGTTCCCGGATTGAACATGATCCACAGCGCTTGAGACCTGTTAGAGCAGAAACAAAACAAGAAGGGGTTTGAAGAAATCTAAACTCAGGGTTTCATCAAAAAGGTAATGAAGAGACTGTTACCATGTTCTCTATGTTGTCTAACATCTCTCCCTGTGCATCGACCAGCACGGCCATATCAAGAAACACCTACCAACCAAAGAGGTGAATCATTTCGAAAATTTTGAGAATTTTTGGTAAAACTGGATCGAGGTTTACCTGTTGTAGGTCAAGGAGTTTCTTCTCTAAATCTCTGACAGCGTCATGGCGTTCCTGAATCTCAGCCAGTGTATCCATTATCTGCATGCACGGAAACAGAAAATAACCTAACTTGACATGCACGTAACTGTTGTCTTGCTGCATAGGTAATGAATGATGTTACCAACCTGACCTCGTCCTTGCTCCATGATTGCTTTCTGGAAAATCTGCTCACTGTCTCCAGTTCCAATCAATCTATCAACCGTCTACACACCCCCAAAACGATTATATCATGAGCCAATACAAAAACCAGTTTAGTAGATTAAAGTTGAGAAAAAAACTATCAAGTCCTTGCCTCTTCATCAGCATATTGGCCAGTCACTACCATTGTTAAGAATCAAAACAACACAACAAAAATGAATTAGCTTATCAGAAGATCATTAATGAAAACAGTTGAATCTTAAGACAGATTCTCAATTTAAAACCTGTAAACACACGCCTCTCTACAACTTCTCTGTATTCTTGGTGAATGTTTTGTCTTAGAGTCTGCAGTGAACAGATTAAAAGCTTATGACAACTTTCTTTCTTAGAGAGATTATGCTTTTGAGAATTTGCAGAATCAGTTTACTTGGAATTCAGATATCTTGTCCTTAAACTTCTTCTTTACAGCACTGTGGATAAAGAAAACTGAGAGAGACAGAGAGAAAGAGAGAGACTTGAAGGGTAGCATTAGATAAAAGGAAGCAAAGCTCACATAGTTGTGGCTGTTCTTGTTCTGTCTACTCCAGTTCCTTTCCCACAACCCGGTTTACTCCGGTTCTCCAGATTCTGCAGTAAACAATTCGTACAGATCATAGAAAGAGAGGCAAGAATGAATCATCCCTAACTCTAAGCCTAACCTCCCTATCCAATTCTTCAATCTTTCCTTTGATGAAACGAGAGATTCTTCCCTACTTCATCAACATCTCTCTCCATCCTCTGTTTGATTGCTACAGAGCAAAACAAAGAGAAACCCAAAAATCTTGGATCAAGAACTTGTTTCAAAGTCTTCAAACACGAACTCGTTTTGGATTACATTTCATTGCAGGAGCCTTAGTGACTCCTTTAGTCTCCTCATGTGCCCCCTGAAGCTTCTTGAGATGCTTCTCAAGCTTCTCATATTGCTTTTCAATTTCTTGGACCTAACCAGTTGATATAATCTCAATGCATGCATACACATTTGACACAGAGAGACAAGAGTTAAAGAGGAATAAAAAGCTTACCTTATTGAAGAAACCAGCAAGGCCAAGATCTCCAGAGTTACCTGGGCCATGTCCTGACTCAATATCACTTCTATTAGATCGATCTCTCGAGAACTCTGAAGAACCCTGTCCAAATAAAAACCACTTGGTCACATCATCTTATAATATATTTTACGTTAAATCCCACATAAATCTCAAGATTGTTTTATAAACAATTGTTTGTGCAATCTTTTGGATTTTCCCAGGGAAAATGTCGAGCTAAAGAGATGTTGTAACATATAAATCTTGTAACCCAAGCAAAAAGCCCTACGAGTTTTAAAGATCTCAAACATTTTTGTTGAAAACGCTTATTACACTGAAACAAGATCATGGTGATGATCACGTAATGTCCTAAAAATGGAGAAAGTTGGAAGGCAAAAAGATAAGACAAACCTTTAAGAGGTCGTTCATTGTGGGAGAACTTTGGTTAGAGATCTATAAGATAGGAGAAGGAAACTTGTTGAACAATCAACCAAATTACAGATCAAAGTTCAAGAAATGTCCACAATTAGAATTAATTACAAGGAAAACAAACCTGGTTTTATCATATAAACCCAGATCTCTCTCTTGTTCTCTTTCTTTTTGTGTTTCCTTTGTTAATCCTAGACAATTAATAAGAAAGATAATCTAAAGAGAACAAGAGAGAAACCTATAAAGCAGAGCCCAAATGAGATTGTTAGAAACGTAAGGTTAGGTTGAACGGTTGAGATCTCAATTTGATATTTTATGTAGTGTTTTTTTTTTAACAACAAAAAATTGGTCAGACTATTATTTGGGACTGTATTTTTTACATGAATAACAATTAAATGTTATAGGACTAGTATAGTTGCAGGCTAACCAGATAACAGGAGGATAAAACTAACACACCATCTATACCGCCAGCTCTAGGTTCTCTCTTGCAATAGCGCAAGTTCTTACATCATACCAAGCCAAATACAACACTTCTGTTAAAGAATGATTTATCAAAGCTTTTTATTTGTTATTTCGAGAGTACATAAAATGGTTTGTGAAGACTAATAAAGAGCTTCAAGTACACCAGTGATGTACATTAACATGAGCATCACTCTCACAGCTAACAACTTAAAAGAAAAAGAAAGAGAAAATGGCTGACGACTTTAGGGGAATCCCAATGTACAGTCGAGACAGCATCTGTACAAGTACAACTACAACTACAACACTTTTGAGAATGAGACCTGTTGAGAAAGGTAAATGTCTCATTCAGTCATCTCACTTGTCAGTTCTGGTTCCTGACTACCTTCACACTGCTGTAGAAGCGGCGCAAATCCTTCATGGCTTTTTCCTCGACCTGGATAGAGCGGATTGATGATGGAGCATCGATCTCTGGTTTGAACCAGCGGTTAGCTCCAGGCGAATCTGATGGAGATCCTTGCCCTGTTGCAACAGTGAAGCCTGATGTTTTTGTTTTTGGACTATGGGACAGAGACTGTTGCTTCTTCACCTACATTAGTCCCCCAAACAAAAAAGAATAAGCAACAAAACAACCTTGTTTGTTTCTTTTGAGCTCTTGCCAAAACAGAGGATTAACGTACCTGCTGCATCTGGATATCTCTGAGAGAAGGTCGAGAAACGTGAGGAGGAGTTGCAGAAGAAGCCCAAGGAGGAGTTCCTCTTTCCACATCAGATTGCTGCAAACTTCTGGTTGATTCCACAGGAATGGGTTTCGAAGTCAAGAAAGAACTCAGTAGTATCTTTCCTTCGGTTTTACCATAAGACTCATCCCCTAACTGATGTTTAGTAGTCCTAACAGGTTCATGAGGCTGAGTCTTGCTTTGTTCGTCTTGAATATCTCGAAGAGAAGAGTACCCCTTTGAAACCTTAGCAGCACCACCCCATGCAGGACCTTCGTTCTTGGGCTTTGGTGGAGGAGGAGCAACAACAGGTTTAGGGTTATCATCAAGAGCACCAGTCAAGAACATGGAAAGTCCTCCCTTCTGTTCTTCTTCTTATTTGCTTTCGTTGCAACTTTCTTGCTTCTCGGTGAATCAGGTGAATTATCTTTCTTCTGCGACTGTGAGACAGAGTCTGCTTCTTTGGTGAACTCACTAACCATTGTCACATCCAACATTGCATTGCAATCCTATTTAGAAGTAGCAAAATACGATTATTCAACAGATGCAGATGGAACAAACATTTAATCATGAACGATAATGAAACTAACCTTTGGCTTGATAGTTTCAGAGGTTTCCTCGGTTTCTTTATTCCGCATTGTATCCATTTCCACTTTAACTTCACTAAAACTAGGGAGAGTCTCAACTTGTGCAAACCTCTGTTTTCCCTTTTTATTCTTTTTTCTTAGAGCATCAGCCTTCTTGTTGGCCTTTCCATCTAGTGGCAAAGCTGACGATGATTTCGCCTCTGGTGGCTCTTCAACAGAGATACCAAGTTCCACAAGTGAAATTTCGATGTCTAGCTTCTTCTGAAGTTTTGCTATTTGCTGACCATCAAGAACTTGTCCTCTTGTTTGCTTTGCTTCAAGGATCTCAATCTGTTGCAACTTCTTCCTCAAAGCTCGGACCTCTTTGATATTACGTTGAGCCAGCTCATCCTCTGGTTGCAGGAAGGAAGCCATTGAAGAGGCTCCTCCTTCAGTAATGCAGGAAAAGTGTTTCACATGGTTGTCACGATTTCGTAACATATCGCTCTCACTTTCCTCCTCTTCGCTATCTATAACAACAGGGAATGTGGCTGTTGGTGTTGGAAGTGGTCTGGAGCTCCATGCTTCAGATGATCTGTCATCCAATAATTTCTCAAGATTGGCAAGAACATCAGGTGATGTGTTTGCAATTGTTTGGGGAGAAACAGTCAGAATAAAGTCAAGGTTTCGGATTACAAGGTCCTGCAGTGTAAAGTAATCATCAGACAAAACATCAAAAGAGAACAGTGAACAGTACTTCTTGAGGTCAGCATTACCTCACAGTACTTCTTGAGGTCATGTGCTCCAAGTGAATCAGCAATTTCAAGCAGTTGAATAGCATTTCGAGGCTCTACTATACACTCCGCTGCAACCTTCTCACACAAACTTTTCAAGCTAGGTACTGTCCGCTCCTTGGGATTCTCATGTTGTGCGGATGGTAACACGTTCACAGATTCCACATCATCAAACATAAAACCCTCGTCCAGTTCTTCATGTTGTTGTTCTCCCCTACTTCCATCCGTTTGCACAGTCAGATACTTGGTAAGCACAGCAGGAGCATAGGCAGGGTGATACAGAGAAGCCACAACCAGGAGATGTGTTTCACCAACAGCAACTGTGGTTGCTCTTTTCAAGTTGTGGATGCGAGAAAGAGACGGTGGAACATCTTTACCTGTCTTCCCATCCCACATGTAAACTTCACCTGTACTAGTAGCAGCAGAGGCCCAATATTTACCCGCTGAAATGCTCACAACTGTTTTCCCTTGCAGCGAATGCAACTGCAGGGGAATGTTTTAAATTATTATTGTGAGAACCACATTGATATATAATTTTATAGAATTAAAAGACAAGGTTCACACCAACCTGTTGGCCTTTAAGACTGGAGTCAGAAGAAACCCAATAAAACAATGCACCATCTTCCGCTAGAGCCATGCTGTGTACCATTCCAGCAGCTATTGCAATCACCCGAAGAGGTCTCCTCCGATGAAAATTCAATAGCGTGTTCCCAGCTTTCTTTAGATTCCGGGAAACATTAACACGTCTTGGAGTCACCAGCCGATGACCCCAGGTGTACACCTGGTTACAGAATAAAGAAAGAAATACTAAAGAAACATAAATTTTGTATCCAACGAGATGAGATTCTCCAAAAGGTCATATACATTTTCATGAACCTCGAACGTTAAACTTAACATCAAGTAGTCAGAAAGGTTACCTCTCCATCTTCTCGCAACACGAGAGTGTGGTATTTTGCAGATGAAATAGCCGTGAAAACTTTTCCTTTCAAGTAATCAACCAATCTGGGAAAATAGTTTGATGCTGAGTTGGACGTTCCATAACCAAGCTGACCTTCCTTGTTGCATCCCCAAGTGAAAACTTCACCGCAATCAGAAACTACCGCGGTGTGTTTGTTTGCTGCAGAAACAGCTATAATCTTTGCCTTTAACGAAGTCACTTTGCGGGGTGTTGCCTGAGTATCCACAGATGTATAACCAAGCTGCCCCTCTACATGAGCATCACAAACAACATTAGACTCTAAGATAAAAGACTAGAACTTGAGTTAGAGATACCATCTACTGAAAATAAGAAGCTTAATATATGTTTTACCTCTATTGGAACCCCAAGTTAATACGTCCCCGCTCTCAGTAGAAATAACAGTATGGTGCTTAGCTGCTGCAACTGCCTTCACTCGGCGAGAACCTAAACCAGATATCACCTTCCGGGGAGTGATAACTGCAGCTTGACCACTGAAATAATAAAAAAAGAAAAATAAACTCAATTGTGGTTTGCATAACCTTTCCAAAACTCTATGATAAGCTTGAAACAAAATTCTAGTACTCTATGATTCACTCAGAAGACTAAAATTGATCTTTTCATGTTCCACCTGAAATCTAGTAAGGCAAACATTGAAACTACAGTACTGCCACATGCAAATGGAAATCTTCTTATAGATGCAAAAATGGAATCAGGAAATGAATGAAAGCAAATAAAGTCCTTGTGAAGCCACCAGAACAAGCAACAATTAATACCTGTGAATGTCAAATTCAGGATGTCCAAGGCGGCCTCCCCTTCCAAATCCCCATGTGTAGACTTCTCCATGGGAACTAATGGCAACACTATGGAACTTTGCAGCAGAGACCGACTTAATAAAACAACCATGCAGTGAATCAACTCTGCCGGGTAGCTTCTGAACATCTTGATTGCCAGTTCCAAGTTGGTAGTTTGCACCATTACCCCAGCTGAACACCTCTGTAGCCACTGACCAGGAAGAAATAGAAAACGGCATTTCAGCTTCTTAAAGTTGTGTGAAAAAGAGTGACAAAAGATTTTTAGAGGTGAAGGTTGAGAAGAGATTTGTAACCTGAGTTATGCTGCTCACCAATGACCTGAGCCACTGGGCCTGAGACCAAGTCAACCGGTGTTCTCGATTTTATGTCTTCTAGAGTAAAAGAAGCACCAGAGTCAATTAGTACACTAGCCACCGCGAGATGGCCAAAATGCAAAGCTCTGTGAAGACTACTCCAACCAGATTCTCCATCCTGAAGCAAGTAGAAAGGAGTAACTACAACGATGGCACTTCAATATTTCAGATTATAAACAGAAGACACAAGTCGAGGGTAGGTGACGAACCCTAGCATCAGGATCAGCACCAGCAGCAAGCAGTCTCCTAACAATAGGAATGTGATTTCTCCAGATTGCAATATGCAGAGGAGTCAGACCACACGCATTCCTTAAATTCAGATTGCCACCACTCTTCTTCAGTATGTTCAGTGCTGATTCAACATCAACCAATGACCCTTCCCGTATAGCAACCCACAAATCTTTCTTAGCTCCTGAAAGTGAGCTTTTACGAGGAGTTTGCAACTTTATCTTATGGGTTTGAGGAGAGACTGACACTTCCATATCTCTAGGCGGTATGAATGTTATGTCAGACCAAGTACCCTCCAAATAGTAAGACTCTTTCGATAACTTAAACAAAAAAGGACAATCAAATGGATATGTATTTGCCCTCTACGGACTTCAATGCCATCTAGAGCTAAAATCTTCGCAATCACTTCAAAAGAGCGCAGAAAAGTCCTGATCATGAAAGACAAGAAGTATGTTAAATGTAATTTATAACATTCATATAGCTTCTGCGGGGAAACATTGACAACAAAGAATAAACAAAGTTAAAATGAGTTACGGAAAGCATAGCTCCTTTTCTGAAGAATACTTCCACCAACCACAAAGCAAAGAATCTCGTTTAGTGATACTCAAACAACACTAGAGAGACGTGTAAATCTTAAAGAGAAATTGGAGAGAGTAAGCCAAAAATCAGTCGAGGAATGAGACACAAATACAAAATCCAGGGAAAAGATGGCATCTGAACATTGAACCTTAGGTCTCTTATCAGTGTTATAGTGATAGAATCTCACGAGGAAGCATTTGGTGCCCATTGTAATAAGAAACTCAATTAATTCATAAATATCGAGAATGACAGAACAGATAGACTCGATCCACCACCAAGACACATTAAAACGGAAATTATCTGCAGATAAAAAAATTCATAATTCTTCCGAAAAGACGACATAAAATCCAGAAAGTTACCAGCTTTGAAAGAACCCATCACTCAAAATCACGACTTGTATTATCATTTCCAAAAGCTCATAGAAAATATAGAGTAAAGAAACCGTTTTTAATGCTGCTTTTGTGTAAATCAGAAACTGACATTGAGTTTAAACTAATCAGACAGAAGAGAGGGAAAAAACTAATTCCGTTACCTGAAATCGAACTCCGATGTGTTTATTTTTTTAACAAGACAGAGAGAAACGATCAACAAAGAGATGTATTTATTATTACACAGAGAGAGAGAAGAGAGGATAAATGAGGACAATGGAATCTTCTATGAAAAATTCAATGTGTAAGAAGCGAATCAAAACACAGAATATACCCTCTCCCTTAGAGAACCAGAGGCGTATGAGTTTCTGAACGAGCGACCGAGAGAGAAAAAAAAAGGAAGAAGAGAGGGTAAGTCTGTAATTTAATATGAACTGTAAATGACGATAAAGCCCTTCGCATCTTGTGAGAAAGAGATGAAGTAGTAGTCATAACTAAGTCTCTCCAGCCACCTAAACGAGGATTGCTTCGGAAAGAAAGGCTCCTCGTGACGACGTCTGGCGACACGTGCGACATGTCCGAGTGAGACGATGTCGTACACACACATTCATAAAAATGTCTGAACCGAGAATAATTCTCTGATCTCCACTTTTTTTTTTCTGAAAATTCTGAGGGATAAAACGGTAAAAAGAGTAATTCTACAGATGCTAAATCATAGGAAAGGCTAAATCAGAGGTATAACGTGACGCGTCAGCTATCGTGACAAAAGTTGATGACGTGGATCTCTGTTATTGGATGTCACGTCTCCTCTTTGCCATCCATATGTCCACGTCACGGAGAGCTGAGAGAAAACCTGCTAGCTGAAAGAAAAGTTCCTGGCCTAAAAAAAACATTGTAAATATTCAGCAAAATTCATAATAATTTTGCATCTCTCATGAAGATAATAGCTTCATTTCATCCATTGATTAATGATCCATCCCTCCTATTTGTCATTCATCATGGATGATCCATCACATCTTACATTGTCATAGAGCCAATTATATCTAAGAGCATCATTATTCTTAAGAACTTCATTTGGGATTCCTAATTTTTTTTCTTTTCTAATTTATAAAAAAAAAAAAATAAATCAATCACGGGTCGTCACGTATCACTGGGATCCACTAACAGTATAAGAACCATTTTTTATTTAAAAAATTTAAAAAATGGTTCTTAAGGTATTAGTGGACCACATATCCTTAAGAACTCCATAAAAACCTCCTAATAATCTTGCTCTAAGTAAATTCATTTGTATTAGTAATACCATACACTACTCCAGACTCTCAGCTCAGAATATTAGTTTAAGTTTCATTTGAGATTTATAAGGTAAAACAAAGCTTATATCATATAACACGTCTAAACGTCACCACATAATACCATTAATTATATAAATATGCTCAAATCGAAATTAAAGTATAAAACCATTAACCATGCACCTTTGGCTGTCAACTTGGCATCATATCAGTCCTTAGCATACATACTACTATTGAATTTTTAACTCTACAGCACTGGTGATTTTTGACATTCTTTTCGTTCAACGAGAGAGAGACATTTGCATCAAAACCTAATTTTGGCTATTTTATACTCTCTCCGTTTCAGAATATTGTATGCTTTTGAATTTTCACACATATTAAAAAAACACCAAAACTTTAGATTATAAATATATTATTTTTGAAATTAGCTATTTCCCATAACTTTTAACCAATCAAAATTCAGTAAACTAAGTTAATGTTTTAAAAATTACAATTTATCATTATTATTTACATTGAAAATGTAAAATATAGATTTTTTAGAAGCAAATATTTTTTCTAAAATATGGATTATTATGAAACAGAGAGAGTATTTCTCAGATTAGAATTTAGTATGTAGAGTGTGGGTTTTAGGATAAGAATTTAGATTTTAGAGTAATCTAACACCAGCTTAAAGTATTCTACAATCAGTCCCTATAGTTTACGTATATTTCATTTAGACACTTATCTTAAGGATATATCACGGATTTTTCCAAAAAAGAAATAGTATTTTCATATACCCTCGTGGCCCACAAATAGCCAAATGGGCTGGGCTCTTCGGATGTATCCAAAAGGCATAGAAAGTTAATTCCTCGTCTTCCGAAGTTTTCTTCCTTTTGTTTCATTTATGTCAAATTGTTTCCATAGGATCTCAAGGATAATTAAACGAGAATAATTTTTTTATGCCAGTTTTTCTAACTAAATTAATTTTCAAAAGCTATTAAATGACAAGAAACAGAGAGTTTTACAGACAAAACATCTGTCATAATTTGTAACAAATCATAAATCAATAATGACACATGCATGCTATTTTCAACACTTGCACACAAGACCGTGATTACATATTTAAAGTTCTCTCATGTTTTAGTGTTCTAATGAAAAAACATTTTGGATTATAGTAAGTCACAAGTAATGGATGCGGTTAATAACTTAGCAGATGATCACGTTACAATTACGACACACCTAACTGAATAAATAATAAATCTAGCTAGTGCTGAACAAAACCATCTAACCTAATTTATTACACCGCATGCGAAAATGACACTCACCTCTCTAACGTACGTCTTACTTAACAGCATCGTCATGCATTTGATTTTTGTCTTTCTACAAATCATTGTAATCTAATGTGTATATAAAGATAATGTTTCTATGAAATAAACTCATACTACTCCATTTTCCGATAAAGGTTGTAAGGATATATGGATGGTTAGTACTAGTATATACTCTATGTGTTTATTTTTGTATCATGTTTTAAAAGATTTATATTGTTTCAAAATATAAGATGTTTTAAGATTTTAAGATTTGTTTTAAGGTTTTAAAATTAATTTTAATTTTATTGGAAATTGTTCAACCAATAAAATTTTACAGTTTTTTTATAATTTGTTGAATAATTTTAAAATTATATTTTTAAAAATACTTTTTTCAAAAAAATGTAAATATCTTAATCTTTATGCATTAAACATAAATACTATCATAAACGGAGGAAATATTAAAAAAATTTATACTGTACAAAAAGAAAATTTTCATTTATCGAGACTGGAAACAATCACCATTTAATTTCGTGCACTCTAAAGTTGGCCAGTCGATTCTACGTTGCATCAGCCGTTTAACTTCTTTTTCTCTTTGTAAACCATATGATTTAATACGACGTTATTGTTTTTTTTTTTTTTTTTTGCTGAAATTTGGGATACGACGTTATTGTTACTGATACGTAAACAAAAAACTAAACTAACAAACAAAATACAAAAAAAATGAAAGGTAATTTTAGAGACTTTGAATTTGAATGCTAAGTTATTCGAACAAGAAAATAAAAACTAATTGACTAAAAAAAATCGAAGCAAAATTTAAGAGAACTAAATTCAAGTATTAATTTATTCGAAAATTAAGCATAGGGAAAAAAGTCTTATACAAGATGTGCACGCATAAAACTAGCTAGTAGATAGGTGGACTAAAATTTCAAGAATTTTTGTTTTCCAATGTTTGTAAGCATGTGCTTTACTTATGTTCTTTTACCTCAAAATATAAATCGTACGACCAGCGCCAGTCCATCTCTGAAGAAAACCATACTCAAAATGGACTTCATATATGTTAAACTTTTTAAGAAATAAATAAATGAATAGACTTGCTTTGAAAAAAAAATTCTACTCTGCTGCTTAAACTGATTTCACAAGAGGCCGATTCAGTCTAATGGTTTTCAGTAAACAAAGAGTTATTTTGTTATTTCAAATAATTTTTTCCAATGCAAATTAATGCAAAATTACTAACTTCTTGTATGGCTAGATGGCGTGAATCTCTAATTCCCAAACAGAATAAATAGATTTGCATATCACCACTAAATAAACCTCAAAAAGATTAGTTGGTTGGCTTTGCCGAAGATCTTTGGTTAATAAAAAAACATAACTAGTAAAATATTGCAAGATAAAAAAAAAGAATTTGGAAACGTCCTAAAACAATAAAAGATAACGTACGTGAAACCGCTTTTGGCTTGTGAATAGCCAAGAGATTAAGCCATCATGTCTGATGTCTGCATAATGTGGTTATGAACTGTTAGTGAATTTATTTGCTTAAAAAGCAGACGCAGTTAGCGAATAAACAGTAACATGCGATCTAATTTGTTATCGTATTACTTTTCTTCTTCATACAAATTTTGTAAAAGCAGCAGCATGGATCCACATGTGTCACTTTATAAAGTCTGATATGACCTTTCTGATGGAGATGCCACCGTGCGAAAGACTACATAACAGTCTGTGCCATAACTTTACTTTTTTATTTTAACCTTAATATATTACTCCACCAGATATAAGTTCTGCATGGCTTAGGTTAAGATCTTATGTAATATTTTGGTTGAATCAATACAATCGTTTCGAGGAAAAGAAGTTCTGCATGGATCTGCATGGACCTGCTTCCGATAAAAAGAAGCATATGTACACGATTAAAATTCTTACAAAAATAGTTCAATTCATTATGATCGTAACAGAGTTTTACTCTTTGTTATAGTCATTCTTGTTAAGCTACTTAGGGCATCCACATCAATGAAACCTCCTTTGGAGTTCATCTTTTCTTTTTTTTTATTATTAAATTATTTTGTTTTTCTTTTTTGTTTTTTCTAAAAAAAAAAAAAAAAAAAAAAAAAAATCGATCGCGGGCCGCCACGTATCGTGGGGCCCGCGAAACAGTGGTGATACGGGTTCACCAGAGAGAACCCCAAAGCTACGGATTCATCACTGTTCATCTAGAAAACTGTGTGAACTCCCCTTATGAACCTTCAATGCACTTGCTCTTAGCATAGCCATTTTTGGATATACAGATTTGGCTCTAGTGGGTTTTCTCGTTGGTCCCTGTTTTCTTGAAAGTGATGATACAATATGAACATATTTAATACTGTGAAAATAATGTTGATATTGATTCAACCCCAAAAATAAATAGAACACAACAAAATGTCGGTCAGAGCCGGTGTGATTCCCTGTTCCTAGTAATGCATGTGAACACTTTCAAGTTTTTTTTTCATTCTGAATGATATTTTTACTATATTTATTTTCCTCTTAAAAATCTTTTAAAATTCTTCTTGTTGTCTTCTTCTCGTGATAGAGAGGAGGACCAGGCTCTCTGTTGTCAACTAGTGACGGTTTACTTAATTGTATGGTTGCTAAAATGTTTTCTTTATATTTATTTTGCACAACATTTTGCTGTCTTTATATTATTTTTGTTGGGTTAATTTTGTTCTCATAGTTTACTCTGTTTTTATCCTTGAAGAACTAGAATCACTCGTGAAGGAATCTTGAATTTTTTAAAAGCTCATTGAGGAATTTTCCTGGGAACTTTTCTATAAATCTAAGTTGCTACTTTTCTCTTAAAAAGTAAAAAATAAAAAAATCAATATTCGTTTTGCAGTTCCTTCATAAGTTTGCAGAAGTATTTCTTCATCTCAAAGTAAACCATTTGTTCTCATCTCTCATTCACCTTTTTTTTGATAAAACTGAAAAAAAAAACAACTTCCAAAAATAATCTCTTAGAGCTCAAAATTTCCAAATCCTGCTAGGTGTCTTAAGGAGGAGGAGAATCCCTAACACAGGTGGTGAGTTCTTCCTGTTTCTCAGGAATTTACATGCAAAAACTATATAATTTTTCCTCTGTTTTTCAGTATAAATGTGATTCATGAAGTTAATGTGTCTCTCTTTTTGCAGGTACTTATAATCATGATGCTTATGTGATTATCTTTGTGTGGTATTGTGTGTGGCCATGGAGAAACAATTGTGTGGCTTGCCATTACTGCTTATGGTTCTGCTTTTATCATCTATTGATGGAACAACACAGCTTCAGTCATCTCAGTCTGAAACTCTTTTGAGACTTCAACAGCTTCTCTACTACCCCAAAGTCTTAACCAGCTGGAACAACTTTACAGATTTCTGCAACTCCGAGCCAAATTCCTCCTTAACCGTTGCGTGCTACGAAGACAGTGTAACGCAGCTTCACATCATAGGAGACAGAAGAGGCCACATGTTACCAAAGAACTTCTCAATAGACTCTTTTGTTACTACTCTTGCTAAGCTCCCTGATGTTAAAGTCCTCACCCTTGTGTCCCTCGGTTTATGGGGTCGGTTACCTGAGAGAATCAACCGTTTATCCTCATTGGAGATTCTCAATGTGAGTTCTAACTTCCTATTTGGACCTTTACCACATGAACTCTCGTCGCTAGCTAGCCTTCAGACACTTATACTCGATGAGAACATGTTTTCTGGTCTTGTACCGGATTGGATTGGTTCTTTACCGAGTTTAGCTGTGTTGAGCCTGAGAAAGAATGCTTTCAATGGCTCATTGCCTTCTTCACTGAGTAGATTGTCAGGTCTTAGAGTTCTTTCTCTAGCTAATAACCGGTTTAATGGAGATGTACCTGACTTAAGCCATTTGACAAACCTTCAAGTGCTTGATCTTGAATCAAACTCTTTTGGACCGATGTTTCCTCGGTTAAGTCACAAGTTGGTTACTCTTATACTCAGCAAGAACATGTTTAGGTCTGCAGTTTCATCTCAAGAAGTGAGTTCTTTGTATCAGCTTCAACATTTGGATCTCTCATTCAACACATTCGTTGGTCCTTTTCCTACTTCCTTAATGTCTCTCCCAGCTATAACTTACTTGAACATTTCACACAACAAACTCACCGGACGGCTTTCGACAAATCTTTCTTGCAACTCACAGCTGATTTCTGTAGATCTCTCATCTAATCTTCTCACCGGAAGCTTGCCTGATTGTCTTAAACCTAGCTCAAGAACTAGCAGAGATGTTGTATATGCAGGTAACTGTCTGGCTAATGCAAATGAAGACCAGCGTCCAGTTTCATTTTGTAGCAATGAAGCTCTTGCTGTTGGGATCATACCACAGAGGAGGAACAGAGTTTCCAAGTTAGGTATTGCCTTAGGTGTAACCGCATGCGTCCTCGGGTTGATTCTCCTCGCTGGTGCAGTATTTTTAGTTCGTAGGAGAATTAATGCTAAGAGGAAAGCAACAGAAGCTTCACCAAGATTGATCAAAGAGAATGCTTCAATGGGATACACATCAAAGCTACTCTCTGATGCAAGTAAGAAACATTATTTCATATTATTGTCACACATTTCACATATTGAGTTTTATTGATTACTTGTGAAAGGGTATATCTCTCAAACAATGAAGCTAGGAGCGCTTGGTCTTCCAGCTTACAGGACATTCTCACTGGAAGAACTTGAGTATGCTACAAATAACTTTGAATCCTCTGCTTTCATGGGTGAAGGTTCTCAAGGACAGGTTAAAAAAAACTTAAAGATTTCTTTTGTTTCCAAGTTCTGAAAGTGTGGCTTTCTAATCTTTAGCGTGTTATGTTCAGATTTATAGAGGGAAGTTGAAAGATGGATCATTTGTGGCAATTAGATGTTTGAAAATGAAGAAAAGTTGCAGCACTCAAAACCTGATGCATCACATTGAGCTCATAGCTAAACTGAGGCACCGTCATTTGGTTAGTGTGCTAGGGCACTGTTTTGAGTGCTACTTAGATGATTCAACAGTCAGTAGAATGTTCTTTGTCTTTGAGTATGTCCCAAATGGAGAACTCAGGAGCTGGATCTCAGGTATGACACTGAAACATGATTCTTAATAAGGACCATTATTATATGTTCTAACATCACTGGAATGTTATGTTTGTCTTGTCTGTGTTTAGATGCGCATATGGGAAGATTGCTTACTTGGGAGCAACGCATAAGCGTAGCTATTGGTGTAGCAAAAGGGATCCAGTTCTTGCATACTGGCATCGTGCCTGGTGTTTATGATAACAACCTGAGAATAACAGACGTTTTGCTTGACAATAACCTTGCTGCGAAAATCAGTAGCTATAACCTTCCATTACTTGTGGAAGGTCTTGGAAAGGTATATATGATGTTGAAGTCTATGTCTTGTTTGTTTCTTGAATCCTTTTGTTGAATCTGTTCTGCTTTCCTTTTTAAGGTGGGGCAAGTTGTATCAAGAACCGGACCCAAAGGCACTCCAAGGTGTGTAAACTCTTCTTTGCTCTATGCAGGTTTTTAATCTTAAACCAACTTACATAGTTTAGTCCTCTGTTTCTCATCAGCATCAAAGACGAAGATAAAGTAGATATCTATGACTTTGGAATGATTTTGCTTGAACTTATAGTGGGAAGACCATTGAGAGCAAAGGGTCAAGTCGATGTTCTAAAAGAGCAGGTAACGCCATTGTATATAGCTAGAAACGAGATCAAGATCATCTACTTTTAAACTTTATTCTTTCCCCATTATGTTGTGTAGCTGCAAGCGAGCCTCTCAGCGGATGATGGAGCACGCAGGAGCATGGTGGATCCAACAGTCCATAGAACATGTTCAGACCAATCACTGAAGACAATGATGGAGATATGTGTAAGGTGTCTTCTCAAAGACCCTTTAGAACGTCCTTCCATTGAAGATGTCTTGTGGAATCTTCAGTTTGCTTCTCAAGTCCAAGAAGGTTGGCTACAAAACAGCAATAACCCTAGCTTCCGCAGCTCTCCTTCTCCTGCAGTTTCCTCTCGTTTACACGTAACAACACTTGAATCACCCCGAGATTCAGGTAGCTTTAAATCGAGATTGCACCGCCTTTTATGATCATTCATTCAGAAAAATATGAGAGTTGAGATTGAATGAGTTTCTTTGTGTTTGTGTCTGTAAATTGCAGGATATGAAGAGCAGGAGAGATAGAGAGACAAAGAGTTTTTGTGTTGGTCCGTTGTGAGTTCTTCACTACCCTATGTAGAGGAACCTAACTCCCATCTATATCTATAATACAATCATAGTTTCTTGTTTTCAAGATTTTCTCTGTTGTTGTTGCCAATGATCAAAACTGCTAATAGTACATTAGTACTTACTCAAGAACCAATAATTTGTCAGAACGTATCGTCTAATTCAGACATAAGTATAGATAAGAGACAGAAGGTGATGATAATACCATCAGGTGTTCTCACAAGGCAATGTTCCAAAACAGCAGGAACTACCACAAGAACAATTCAACTTGCTGTCCGTGCTCTTCCCGGGAGTGAGACGTACATCTCCATAACTGAAACTTAACTCCTCACCAGCAACTATGTCCCTTGCTGCAAAGAAACAGAGCCGAGGAAGCAAAGCCCCCCAGCTTCTCAGTAGGACGGTGGAGAGATTTCCGCCGTCACAAGAATGGTTTATGAATCTAGCAACGTTCCCAATTCTGGTGGCGTCAATGTTTATTCTTAAGCAAGCTTGTCCTGAAGGGAGGTGCTCGCGTATGACTAGGAGAGCTGAAGAGAAGGATGGTTGTGTTGACCTGAGTTTGTCGTAGATGTTTTGACGTCTACGTGCTTCAGCTGTTGTCAACAGCTCCCCTATTAAGAAGAGAGAAAACAAAAACAACGTTCTGAATTTTTGCATAAACCGGTCAAAACTCAGTCCGTAGGGCTTTCAAGTGATGTAAAAATGGTCATTATGACAGATCACAAGCACACGTTTAAGCATTTGTAGTTATAATCTAAACTTCTGATACAAGAACATGCCAGAAGGTCCAATCTTTCACTGTATTGGAGATAACTTGATACTCATGCTAGAATCTTGTCCCAATGCACATAGCTACATCTTGAAAGTCCTATACTTTTGTATGAATGGCGAATAAGTAATAACTAATGCTAATAATATTATACTCTTGAACTTAGTTTTCAAGTACTTGCAAGAATAAATCAACTATCTTGCAATAAAGGATCATTACACTATTCTAGAATCCGAATGCTTAGTTACTCTGGTCATGAGCTAAGCATTCAAATTAATCTAAAATCAATCAAAGATGCTACCTGCATATTCGCAGATGAACTGGCCTTTCTTGATGAGCTGATGAGAGTACAAGCACCAACCTTTCTTCTCATCTCTTACAATCTTCAGACAAACCAAAATCCCCTGTTGACTCACCCGGTTTGGACAGTCCGACCCGCATCCACAACCCGATCCGCATTCATTAGCTATCTCCTCTGTGCCTGCGGTGAGTGCTAAGCACTGGCAGTATCCTTCCTCACACCTCTCGCATTCGCATCCAGACAACAACTTACCTGACTTGTCCACTAGACTCACCCCAAGTTGTCCACGCCCATTCACCGAGTCAATGACTGAGCTATCATCGCTAGCAGATCCCCACCACTGCCGCGGAGGAGGAGAGGTAGCGGGAATCTGAAAAGGTGTGTAGACGAAGTCCGCGTACCGTTTGGAATCGACGGTGTTGAGAAACGGGATGGGGAGGTTCTCGAGGGATCGTGCAGCGTCAAGGGATCGATGGAAAGTGAGGGATCTGCAGATAAAGGATAAGGCTTTAGAGGTTAGAGAGACGGCAGCTAGCTCTCGAGCGTTTAGCCATGGAAGAATCAAATCAGCACATCGGAGAAACTGATCAGTGACCGGAGCAATAAACTGAGATTCTCCGAGACGACGAGGCTTCTTCGATGGTATCTGTTTCTCCATTCTCCAAAGGAAGCAGCTTAATGTTTCTGTTAAGAGAAGTATTTAAAGTTGGTGACTTTATTACAGGACCGGAAGAAAGTATCTGTCTGAGAAATAGTTTGTCTTCATGTTAACCCTCAAGCATGTGGTTCGTCTTTTTTTGCCTTCTTGAAATAGATTGTCAACGGTTACATTCTATTCTATTCATGTACCTGCGTCTGATATTGGATCTCACTTCAGGATGCTTCTGGAGAAGGAGGACGGTTCATATGTAACTTTTAATGTCTATGGTTGGTATTGGCTGATACTGAAGTTACTGACATGGAACCAAAGGCTTTCAAGGTAAGCCTTCTCTTAGTATCACACACTGTAAGCGCATTTGCATATCTCTCTAATTCTTGATGCTTTTTGTGTTCAAGGCTTTGCTCCACATTACATATACAGGGATGCTCTCATTGAAGATGCAGAGTCATCATCATCATCATCTTCTGGTTCATCTGTTGGTCCATCCGCATCAGACACATTGGCTACAAAGCTTGCCTAGACTCAGTCTACTATGCGAATCAGTGCTCTGCAAGGATGTATCAGAGTAGGTACAATGCTTGTCTGAAATTGGCAGCGTCAGCGGAAAATCTCATCGGTAATGAATGAACTTGCCCTTATGCCTCACATTAACTCAAGTTGATTCCACAACCAAACTCAAATATTTGCATCACCCTTTTGGTTATGATGTTACAGGTGCTATGGAGTCAGATGGGTTTGACTATTATCTAAGGGTACACTGCCCATTACTTCAGTCTGAGCTTCTGAAGACAGTTGCAGGATGCGAAGAGGAGGAGGGAAGTCGAGAAGCGTAAGGCAACAACAAGCATGGGGAGAGATCAATGGAGGAGGTGGAGCACAGAGAAGCCAGAGTGTTTGGGTTCAAGTAATGAATGCTAATGCAAACGGTGAGACAATAATAATGATCCCATGGCTGAAGATTAAGCAAACAAAGTGTAATAAAAAATCCAAAGTAGAATCCGAGGAAGCTCAAGTAAAGATCAGATCAGACAATGGTGCTGAGATCTTATAACTTGGTGTTTCCACGGTCCGAAAACAGACCAGAAACAGTCAGGAGACGGTCTAGTTTGTTGTATAATGTGTTCTAAAACAGTCTTAAGGATAAAAACTCACTTCTAAAAAAATATTTGATAAAATAAGATCCACAAAACTTGTTATCCATATTTAGCATATATATCCTCCTAGATTAGATACTAGCAAATGGCCCATCATCCTAGTTAAGTTAAGATTCAATCAAAGAAAGAATCTTTGTTTTGACAAAAACAAGAAACCAATTAAGAAGAGAATATCTTTGGATTAAAATCATAAATAAATCACAAAACTTTATCTGACATTATCAGGAATCTTTGTTTTCTACCTTTCTCAAAAGTTAGAATCGTGCACGCCTCTCAAGTATCTTCCTACACCTCATCTGGATTGGGACATATTTTCAAGGAGATAATAAAGGTTTTAACTTTTTGTTGTTGGAAAAAATCAAATCCTTGTGGAGTTTCTTTTTTTTGCTGACATGAACAACAACGGTGGTTCATGGGGTTTCAATAGTCTTGTAAGAAGGAAACAAGTTGATTCTGTTCATCTCAAAAACGACCATGGACATCACCAGCTTGCCAAAAAATTAACAGCCGTTGATCTTGTCGCTATTGGTATTAAGACAAAGATTCAAACTTTATTCCCATTTCCTTTCTGGTACCAACCAGCATTTGTGTTTCTATCGATGTTTGTTGATTGTGTTGCCTTTTCTCTGTTGTTAATTTTTCAAGGAGTTGGAACAACAATAGGAGCAGGAGTGTATATTCTTGTGGGAACTGTAGCTAGAGAACACACAGGACCTGCTCTTGCTGTATCATTCTTCATCGCTGGAGTAGCAGCTGCTCTCTCTGCGTGTTGTTATGCTGAGCTTGCTTCTCGTTGTCCATCTGCTGGGAGTGCTTATCATTATGCATACATATGCCTTGGAGAAGGGTATGTACTAGGTGGATTCTTATGGTAGAAAATCTGCTTAAAGCTGAGACTCTCTTATTCTTGTTTCATAGGATTGCTTGGTTGGTTGGTTGGGCACTGGTGTTAGATTATACGATTGGTGGATCAGCTATTGCACGTGGCATATCTCCAAATCTGGTAATTCCCTTTTGAGTTATGTGTATTCCTTGTTTCTTGTCGATTCTAGTTCCGACTGGTGTTTTTTTTTTTGTTTCAGGCATCTTTTTTTGGAGGGTTAGACAAACTTCCAGTGTTCTTAGCTCGACAAACCATACCCGGACTTGGGATTGTGGTTGATCCATGTGCAGCACTTTTGATTATGATTGTTACAATACTGTTATGCTTTGGGATAAAGGAGGTACTTCATTTCAAAAACTTTGTAATGAAATTCATTTGAAGATTATTAGATATTTTAACAGTATTGGTGCCGGTTTATCTTTTGTTTCTTGACAGAGCTCATTAGTACAAGCTATTGTAACGTCAGTGAATGTGTGCACCTTGGTTTTCATCATAGTAGTTGGTGGATATACAGCTTTCAAGACTGGGTGGGTTGGATATGATCTTTCGAGTGGGTAATTAGTCTATTCTTCTTCTTTATTATTCTTCCATTGAGCTTAGCTTTGTGTCACATAATTATTTTAAAGGTCAATGTTTTGGTTCTTGCCTTCACAGGTATTTTCCTTTTGGATTAAATGGGATACTCGCAGGAGCTGCTGTAGTATTCTTCTCATACATTGGATTTGATACAGTGACTAGCACAGCTGAAGAGGTATACAGTTCACTGAGTAATAGTATCTGACTATTATCTTTCTTTTTTCTCCACAAAGGACTCATTCTTAAGATTCTGTATAGAGGAGTGTGTTTGGTCTTAGTTTTGTGAACTCTTTCTTCAATAATTCTGCCAGTTTTCTCTGTTAAGCTTATAAACTTTTGGTATTGCCGCAACAACAGGTTAAAAACCCTCAAAGGGATCTTCCGTTGGGCATTGGGATTGCATTACTGATATGCTGCATTTTATATATGCTTTTATCAGTAGTTATTGTTGGATTGGTCCCATACTATACTTTGGATCCTGATACTCCTATTTCCTCTGCATTTGGAGACAGTGGGATGCAATGGGCAGCGTAAGCATGATACATATCTTGAGACTCAAATCGCTTCACTTTATGAGAGTGAATATAACATATAATTTTTTATATGTTTCAGGTACATCTTAACTACTGGGGCAATAACTGCTCTGTGTGCTAGTTTGTTGGGTTCGCTTCTGGCTCAGGTACACTAACCAATTCTTATTGTTCTAAGAACTCTAAGTTCAAACTTTTTGTTATTCATATTTCTTGGTTGTAAAAGTAGGCCAATGTTAGGCTTCATGTGGGTCATGGTAATGCACACATGTAATTTTGATAGTGCTTTGTGATTTCTTTTATCAGCCGCGGATCTTCATGGCAATGGCTCGGGACGGATTGTTGCCAGCTTTCTTTGCAGAAATTGACCCACGAACTCAAGTACCAGTGAAAAACACAATAGTAATTGGTGTGCTGGCCGCTTCACTGGCATTTTTCATGGATGTTTCACAGTTATCTGAGATGGTAAGCTGATCTTTGCCTACATTACATATTTTAATGTCGCGTGGACTGATTCTTACCTACAATTGGTGGCAAGCAGATTGATTAGTATAGTATTGAGTTGAAACTCACTTCTATTATAAAAGTAAATGGATCATTCTCTTTGTAACTCACATCGATATTCATTCATCAGGTTAGTGTAGGCACGCTGATGGCTTTCACTGCTGTAGCAGTCTGTGTGCTAGTTCTCAGATATGTACCACCATACGGTGTTCCCCTTCCATCCTCCTCTCAAACTTGGACTGATCCTGATGAAAGTAGGCTGCAATCTGAAAATATTCTTGTGGATGCTATAGAAACGTCTGATTATCCTCTACTTGGCGATGTTACAGCTCGAGGTACTAATATTCGCTAATTCATGTGGTTACCCTTTGTATATGGTATTAAGATGAGACTAATAAAATGGGTTCAATCTTTACTATCTTTCATCTGCATTTGTTGATTTTTCATTGAACAGATGAAAAGTACTTTGGAAAGAGAAGAAAAATTGCTGCCTGGAGTATAGTTCTTGTGTGCATAGGTGTCTTAGGCCTTTCTTCAGCAGCTTCTGCTGAGCGTCTTCCGAGGTCAGTTCATCATCTGGTATCTTATGTCTGTCTAGTTGAGTCTTCATTATTTCTAAACAAAAATATCTAATTTAGTTGAGGTGGATGGCTTGATATATATCACTGCTACTTGCGTGTCGAACTCTAGTAGAAATTCACCTCTCTATGTGAAACAGATTTAACTGTTTGCTGAAAGATGTACATGTTTTTATATCTTGTATGGTTTATATCCTCTAATGGGTTTTCGTCTTGACCTTGACAGTTTACCTCGGTTCACTATGTGTGGTGTCAGTGCAGCCATCTTACTTGGCAGTTTGATTACTCTTGGTTGCATCGATGAGGATGATGAAAGGCACAACTTTGGACATCAAGGAGGTAATATCTGAGGCTTATGGCTTTTGTTGCCTATTCATACAGCACAAAAAAAATGAGAAATCTAGTTGAATATAAGCCATCATTGAGCTTCGGTTGGTGCCTCACTTTCTTCAAAGGTGCTGCTAGCTTAACAGTTTCTATATATGTACCGAGTTTTATGGGAATCTGGCTAGGAAGATTTTTCAGTTAGGTTTTGGCAACAACCATATACGTGATCTATATGCTTTTTCATTTTCAACTGACACTCTATTTGATTTAATTTCAGGGTTTCTCTGCCCATTTGTCCCATATCTTCCTGTTCTCTGCATTTTGATCAACACCTACTTGATCATCAACATTGGGTGAGTGACTTTGATTGACCATCATGAATATGTATGAATCATACTGAATCTTTCTAAAACGCTGTCGGTGTTTGTAATGGCAGAGTTGGGACATGGATCAGGGTCTTGATATGGCTGCTTGTTGGAAGCATGATCTATCTCTTCTATGGCCGGTCTCACAGCTTACTGAACAATACAGATTATGTTCCAACGTGTACACCGAAAACAACAGATAATCTTTCTTGAGATCGGTGATTCATAGCAAAACCGAAGGGGCTCGAGCTCAAGCTTTGTTGTTGCTCAAGTAGCATTTAAAGAGAGTTACACAGATGGCACATGCCAAGATATACAACATTTCATGTACATTGGTAGTCATTCTAAGTGTACATCTCTTATAATGCTAATATAATCTTTTTTCATTTCTGGCTAAAATGATCTTAGGACTCTTGAAAGTGCCAAGTCCAGCAACTTGCTTGAAACATCAACGAAAATTGGGAAAAGTGCAGATAAGATGTAGAGATACACATTAAAACATTTGACAGAAGTCATCTAAATATGTTCGAGCTGTATAATGAGTTTGCAAGAGAAGACAACAAAAAGAAAGGATTTAATGACTGAGAATCTCCCAACATATGTTGTCTGCAAAATGTTAATCCTCCTCCACACCAGAGTTGGCAACATATATCTGTAAAACATCAAGAAAAGCTATCTGCTACTTGTCTCACATCTTTCCAGCTCCCAAACAAAAACAAGAATCAAGACTATTCAAGTCTCACCTGTGATTCCTTTGGAAGGAACTCTCCTCCTTTCGTTATGAGTCTTCACAAGAAACAGATATGAACACTGATCCTGTTTGCATTCACTAGCTGATAGTAGCTTCACCATTGACTAAGCTGCCTCTATCTTCTTCGTTGCTACTGATATTGCTTTTCATTGGCATGTCACCAGCGGCTGCTCTCCTGACATCTTTCTTCTTCAAGTCTAGTTCATCCCAGATGCAACTTTTGATGCTCCTGTAGCTGCACGGTCCTTCGATGAAGTATTCACATATTTCCTTGGTGAACCCTTGTCCTTGGCAGAATCACCCGTCGGAGGTGGTTTCTGACTGTCTTTGCCTGACTCTGATTCCGGAAGTAAAGCTCGTACACTAAGCCGAAGCTGACCTTTTTCGTTCACCTACATTATCAATGTTTCTTTGTTCAAATAATTCATCCATTTCTCATTGCCAGTTAGATATAGTGTCTCTATGAGTTAAAGAGACGCAAAGAACTCGCTGACCTCTATTAGTTTGACATCAATGTGGTCTCCTATTTTATAGGCCTGAACCGACAAGATTAATAGGTGAAGAGCGTAAGTCAAAGCCTAAACAGAGGATGAAAGTTTCTAAGAAAAGTAAGGGATCTATGGGTTACTCACATCCTCTGGTTTTGCTAGCCATTCAGCACTCAGCTCACTGATATGGCAAAGTCCTTCTCTCCCCGGTGCAATCTCTACAAAGGCACCATAAGGAGCCATTGATTTGATTTCACAATTCCTGATAAAAAAGAAATGTCAGATTCCAAATCCATGAAAGGTGAAGACAAGTATTGGATAGAAAGACATACCTGTAGATGTCACCAACAGCTGGAACCATTGTCAATCCACTGATTATTGCTTTCGCCCTCTCCAGACTCGCCACATTGTTTGCCATAATTTTCACCTTGACAAATAAAAATGTTGGAAAAGCTGTGATGATGAAACAACCATAATGTAAAAAAACATTAAGAACAATGAAAAGCAAAACCCTGTAAATCTCACAATTCCATCATCTTGCATATCAATGGCCTCAACTCCGGATTCTTCAATGATACTCTTTACTTTCTTCCCACCAGCACCAATAAGGGAGTATACTTTGCTTGGATGGACCTGCAGCACATGAAAAGCTAAAAATCTTTAGTTCAGGGTAATAAGGCGTAAGACTGAGTAATTCTTGGAAATGAGAAAAGCCACAAACCTTCATAATATGTATCAAAGGGGCGTATTTTGAGAGACTCAACATAGGAGGTGGTGAGCACTTTGCCATTTCAGCTGCACGGAAAGAAGAAAAATTAGTAGATTACATCTTAAATGGCATACATTTTTCAAGGTTAAACTCATTCCGCTATCTAGAATTCCTCACCAAGAATATGGCGACGCCCAGCTTTTGCCTGTATCAGAGCCTTTTCCATTATCTGTAAAGTGATTCCTCCTACCTAGTTCGTCATTAAAGAGAAGAAAGAGAAAAACACACGAGGTTACCTACAATGCTGATTAAAAGCATTTTGGCAGTCTAATTGAGAAACGGCTAATAACCTTAATGTCCATCTGAAACGCAGTAACACCATCTTCGTTCCCAGCAACCTATTGTTAAACAAATCAAAACGTCAGCATCAAACTGCAAGGACTTTGAAGAGAATCCTTATATTTTCTAACCTTAAAGTCCATATCACCGGATGCATCTTCAGCTCCAGTGATGTCAGAAAGGATAAGAGGAGATCCATCACCGCCGAATTCTTCTGTATCCCAAACCATTCCCATTGCTATGCCAGCAACAGAGCATTTTACTGGAACTCCAGCATCTTGCAAAGCCAAGCAACCGCCACAAACAGATGCCATGCTGTTATAAATTCAGATCGATATAAGTAGCAAGCGTAATGCTCAGACAAACTACAGCCAGAGAAAGAGAAAAAAAAGCTGACCTTGAAGAACCATTGCTTTCAAGTATTGTACTCTCAACACGTATTGTGTAAGGAAAGTCTTCATCACTGGGTAATATAGTCTCTAATGCTCGCTCTGCTAGTGTCCCATGACCTATTTCTCTTCTACTGGGTGCTCCAATTCTTCCAACTTCACCAACAGACGATGGAGGAAAAGTGTACTGAGACATCAAAAGGATAAGCTTAGAAAGCCTCTTTAAGCTCAACAAAAATATGAAAGAAGACACAAAGCATTGAAATTCCCAAAATATTTATGTTAGATGCTATAGATTGTGACAAAAAACCTTAAAAGTAATCTGTAAATAACAATAACAAGAGTGGAAAAGAAGATCAAATATTGAATAGACCTGAAGATAAAACCTCTTGTATTCATCAGAACCCTCAAGGTTGTCAATTCTTTGCGCCATTTGTTTATCACCAAGAGTAACAACTGCCAGTGCCTGAAAGAATCATACAAAAATGCTCCTTACCCAAAACATGAGAATAACCAATTTCCTTGAACATACATTATAGGCAATAAGACAAAGAATCAAATTATGACATAGCCACACAGGAATTCCCCTGAAGACAACATTCCTCTTTTACCTGGGTTTCACCACGTGTGAAAAGAGAGCTGCCATGTGCCCTTGGAAGCAGGCCACATCTAGAGTCGATTGGACGAATCCCATCCGGAGTTCGACCATCACTTCTTTTACCTCCCTGTGGATAGAGAAGGATGTAAAATGGAATCAATAAAGGCCGTTTCCAAAACAGTGATTCGTTACTGCAGTGTACAGTATTATTAAGGAAGACTCCTATCAACATATACCTCAACAATTCGCCTACGCAGGAGCTTTGACGATACTTCTTTGAAGACTAGCTTCACATCTACTTCCGAAAATAGCTACACAAGGGCAATCACTAGTTTGTTAGCATACAACAAAAAAAAATGAATAAGATAAAGGCTCAGTTTCAAGCTACCATGTAGAAAAAAGGTTAAGAGACTCACCAAAGGAATAGGTTTCCGAGGGATGGGCCTTATGTGAACATCACCTTGGTCCACCTCACCTTCAGGAACAACTTCCTCATCCTCATCTTCATCCTCCAATAATTCCGGTTGTGCTTCTGTGGTTCCAAATACTACCTCATCAACGACATATCCCTTCTCAGTTAGTATTGTCAAGACCTTTTCTTCCAGGGACGATATTGCTTTCCTTCTAGGTATTTTTCCCTTAATCTGTAGCGCTTTGCTCAATTCCTCACCAGCAAGTTCCTATGTACAGAAAACAATTGTTTTTGAACACTTGATGTGCGAGAAAATATCACTGCAAACCTCCATTCTTGCAAAAATACAACATACTTTCACATGCTTGTATAGGTCAGGAGGTGGTAATCTTATAGCGTCAACCATTTTAGCCTTTCCATGTTTTTTTGCCAAAGCTTCAATAGCAGTGCATGTATCTTGTACAGCATCCTGGTACATAAATAGAAAAGCCTCACATTAAGTACCTAATCCAGATTCTAGAAAACTGAAATAATCTCAACTAGAAAATGAAATACCTGTCCAACTTTAACAGCTTGGAGCAGCATTTCCTCAGGAAGAAAATTACTATATCCCTGCAATTTCCCCAGGTATTTGCAGTGAGCAAGGACTGCCAAGATAAAAAAAAAAAAAATAACAGTGCAAACTTGCAAACTCAGGTATAGACTGAACTTGACCTCTATAGTTAAAATTGCAGTATCCGTTCCAGCTAGAAACAAATCTAGCTGTGATTCTTCCATCTCCTTCACGGTTGGATTGACGATAAACTCTCCCCCAATAAGACCGACTCTAACTCCTGCAATTGCCTTTGAGTTTGGTACTTCTGAAAGAGCTCTGTGGTATACATTAAAATAAAGCCATGTCAATGTCTCCAACAAAAAAGAAAAGCTTCACTCATATAAAAAACGGAAACGAGATGACCATACATACACAGCAATTCCAGCAGATGTAACAGCCAAAGCATCAGGTGCGTGCAACCCATCATAGCTCAAAACCTGAAACCAGAAACAAGCAACGAGTCAATTATGAATGAGACACAATCCAATGAAATGAATACATTCATTTTCATGAGAAAAATTGCAAAACAAGAGAAACCATTAGACAGAGACAAACGTAAACAAATATAAGACAAAGGAGCATACCCAGGATAATATCTGAGTTTCGTTGTAGAAACCTTTGGGCATAGTGGGACGTAGAGGTCTATCAATCAACCTACAAATCAGAACCTGGATAAAACCAAAAGTAGAAACATGTTAACAAGAAAGAAGAAGTATAAGAAACGAACCACCCTTTAGCATTAGTACTACCTCGTGATCTTTGGTTTTCCCTTCTCTCTTAAAAAATCCACCACTGTACCATAAGAAGCTCCGTTTAGGCTATGATCTTTGGTTTTCTTGTAGTAAGAGACTCCAAAATTACAAAGGACTGAAAAACACTTACCTAGTTCGACCAACAGCTGAGAAGCGTTCCTGATAGTGAACATAAAGGGGTAGAAAATCTGATGGCTCACTAGGGACATCAGCTACACAAACGGATGTGCAGACAATCTACAGTCACAAGTAGACACAGTCAAAGTAAGATGACAAAACAGCTTCCGCAAGTAAATGAAAAGAGTATAAAGTTTTGACATTTGAATGAAGCAGACTTACAGTTTCTCCATCTGTAACCGTAACTGAAGAATTTGCTTGTCTCCCCATCAGACCAGTCTCAACTAAAATCTATAAAGAAGAAAGTAATAAAGTTCAACAAATACATCAAAAGCATCGACCTTTGCTTCTCAATTATAGAGATAAGGGTCTCAAATACTATAAAGTCTATCACTTTACAAACCAATAATCTCCAAATCAAACATAAACAGATTAAGCCAATACTGAAGGCAAATGGGTTGAAGAGAGATGTTACCTCTCTATTTCCGAAAGGGATTTTGGTAGAAATGTGGTTAGGAAAAGCCAGAGCTCCAGAGTCACCGTCCTCGGAAACATCTGGACCAACTAGAGCTCTGACGCTAAATCTACTGGCGCCACTTCTTGCGGAGAGGAGAGAGAGCGAGCACAGTTTTCCTCCGCCGGAGTGGAAATTCCGGGAACGGCAAAGCTTGCTCCGGCGAATAGGCCAGAAGTGTGGAGTACTGTAAAGCGCGTTACTTGGACTCGTCAGCATCGTCTTCTGTAAACACACACCGAGGCCCGAGAGAGAAGGAAAGAGAGAGACTTTATCCGTTCTCTGCAGACGCGGGAGCTGTCTCTGTGACTGTTGTTTTCAGTCGTGGCAACTAGCGAGTCTTGTGTCGGGATTTTAAACCAAACCGGTTACTGTACCAAATTGATTTTAACATTAATCTTGACCGGGTTATACCGGTCCGGTCTATAGTTTGTGCTGGAACAGAGTTTATGGTCACATATTGTTGCAACTTACAGGTGTGGCCAAGTAACACACTGATAACATCCTTAATTATCTTTTGTGAGGTAAGGAGAACAAGTATCCACATTCAATCTTTAAATGGAGTTCTTTGGCATATGAACATGTTGAATCTAACTTTCCTATGAATAGAATCTGTAGTCTTGAAGAAAGAACAAAAAATAAAGTACCAATCCTTGTTTTTTCTTTACATGTTTGTAACGAATCTCATGGAGACACATCAGTATCTTCTTGTCTCTCCCTTCCCACCTCATTATGCTCCCTGTTATCTCGGTGAGCCCTTAACATCTGAAGACGTTGAATACGTTGTGGAATTGTACCATCAAACCGCATGCTCAGAGGATCTTCAGAGTAAGCTACATAGTAAGCCATGACACACGCTTGTAACCAAGCCAAAGCTACCCTTCCCTGAAACAAAAACACACAACATAAACTACTTAGTCTAATAAGTCTTTTTTTTGTTCATGGCCTTAACTAACAGGAGCTATCTTACCACGAAATATCCAATAATGAAAGCATAGAGTGTCACTTCCAAGGCATAGTCCTTGTGGATTAACAACATCCATATTCCTGCAGTCAATGAACAGACTGCTCCAACAGAAACAGCACTGAGGAAGCACAAGGAGCTAGTGAGATCCGAATCAATCACTTTCTCTAACCCATTTGTACTTCTGAACTTCTTCCATGTATCACTCGAAGCCTCCACGAATCCTTTGTCATAGGTTCCCACATGTACAAATCCCCATCTGTTTCCACATGTAACCAGCTTGTTGGCAAGGGTGGAGAAGCAATCACCACCTGAATACATAACCTCATCGCTGCTCCCTGACATTAGATTAACGCTTCTGATCATTCCTCTGATGAGTATGATGATTGGAACAAGCGTTGAGCCAATGCAGATGCTCCCTATCAAGTGTTTCAACGTGACACGTAAAGCACTCCAAGCATCCATATCTTCTCCATGTGCAAAGTTTACGTATCTTGCACGCGAAATAGCAACTTGTTGTACATTCTTGAGAACTTGCATGGTCCATGCTAAGCTTATCAAGATTACGGATATGAACAAGAGATCTAGACTTGTTCTAGTGGAAGTTGCTCCTCCAATGCCAGTCACCAAGAAGCCAGAGTAAACCACACTTATGAAAATTGATAAAGTGACTACTTCTCTGGTTCTTGCAGGTGGAAAAGCTGTGGAAAGTGATAATATCTTGTCGGTGTATTCAAGCCTCGGAGCAATCCAGCAACCATAGAGAGACTGAGTTATGGCGAAAAGCACAAAAACAGCACCGACCCCTGCATCTACCGCGGAGCCAATGAGGACAAGCAAGATACCAAGCGAGCAAGTGAGTATTGGGCTAAGCCAGAACGTTGCTCTGACTGCTCTTGATGGATTGTAGATAAAGATACATTGCCAGGCTAAAGATGCAACTCCTGAGACAGCTACTGATGCTAGTAAAGGAGGATACCATTTCTTGGGATGGAAATGGTGTGAACTTGCTAATATGAGACCACGAATGGTGAGGACAATCGCTAAGAGTGAGATTAAAGTCAGCTGTGAGAAGAGAAGACCCTTGAAGAGGTTCCTAAAGAGCTTTCCTGCTATTGTTTGTTGTGTGGTGGTAGGTGGTCTACCTTGTTGTTCCTGCAAAAGACAAAACCAGTTTGGTATATTGTTAATGAGTATTTGAAGCTGATAAATGTGAACTTGATGCAAAAAAATCACCATAGAGAAACAAGAAGAGACAAAACAGCAGCTGGGTCAACGAAATAGTAATCAAAGTCAACGAGAAATGATACAACAGAGAGCAAGAAGAGAAGCCACAGAGAGAGAGAGAGATACAAAAGATGAAGTTAGGGTATAGAGGGAGAAGATACAGAGATCAAGAAAAGAGAAAGTAGAGAGAGAGACCTTGAAGGCGATTGGAGAAGGAGGAAGAGGAGATCTTGTTCTTGGTTCTTGAATCTGCACGCTAGAGGCATGGCCGTTCCTTGCTGGTGTTGGCATACCTGCGCTGTATTTGCCAGAAGAGTTCCTTGGAACCCAAGTTACACTTATCCATCTTCATCAATCACCATTCTCTGTGTATAAATATATGTTATATGTACATACATACATCTTCGTCAACACTTTATTGATAGTTTATCAAATTGATTCAGAATACTTAATACACATACTTTATCTCTTTAACATTGACTTACTCCACCTTTAAAGTAATCTACACTTATTGTTGTTTTGATGTTTTACTTTAAAACTTTTGAAAGTTTCCTCAATTTCTGATTTTATCATTATAAAAACAATGAAAATAAAACATTTCATCTGGTCTTCATACTCCACAAATTATGTGTAATATAAACTTCATTTGTTAGGTTTGTATCTTGGTAGAACTGATACATGTAGGTTCATCTTGGCTACCTACTCATAATTGAAACAAAGCTAGGTATTCTTAAGTTAATATATACTTTTGAGTATAGATAGATATACTATAATATACTTTCTAAAATTCCTGTTCTATAGTTTTTGTCTCTGTCAAGTGTCAACTTTGTTGAATCCAATCCAAGTCTAATGTTGATGATGTGTATGATGACAGGCAAATTATGATGTGTAACCTTTGCTTACCTGGTATTTTTCAACATTTTCTCGTGGAATTACAATTTGGTTTATTTTTTATTTGTGTAGTATGATGAGATGCAGACATGAAAACTATTAGAATTATTTTGTGAGGGAAAATACAAAAAAAATAGATGAAATTTTTATGGAGAGTTATTACGTAATGTGTAGGAATAGATGAAATTTTCTTGATTTCACGTAAGAAAACGAGTAGACAAAAGAAATACGTTTGTTCAGTTCAACTTCTATCTACTTTATGCCTTTTGTTTACTATGGTTTTATATGAAAATGACAACACAAGTATAAACTTTTAAAAAAGTTGAGTAATAATTAGAGAAGATATATCATTGTTGATGGTGAGGTTGGTTCAGATGGATTGCTTACTATACTAGAAAACATACAACTCAATACCTAAACCAAAAAAAAAAAAATTAGGTAAAGTGGAATTCGTTATATTTACCAACTCAAACATCCCTCATTTAAGAAAAATTACGAGTGTATTTTTATATAATACCTAGATTATATAGTATGAATTTTTACACCAAAAACAAACAACAGGTTTACTGATTATTTGATATAGTTACTTTTAATGTGTGAATGGTCTTGTGATTGTTGTCATATTGTAAATATTACATGTTTTCATGCACTTTCAAATTTGAAAATAAGTTAATAGATATCAGTGTTACAGAAATTGATAATCAGTATTGATTTTTGTAGAAAATATTTCTCTATTTTTCTTATGGGCTTTCATGGAAAGAAGAGTTTACAATTTGTTAGGTTTTTCAGGTCAATCAGGTCTGACTTGATTGGGTTGGGTCAGGCCGGTAGAAAGATTTCATCTAGGCCTAGCCCATTATCTTAAACAAGCGGGCTTCAGTATCACTAGCATATTCTTACTACTGCGTATTTGATTGGTCCATGTAGCGAAAAGGTTGAATCCCATTTTTCTACCTTTTCTTGTTTGTTTTCAACATATTATTCATTACTTTCTTTTTCTAGTTTTTCTAATGGAGAATGAAACTTCTAAAATATATGGATTTTCTTTTGTTCATAATAAGCTTTTTTTTATATAAAAAACATAATAAGTTAAGTTTCACTGCTGCCAAAAACAAAACAAAACAAAAAAAAATAGTTTTACCAAGGGCCCAAGGCCATTATAAAACAGATTTCTTTATTAAGATAATTAGGACTTCAAATTCGACACTCTCCTTTTACGGGCGCAGTGCATTATTAGATAGAGAGAAATTGCTGTAAAGTATCTCTAAACATTCCCTTTAATAGACACTTACACGCGTACATAAGTAGAAAAAATTGGCATAGCTAACTAGAGTTTATTCATAATCTTATCACAATGATAGTAATAATTGAAAAACATTGGATGGTGATGTTTTATGCTCGTGTGTGACATTAGGAAAGATGTTGTCTTTGTTTAGTTCACATGTCCTTTTCACTACAACATTGCCATTTGTCTTAACAAATGCCAAACATAGTGCCGGCGAATGATATGATTATTTTTAACTTTAGTACGTAATTAAAATTTAGAATTAACTTCACATATATATGCATGAACCTGCCTAGCCATTATCTGATCATTACATATTTTTATTAGTTTTAAGTAAATAAAAATGAAAAGTTTATAGAGCTTTAGTCCTTTGGCTCTTTTGTGATGGTGAAGCGTTTCATGTGCGGGACACATCAGAGTCACTTGAACAGCTGAAGAAATATTTTTTAAAAAAAACTACAGAAATTTGATTTTAAAAATCACCTGCGCCGTATCTTGGTATGTTTTTTAAAGTGTCAGCACCAAACCCATATGCCGTTCTTGTTAATGGAATTGGAAAGTTAAGTCGACGTTGTCTCAACTCCAAGAGACCCCTATATGTTAACATAAGTCTTATCAAGGCTAAAAAAAAACAATGTATATAGATAGTGATATTATTAATTACGTCATCATTTGAATCTATCATGCATCTCTTACACTGAAGATACATTGTATATATCTTGTAACTTGTAAGTATATAGTCAGTACATGTCACAGAGCAGGACCACATATCTATGGTTTCTGGATGAACATATTCAAGAAGCCTTGCAATATTTGGGAATTTCAGGACCACAGGGAACTGGTAAACTAGGTTTTTCAGTAGAAGAAAAAGTTAATAACTAGGGTTTTCCTGTCTTTTTTTTTGAAAAAAAAAAACTGAAGATCCAAGCTCCTCTTCTCTTTTTGTGAAGCTTCGTCCATTTCTTTACTCTAAATCTTAAACTATTTTTATATTCTCAAATTTTAGTAAAAAAAAACTATTTTTATTTTCTAACTAATTAGTGCTCTTACAATATATAATACATCGTTTATTATAAAAGTTACTTTAACGATCAGATTACATATATCTAAGGTATCTTCGTTTACCCATTATGAAAACAAAAATATGCACATATATTTACCAAAATGTATATATATATATATATATATATATATAGCTATTGTCTCTACTAGACATGGGCATTTCTACCCTAAACCGAAGTATCTACTTAAATCTGAACCGAAGAAACCGAAATCAAATATGAACAATTATACAAAAGTATCCGAATGAAACTTATAAAACTTAGTACTTTGGGGTTTGGATATAACATGAACCGAACTGAAATCCTAATTCGGATCTAAAGATATCCAAAATTAGTTTAACATGTTAATATTTTTATATATTTTAAGGTAATTCAGATATTTTTATGATATTCGAAAGATTTTATAGTTTGTTCAATTTGTTATTTTGAATTTTTTTAGTTTATTTAGATAGTTTAACTAATTTTAATTAGATTTGTGAATAATTTATATATTTTGAAAAAATATATCAATTTTTTTTGCTTAAAAAATATATTTTTAGACGATTTCAGACATTCGTTACAATTTGATTCTAACCCAGAAGAAACCGAATTGAATCCGGCCCGATAATTAGTAAAATCCAAATGAAACTTATGAACATAGTACCGAAAATCTAAATCAACCAAATTGAAATCCACGAGACCCCAAACGCTGATTCCTAGTCTCTACTGTTTTTATTTCCAACTTTCAAGTGCGTAATCAATTTTTCTATATCCTCAGAGCATGATTAACCGGGGTCTCTTAAGGTGGGGTTCTTAGCTTTTCTAAGAGACGTATCTTAGCTTTAACTAAGAAAAGCTAAGAACCGTCTCTTAAATAAGAACCATAAGAGCCGTCTCTTAGTGGGAAAAATGCAAAAAAATGCAAAAAAAAAAAATAAATTTTTCGTTAATAACCCCACCTTAAGAGACCTGTGTTAATCATGGCCTCAGATTCTCATCATCAGATTCCCGTTTTCTTCAAAATATAAAAATAGATAGTGATACATGTTGGTAATCTATAAAGAAATGTGTACACTACATCACAAAATACACATATATCTTATGGATAACATATCCTGAAATAACCCAATTAAATGTGCTTGACGTCCAGCAATGTATTGTGTATATATTAGATAACTTACATGAAATTGATTTTCAATAACATACTAGCTAGCTAGTGAAGACAAACAAATATAGATTATGGTGATGTGCTAGGCCAATTGACATATATTTCCAAATTTACAGAGTCGCGCACATATTGTATATGAGACGATTCACAGATTAAAAAGAGTGGATGTGCGATAGTTTTACATATACAGTTGCGGCCAGGACATGACTATCATATATATCATCCGAAAAACATAACTTGAATGTGTAGTCTTGGTTGCATATATCGAAATGTCCAAAATTTGGTGGTGGATAAAATAGAAATGATAATATCGGTAGACCGTAGATAAGTAACAGTCTCTCTAGAGATATCCAATAAAATTGGAAAAATACGGAAATGGCGAAACATATAAACATGTTATATATTCAGGTAATAAAACCTTATTAAAGCATAATATTAAATTTCGAGTAGTAATAATTTCATGTTTCCAAAAGATTAAGCATCATCTATAGACATTTTTTTACTTTAGCAACAGAGATTTTTTGTGCGTGGACATTATAACCAGAAAAGTAAAATTTATGTGGGCGGATGAAACACAAATTATTAGTATTCACACGTTCATAAGCAAACAAAAGAGACTCACACTTGTGCCCTAAAAGCATAACCACATGTTGGTCGGTGTCCCCCTGAATCCGAAATATATTCATATAATAAGTTTATATAAAACTTTTTCACAAGAGAAGAAACTAAAATAAAGTATATGTTTTAAGTATCAACTTGATAGAATATGCCAAACAGCATTTATATAACAAACAGAAGCCTATAATTTTATCGATATGTTACTGTGGGCATATATGATGTATGTCGTCTATGGTCGCTTGATATGATTTATAGTATCGTTAGTTTTTTTTTTTTTTTGGTGAACGCAGCATGGTTGTAGGTGAACATAGAAATAACCTCATCAGACAGATAGGAGAGAAGAATGTGTGCGGTGATCGGTTGAGAAATATTAAAATATATTAAAACTAGTTGAGTTTTGGGCTACTGGTGTTTTTAGTAACCTTCCAGAGTTGCAATTTCTAAAACCATTAGTTTGATTTCATTGAGAAAAAGACTATTTTCTATAAAAATGATTCAATTGAATATAGATAGATGACCTACAACTGAAAATGATTCAAAATTCTTCTCCAACATGAAGACTAGAAGATCGTTTTTTTTAATTCTTTCAGTAGCATTCTTTGAATTGTTTTAGAACCAAAAAGTAGAGATAATTGATGTAATAAATTTTTGATGGAATAAAATTTTACATTCATTCAAAAAAATAAAAAAAAGATGAACTACCATTTTATATATAGGTTGAGAATTATATATGAAAGATACGTATATAACCCATTGGAAACTCATGATATCAATTACTTCAACCATTTTTACTCTTACTTTAGCTATGTATATTCATCGGAAACTCATAATCATTTTTGTCAAAAAGAAAATTCTCAATTAAACAGTTTTTGCTAAATTTTTAATTAATTAATTACTTTTTAATGCAGTCGAAGAGATTATCCTTAAAGTTGCTCATATTATACAAGCTTTTTTTGTCAACTATATAAGTTTATTTTCCTAAAACTTATACATCGTTTTTGTATTGATTTAAAGGATTGGGATTCTGCATCTGAAAGTTTTTATCTGACTGATCAGATTGATTTGATTCAATTGTGGCATTGCATGTCCCCAGTTCTCTGCCTTTTTTTCGAAAAACACTTTTTATGCCTTTTTCTATGAGTTCCTGACAAGTTTTTATGCTATTGTATAAACATTCCTATAAAAGACCACACATTCTTTCATTTTAAATTCCTCATCCTTCTCATATAATTAATTTAATTCGTAGAACTAATACTAATTTTGTTAAGTTAAATATAATAATATAACGTAACTAATTAAAAAAAAAAAGAAGTATATATATACACATATTGGCTTGCTCTGGTACGGGTATACTCGTATCTATATTTGCATGTAGCTAATTAAACATGTTGCCAAACCTCGGGAGATATATGAAAATTGGGATGGATCAAACAAGTAAATGGGTAAAGCTGATGTGCCCATCCCTAAAAAAAAAAAAGAAAAAAAAATCCTATTTTTAACGTAATTATATACTAGATCTTGACCCGCCCGACTGGGTGGGTGTTTTCTTTGACAATAATAATTATCAACTTGTACTTAATTATAAAATATTGGGTTTTATAAAGTATTATCAAAGTTTTTTGCTATCATATGATTGTTATTGTATTTAGCGCGGGTGTTTGATTTAACTTGTATTCAATGTAAACTGATAAATCGCTGCTTTTATAAAAAAAATCCTTTGTATATTTTTTATGTTTTGTAATTTATATATAGAGTATAATATTATATTATAATATAGATGTTGATAAAAAAATTATTTGTACATAATATTATATTAAAAATGTATAACTTGATGCAATTTGATGTAATTGTATTATTCATATATTAACTTTTTTTTTGTTAATTTATTTTGAAATGAAACAACATACTAAATTTTTTAATTATCAATATATAAATATCGATTTGGTTATATAAACTTTGGTATTGTAATTATTTAATTTAAATTTATTTTAAATGCAGTAGCAGAATCTGTAAATAAAAAAAATATAAAAATAAAATAATTAATTTATTGTAAATGTAAAGGCTAAGTTTGTAAATAAAAGAAATTATTTTTAATACTGCTATCCATGTATCCAAACAATCCTCACTATCTATGTTTCCAAACAAAATCTTAAAGTACTTCTACTTTAATAAGATAGATAAGATAGATGTTGTATAGAAAACAAAAAACAGCTCTACAAATACAGGCAAAAACAGAGGGCATCTGAAAGAAGCAAGTTGTCTCTTACTGTGTCTTTCTACACTCCGCCTTTTGCATACGTATTCTCACACTCACCTATGCACGGGCTATTTTATTGCTGTTTTAAGTTAAATACATTCTCCCTAACCAAAAAAAAAAATGTTATTTTGTTTGACCAAAAGAATGCTATATTTTGATTCATAAGACATCGTTGTACACTGAATATACAGCCCATTCCCTTGCATCATTTGCACACTGAACAACACACCAGTCCAAGCAAATCAGTAAATACACTGTTTTCATATCTATATGTTTCATTTTTCATTTAATAACATGCATGCATATGTGTTAGTCTACTCTCATAAATCAGGAAAGACCACAGTCACTTGAGTGGTTCTGTGGCACACTGAGATGTTTGGTTCCATTTAACTGGATTTAACATTAGAAGACTCTTAGTGAGACTGTGCTAAGAAGAAAATGAAATTATTAAACTCTCCTATTTTAATATTTAGAGGCTTGATCAGAAATCTGGACTGCCCTTGAAAAACTAAATATCTATTTCTCATCATTTAATTATCATTTTACAACACCTTCGATCAACCATGATCAAAATATAGTTGTTGGAGTCATGAGTCTTCTTGACAAAAGTCTGATATTTACCAAAACATGCTATATGTGCACGAAAATAAAAATCCAGGGTTCTCAAAGTAATAAAACCAACATGATAATAAAAAAATTGTATTCAGGAAGAGCACAAATACATGTTAACTGTCAAATCAGCTCATTAGAAATTATAGTTTCAATTTGCACGTACAAAATAAAATCGAGTGGCTACCCATTGTAATTTGTAAGCCATGTTTCCCTAACGTCATGCGTAATAAATAATTGCACGGTTTCTTCTTGCCTTCGGTTTGGATTGTCCTTCTTAATTAGTACTATATTCTTTCTTTTTTTTTTTTTTTAAATTCTTTCTTTTTCGCGTTAGATCTTTTATGCCTGTTCAGATTCTCAGATATTATTTTCAGAGATAGTTAATTTGTATTTTTGAAATTATCATCAGGTTCAAGTTATTTACTATTCAATTTATAAACACCAGTTGAAATATGAAAAACATAATCAAATCATTTCCTTCAGTTGAGATCAATATATTACTAATATTATAATATGATGTAATAATATAGTCAAGTTTTAAGTTACAAAAAATAAACCAATTATAAAAATACAAATATCTCAAAAAGTCTCTCATGATTTTCTCAAAGTTTTTTTTCACTTATTTTTATTTTATTTTAATGGTTAAATACAATTGAACTTTTGATAAAGATGCTATAAAGTTTTTACTCAAGACATCTATTTTCTTATATAGTACTGAATTGAATATTTTAGTTTCTGATATAGTAATAAATTGAATATTTTAGTTCAGTTAATATCTTACACTATATTTATGTAGAGAAATTTAGATATAGCAAGCTATAAACTATATTCAAAAATATATGAGAATATTATACCATCATTTTCCGTAAACATTAATTATTTTTTTTAATAATATTATCAGGACTATGGTGTAAACATTAATTATTTTAACCTGTTCTAGGAAACCATCCTTACACAGATTTGACTCATTTTCAAAACTAGAAGTTATTAAAAAGAAAAAAAACTCAGAAGTTTTGAAATCTTAATCACAAAGAAAGACATTTTGATATCTTTTGGGGAAGTGACAAAAAAAATCTTTTTAGACGTCTTTGTTGCATGACGCCAAAATAGTCTATTCACGAAGAAAATACAAACTAGTGAACTAGGCAAACGATATGGAAGTGATTGGTTCCCAGGAAATATCTACAACGTTATTTATAGAAATTTAAGAATTCCAGTTTTTTTTTTAATTGCAATATACCTTTATCAGAGTGCAAACATTTTTTATTAAACAAGCAGCAGATTTCAATTTTTTGAGGTACATATTTAGAATTAGGAGACGTTATTAAGAATTGCATGCTTTTTTTTTACTACACTAGAAACCATTGTACAAACATACGTCGGGATCATTAAGCTATCCGAGTAATTGCTTTTCAAAAACAGAGAATATTAGTTTAATACTTATTTCTTTGATGTTTTATACAGCCGAAAGAGGGACAATCATAACAGAGGCTTCCTCGATTAATTATTTTCAGGTGGACGGTACAATTAATTTATGTCTCCATATTTCCACATTAATTTTTCTAGTAATTATTATTTCACTTTTTTTTTTTGAACCGCTGCAATAGGAGTAGCATATTTACTGATAAAATTATAACTAAACTTTCATATTTTTGAAAAGTATAAACTATTAATATACATACACATGTTATATAAGTTTCTCACAAAACATTTCATAATTTCTTATTGAATTTTTTGTCTCTTACTTTTTAAAAATAACGAGAGTTTTTTGTTTATAAAGTTAATGAGAAATTCATCGGAAACCCACTAATGCAATACTGATGTCTTTAATTAGACCATCTGTACCAACGAGAATCTCTCACAAAAACTAAATGAATTTTTTAGTGAGAGACTTTGATAAAAGATTTGGTAAAAGACTTGTTTAAGTAAATATTATTACTTTTTGGCAAAGGATTTGTGTTGAGAAACTCCCACGTAAATGTCTTTAAAATTTAGACTTTATCATGTAGTCTGGTATTCATTTTTATGTGTCACCACTTTATTATCATAGGGCAAATTGTAATCAATTAAATTTGTGTTAGCTAAGTCCATATTTATGTTCTTAAAATCTTTGATTTTGGGACGGACTTAGCCGACACTAAAGTATTAAATCACTAAAGACTTGCATCAACCGACTATTAAATTTTACATGGAACTGGATTACGAATTAGCAGAACATGCCTGACCCGTCTGACATAATTACATTTAGATAACTAGATTGAACATATTGTTCACAAATGCAAACTTTTTTTTGTCTCTTTAAATAACATTTTGAAAAAATTGAATATACTGAAAAAGAGATTAAATTAGAGTATATATATTAGATTAAAACATATAATAGATAGCTAACTTTTTTTAGGTACCCTTATTGCAAGTTTGTTGCTTTAAGCTCGAAGCATGCATAGAATGAATTAAGTTCAAAACGAGTAAGGAATACCGTGAATTTTTGTACACATTCTGTGACTATCCCTACTGGCCAATGCTCAAATATGATTTGCTTATTTGCTATATCTTCAACTGCAAAGCAAATTTTGCAGTTTGTGTATCTCCACTACAAGTACGTGAACACTTATAACCTAATAGTATTGTACACCTAGCGTTATACCAAAACATAGTATATGTTTAAATGATTCAAATACTCTTTTGTATCATAATATATGATGTTTTGCTTTAATCTATAAAGATTAAAAAACTATCTGTCTTTAAAAATTACTAACTGTTCAATTAATTATAGAAATAACCGTAAAATTTTATTGGTTACACAGTTTCATTAAAATTTAAGATAAAATGAAAATTTTAAAACGTCTTTTATATTTTGAAACAATATTCTTCTTCTAAAACATATTTAATATGAAACGGAAGAAGTATATTCCGACAAAACCTCTAAAGTATATTCTGACAAAACCTCAAGAAGATAAAAGATAAACCACATGAAACTTAATAAACAAGGAAAAATATATTATTTAAGAAATCCTCCTTCTATAAATTCATGGGTTTACACTCTAGTCAACATCTCTCACAAAGTCATAAACATACAAAAACATTTCTTCTCTTTTATTACCCAAAAGCAACAAAAAAAAGAAGAAACAACTAAACAATAATTTCAATTTTTTTGAAAACAATGGACAAAGAACTACCACCACATAGCACAACCGGCCATGGCTACTCACCCTCTTCCTCAGCTTCCGGTTCCACCTCAACCGATCCAGTTCGGTCACGATGGTCACCTAAACCGGAACAAATACTCATACTTGAGTCGATCTTCAACAGTGGTATGGTTAACCCTCCCAAAGAAGAGACGGTAAGGATACGAAAGATGCTCGAGAAATTCGGCACGGTGGGAGACGCAAATGTATTCTATTGGTTTCAAAACCGGCGGTCAAGATCTCGCAGAAGGCAGCGGCAACTCCAGGCTGCAGCTGCAGCAGCGGCCGCAACCACCAGTACTTGTGACCAGACCATGATGGTGAGCAGCACCTTGCCACAACATAGTGGAAGTGATATGGGGTTTGGAGGTTGTACCACTTCTTCTAATTATTTATTTGGTGGTAAGTCATTTCAAGTTCTTTAATATTATTTCTTCTTCTCCTCCTTCCTCTCATCTTCCACTTCTTCTTCAGCTAGCTCTTCTTATGGGGGTGGATGTGACGATCATAATCTCTTAGCAATATCTGGTCAAATGGGGTACCATGAAGCTATTCAGAATCAGTATCAACATCATAACTCAAATGTCGAATCGATCTTGTGCCCATCTGATCAAAACTCCAATTATCACTACCAACAAGGTAAACAAAAATAAATTATTTGCATGCCTCTTTTTTTTCTTTTTTTTTTTGCTTTGTAAACTGAAGCACTTTGTCCTCTAAACCCTCTTTCTTTCCCCAGAAAGTCTCAAAAGTAACAATTTTAAATTGTAAACGTTTTTTAAACGTAGGAAAATGTCCAACTCTGGGTGCGTTTCAACCAAATAACCGATTTTTTATTTGGTAATTTAATTAATAAGTTGTAGCTTCTTGTGAACTATTAATTCGTATCTTTTGTTAATTATATTTCTAATATTGCCTCACATTTTCTACTTGAGAGCAAGTTCACAAATCTATTGTTTTCTTTATATAACTATAACTGAGGCTCTTTTCTTTTCTTTCGATCTCACAATTTTTTACTACAAAAGTTGTTTCAAAGGGGGAAAAACAAATTTCTGATGAGTTTCACCCAAAGAACTGGTTTCTTGGACTATATATTAGGTTAATTATTCGTTCAATATTGCCTAATTTCGATCTTGAAATAGGTAAATTCTAATCTGATTTTCTTACATATTAATATTAGATATATATTTTGGAATTTAGGGTCTATAACGGTGTTTATAAACGGAGTTCCGACAGAAGTGAGAAGCGGGGGTATAGATATGAAAGCAACGCTTGGAGAAGATTTGGTTTTGGTGAATTCCTCAGGTGTTCCTCTTCCTACTGATCAGTTTGGGTTTTTGATGCATAGTTTACAACACGGTGAAGCTTATTTCCTGGTAATACTTCAATCTCATGGGGTCATACAATATTATTTTGGTTTATTTGTTTTCTTTCTAATCGAGTTCCTCGTGAACAGCTTATTTTCTGATATAACTTTTCTTATGTTCTCTCACTTCGTCTCTCGATCACACTTTGATGTTGAAAATAGGAAATGAGATGGAACCCAATTGGGGTAAAGTCCTAAATTGTCTGCTAAAATATATTTTAATCATCGCAATTTAATAATATAAAGTCTTTCGTAAGGGAAACATAATATAAAGCTATTTGATGAGTGCCTTTTTGTGCAGTAAATGATACTATGATTTGTAAGACTTATTGATTATGTAACTGAAGTTTTGTGATTTGATGAGGTTTTCACATTTGAATAAGTAATCATGAGTTTTTTTTTCATGAACTTTTTGTTCACATTTGAGTGAAAAGATGGAGATGATTTGACCAAAATACAAGAACGAGATGGTTTCTTTGCATAATAAGCATGTAAAGGAATTATTATTTTGACAAATGTGGTTTCATTTTCGTCTTAGTTTGAGCAAGTAATTTTATTATAATATATTTTTTTGCAGCAGTCATGTTATAATGTCAAATGTTTATGTTCCTTACTTTTACTACAGAAAAAAATGAAAGTCTACAGTTAATATTTAGTTATATTTTCAACTGTTTATGAAATTAAATATAGTATATTGTTAAGTTTCATGTATTTATCACTTGAAAGTGGATTGGTGGTGAGTTGAGTGACATATATATATATATTATCTAGTATATAGTCCCTTCCTAAATCTAAACATTATTATTTCCTCCGGTTTTAAATAATCTATGTTTTATAAAATAAAATTATTTTTAAAAATAGATTTTAAATTTTAATGTTTAGTAGGTAATAATGATAAATTATAAGTTTTAAAAAAAATTTGTGTTTATTAAATTTGACTGAATAAAAAATATGTGGAATAGTTAACAAAAAATAATATGTATTTATAATACAAAATTTAAATATTTATTATTTATGAAAACTATAAGATATTTATATATTTTTAAAGCAGATGGATTATTATTTTGTTGTCTTTCTAAAAGTAAAATTATGCTTTTCGGGGTTAACGTTATTAACATTATATAATGGTGCTGTGAATTATTCATTTTTTATTGAGTTCCTTGGTAAACGAAACATTGGGAAAATATATTCGCTCACACACACTCTCTCAGTTCTCATGGTTCTCTTAGGAATTTGAGTGTGAGTAGCCAGTTCGGCATTAGGGTTTCCATCTCTTTCTTTCCTTGAAATAATTCGAATTTTTTGGAATCCTGAAGAGATCTTTCATCAATTATTTAGCTTTTTATATTTTTCTTTCTTTAAAGATCATTTTTCCTTTTTTGTTATTTTCATTTTGTTGTCGACAGGTTCCAAGACCGACATGAACTGGCTTTACTTCTTGTGTTATGTGGTGATTCAACAAATGCCCGGTTACCTTAGATTTATAGCTTCGGATATAATCGTTTAAACCTTTTTTTTTTTTATATAATCGTTTGGTTGATAAAAATAAACTAGAGGTCTATTTAATTTTTTTTCTTTATAAATCTATCGTGTAATCAAAGTTTCTTCTGTTGTCTTGATTTTGTAATTTCATTAAATAAAATATGAAGTTAAAACTCTTCTAAAGCGAAGAGATTTAGTTTTTGTATCAGTTTAGTGATTTATATGTAAAATATGTTATTGTTTTTGCAATAAAATTTCTGTCTAGGGATCTCCAAGCTAGTTCGTCTGCACAGTAATGAATGTTATGGAATAAATAAAAAATCGAAGTCAATTAGTTGCGTTGAACACTTTTCAGTTAATACATTACATTAATGTTCTACAAGATTGCATCTATTAAGTAGATCTTTAGCTTGAGCAATGACTAAAATAACACACCATTTGTTAAGTACGGTGCATCATTGTATGTGTCAACAAGAAGTCGAGCAATAGCATCAATGCTGTTTTGATTAGTCCACAGCAACTAGTTACACCATCTCTAAACCACCTATATTTTCTTCTAAAATAAAGAAATTGTATTATAAAAATTATTTACTCCGATGTATGCTCTATAATAGTTTTTTAATATATATAAAATATTATTTTCCATATTTTCTCTAAAATAAAAAATCTATTATATAGTTATATATTAGAGTAAAACCATTTTTATAATGCAGATATCTTTCTTTAGAAAAATATATGAATATACATTGGGGATTCTCTTATCTTATAATAGGATGAGGGCGGATCTGGTTTTCAGGTTAACAAACTAGATTGTAAACTATACTAAATCATATATATTACTGAATTTTAGCAAAAAAATATTATTGAAAGGGAAACAAAATACGGATACAAGCTTTAAGAAAATGTTGTAGGACTAATCAGTTAAGTTTAGCTATATACTCCCTCCGTTTCATTATAATACATTTTTTAGAAAAAAAATATTTTATAAAAATAATTATTTTGTGTTTTCTATGAAAATATTGCAAATTTAAAAAAAAACAAATTGACTTTATTGAATTACTATTGATCAAATTATTAAAAATTACAGAAATTCATACATTTATTATAATGATTTAATATATTTTCTTAATATGTGTGAAAATCCAAAAAAAATATATTTTATGAAACAGAGAGAATATCTTCTAATGAAAGTCGGCTATGCAATTGATATAATATTTAAATTTGATCATAAAGGAATTAATAAAATAGTTAACTTCTAATCCACTTCTATTTTTATTTTTATGATTTTTCTAAAATAGAAAAAATTCTATTAAAAAGATATTTGCTTTGATGTATGCTTGTATAAAAGGATTTCTTTATTTTTAAAAGAAAATATAGACAATTATTATTTTGATCTCTTAGTATAAAGATAAAAATATTATTTCTTTATATTTTTCTCTAAAATAGAAAAAATCTATTATATAATTATATTTTGGAGCACAACTACTTCTATAATAAAGATTTCAATTTTAGAAAAAAAATATAGATGTACATTACAGATGCTCTTATCTCATACTCCCTATGTTTCATTATAAGTGTCACTTTAGCTTTTTGCACACCGATTAAGAAAATAATTAACTTTGCATATTTTCTATATAAAACACAATTACCTATACACCTAACCATATTTCAACCAATGGAAAAATAAACTACAACATAAAATTAATAAATTTTGCATCGAAAGTCGAAAATGACACTTATTTTGTAACAAAAAAACTTCTCTAAAACGACACTTAATATGAAACAGAGGAAGTAATAGGATGAGGGCGGATCTACTATTCTCGTTAACAAACTAAGATTGTAAACTATACAAAGTCATATATATATATATATATCATTGAATTTTAGCAAAAGAAAAATTGAAAAGAAAGCAAAATAAGGATAGAAGCTTTGAGAAAATGTTGCAGGATTAATCGGTTAAGTTTAGTTTTATAGTTTTTATGTTTAAAATTGTTACATATTTTAAGTTTTTCACACATATTAATAAAACATATTAAATTTTAGTATTAATATATAATTTGTAATTAACTATTTCCAATAACTTTTAACCAATCAAAGTTTAATAAATACAACTAATCTTTTTGAAGTTTACAATTTACTATTATTATTTATTAAAAGTTACATTGGAAAGATACAAAATACATCTTTTTGAAATAATTTGTTTTTCTATGACATAAATTATTTTGGAACGAAAGCAGTATCTTTCAATGAACCTTGGTTATGAAAATTGGCAATTTTCTGTTTTAAGTGATCTACATTTTTTAAAAAATCTTTATAAAAGATATATTTTCTTTTACATTTTTAATGTATGTAATAATGATAAATTATAAAATTAATGACATTAGTTGTATTTGAAAAATAGTTAATAACAGAAAAATAATGTATTTATAATTAAAAGTTAACATATTTTCAATAAATGTGAAAATTTTAAAGCATGTAGTATCAATTTGGAACTAAAAGAATATAAGATTAGCTTTCGTCATAAAGGAATTAATATTACGCTTAGTGATCTGATTTTTAACGGAATTTAAAATTTGCATTTCAATACACTATAATTTGATATATTTTTGTTTGTAGTGAATAGATATAGTTAACAAAAAAAAATGGAAGAAGCATAAGACAGCTGGGTTGTCAGAATTTTTATTCCTGTCGAATCCTGCTCTCCGGAACACAAACCTTAATTAACAACTCGAAGCAAAGATCTTAATATCTGATAGTGAAGACAAAAATCCTTACCTTTTTGTAAAGTCAAATCTTGCCCATTAGATCTAACCTTGTAAACATCAAGTGAAAGGTTATAAGTATTGAATAATTTTCTGAACTCTGAAGTACAAAAATATATATACGTATTAGAGAATCAAAAATCATGCATAGGCACATTGAGGAATTGTTATTATTAGTAAAACTCTACCATCGCTCTCCGTCAGATGACGTATGACATTACGTAGGTTTAATATATATATATATATATATATATATATATATATATATATATATATATATATATATATATATATATATATATATATATATATATATATATATATATTTTTAATATTGGTTAAAAATATGGGAAGGGTGTATAATAATAGCTATATTAGTTAACTTGGATAATGTACATTGATATTCAATTAGTTCGATAATTATTATTTTATCTCGTAAATTAGGCATCATGCTTAATAATTTTGAAATTATATCACATAATTATTTATACTCCATTTCTCTCATAATACATGATATTTTAATTTAATGTACAAAAAGTAAAACTATTTTTTTTAAGAAGTAATTTTAAAAGTGTAACTGAAAAATTATTTAACTAATTGTAAAAATGATTACAAAACCTAATTGGTTACACAACTTCAGTTTTTAAAATATTTTGAAAAAGAAAATTTTTAAACTATCATCTATTATGAAACGTAAAATATTATTTTAATGATTTGTTATTATTCTACAATATTATCAATATGATTTTAATGTTGATTACATAATAGTGGTTTTTTTCTCTTTTTTTTACATAATTGTGGTTGTTAGTTAAACCTAATTTGGATGGAATTAAAAAGGTTAGAAAACTGAATAGAAAATGAGCTTTGAACCTTAGACATAGATATTCATTACAGTTCTCATAATAAGAGAAGAATAATGTAAATAAAAAAAACAAGAGAAGAAGATTGTTTATATATTTAACAATAGAATAATGTCAATAAAATAAAGCCACTAGTAAACAAGACCGACCACTATAGCCAGTGATTAGTAGACGCATGTTTGGTTAATTCTTGAATTTTGAACTCAAAGAAGAAAGCATATAATATACTCCTATTTGAGACTTACCATATGGATCTTTTCAAACTAACTCAACACAGTTTCCTATTGGCTACCATGTGGATTATTATTAATAAAACTTACTTTTACAGACTATTACTAGTATATTATATTCAGGAGACACAACCTTTTCCGTTTGTAGCTTCCCATATATCCTATGTCTAATCTGAATTTTGTTTTCCTTCGTTTGCTAGAAAGTACAAGCAAGAGTTGTGGTCATACGTCATTTTATGATATTTAATGATGCATCATCGCCGTCTATAGCGGACACCACCCACCATGACCTCTTCTACTTCTCAAAAATTCTCAAATCCCCACAACAAATATATAATAGGTGCAGCTTCTCAGTCTTGCACAATATATCCTAATATTTTACGCTTCTTTTCGGTGTAGTTCATGGCGATTCTCTTCGTCTTTGTCACTTTTTTACCAGAGGTCATTATCTCAACTGGAAATGATCTCGGCCATTGTGTCAGAAGTCTCTAATTCAAGTGATAGTTAAGATGAAATCAATATTACATACTGTGTTTTCGGGTTTTGGGAAATTAGAGATTCAACCCAAACCTCCTAATTATTCAAAAAAAAAAAATTGGTATATGCCCAGTCTTGAAAAGTTATTAATTTTTTTTTTTTGCCGGAAGCACTAAAGCAATATCGACCTGTTATTTAAGTAAATAGTAGACTGAAAAGTCATTTATGTTGCTAAACTGGGTCAAACTCGTCACCTTTAGAAGCAACAACAACAGTTTTATCCAACTGAACTACCAAAAATACTGAAAAAATAGTTGGCCGGAAACACATGTTTCTATAGCTTATATCCAGGGCTGCTACTTCTCCGCTACATGTCTACTAGTATTAATGTAACAGTTTGGTGCAATATTTTCTAATTCTTGCTAAGCTTACAAACATGAAATATAAATCGAAATCACTACTCTTACGCAACGTAGCCCAAACTAAATCTGTAATATCTTGTCAGATATAGTCTTTGGGCTTTTCTGTTGACCCAAAAATAATGTAGCCCACATTAATGCAGGCTTTCGTTATATGTCGACCTAGTAAAACGTGGGCAACCATCCCCTATATATTAAGGAGCATTTTTAATAAGTAACTTTTAAATTGTAATATATTCACAAGATTGTCATTATGCTGATGTGTCAGCACAAGAGAGTTTCTCATACATTCAATTCAAAAACCCATCTCTTATTAGATTAATTACATTTTATGCCATTGGACATCCCTTATATATTATAAAAACATTATTAACATTAAAAGAATATTGTAAAGTCTTTCCTTAAATAAAAGCTACGGAATTACCTAATATGGTTAACAATTAATGACAATTAAATATTATCAAATCTTTCCTTAAATAAAAACTACGAAATTACCTAATATGGTTAACAATTAATGATAATTAGTGATTCTGAAAAATAAAGATTTGATAACAATTTTTTTATTCTACATCATTTTTATTTAATTTTATATTTTAAAATATATTAAGTAATCACATTAAACATATAAAAATAGACTTTTTCTTTATCTTTTAAATTATTATAAATTACTAAGAATGTTAAATCTACATTGAAATTTTTGTGATCAATAGTTTAATTTTTTGTGTTATTACAAGATACAAATGATCGTAAAATTTATATAAATATAAAATCTCATTTAAAATATGTCATATATAAAATATATAAACATGTTAATTTCAAAGTTTTCATTTAGTAAGAAGCCTCAATTAATAAATATTCATATTAATAAAATTAATATTTTGTTACAACAAATATAAAATTGTTAATAAAATCGTATGAGTACAAAGCCTCAATTAATAAAAATTTATATTAAAAATATATTATATATCTATGTCGATATCATTTAATTTTCATTATATACCACATAAATAAATAAATGATTTTTTACCAACAAAACTAATTGTAAATAAAGAGAGAGCTTTTTTTATATTATTTATGTGCTTACCCTAATTTAATTATATATGTAATAGTTATTAGTTTCTCAATTATTCAATATACGTAAATGAACACAAAATAAGTAATAATATATATAAATAATTTGTATACATAATTAATGTTCATTCTGCACAAGCACGATCTCAAATGTTATTCCATCATATCATTTCAAAAATAAAACTCTTCATATCGAAGTGAGATGGTAAATTATAGCATTTGAATGATATTGTTGAAGTCTAATATAAATTAAATAAGTTTTAAAAAACAAAATATCATCAAATATGATTCTACTCATCAACTTTATATCGATGGTCCATGACTTTACGTTTGAGGACTTATGACATAATTGTTAAATGATCAAAATTAGTATTCAATGATTATTAGTTTATAAATTTCACTCCGCATGCGCGCGGGTAATTAACTAGTCTATTAGATAATTTAGTTTCATATCAACTCGTACAGTACTACAATTAAACTTTGTTATAATGGAGATTATAAATTTATTATTTATATTTAATTAATTTGTTGAAGAATTTCCACTATTCTCAGTCTTCGGATCTCAATAACTTTGTGCCAATCGATGAATTAGTTACAGTTTTGAAATTAATATCAATTTGATTAGGCCACACGCAACATTGTTAAAAATCAATTTCTGAAAGAGGTGTCAGGTTTCATCCCACGTAAACGGCGACAGACCAACCGACAGAGCGATTTGCACATTTAATTGAATATCAATTTAACGATTAATTACTACAAACGTTACGTTATCTATGAATACCCAATGGGTCAATAATAATATATCTTAATGCTATTGAAGACATGTTATTTTTTAGTTTATACATACAATTTTAATGCTGAATTTTGTGAGTACTTAACCTGGTACAATAAAATCCATTTTATGATCATTACGTTTTTATCTTAGTCAAATTAAATCACTCATAACATTTGACCATTTACTATAATTCTGACTACTATTAACTGTCTAGAAATTTTATACTATTTTTTGAAGATTTATTTCCTTAAAAATGCATGGTCCCAAACTATTATATAAAATTATTAATCATACCTTTCATGTTTTCTTTTTCCTTGAGGTAATATTAATTAATGATTTAAACTCAATTATTCTTTATAATATTAAAATAGATCATTTTTTTTAATAGATCATATTTTGTATTATAAAAACTTTCCTTAATGAATAACATCATATGATTTACTATAGAATAATTTCGATTTATCTTTATTAAGATGGTTTTAATTGCCCCGCGTCTAAAGATGAACGTCGACGACTCAGTTTCTTCCTACACAAGCGAGAGAGAGAGAGAGAACAAAGAGCGTGTTGTGTACTGTCTCTTCGGCGTTTTCATCGTTTCTCATCTACCACCAAAAAAAAAAAAAACTTCTCATCACTCTGCCAAATCTCACTTCTTTTCACAGATTCAGATTTTCTCTCCTGGGTTTTGGATGTACACAATCTTTCTTCCTCTTCTACGAATCTGTTCTATTGTATCTTCCAGGTTCTTGATATATGTTTCCTCTCCTTGGAATTTTCTATGAAAGATCTCTCTCCAATCACTTGTTTTAGTTTACCAGAGATGGTTGAGAGATCAAACACACGGTATCACGGAATGTTCATCACCAGAATATCAATGATCTTCTTGTTAATATCCATCCTCTCCGTCCTCTCTTGGTTCTTGATCCTCTCTTCCACAAACCCTAACCGAGTTCTTGATTACATCTCAGTCTCAGAACCCACTGATTCTCCTCTCACAGTCATCAAGAACTCACCCCAAGAAAACGAAACTGAATCGCCAAATCCTAAAAACAGAGAAGATGAAAGCAGAGGAGGAGCAAAAACAGAGGAAGTCAAAGAAACCCTCCAGTGCATCCAGAAGGTCTCTCCTTCTCCAAGGCCTTTGAAAGTCTACATGTATGATATGAGTCCTGAGTTTCACTTCGGGTTATTAGGTTGGAAACCTGATAGAAACGACGTCGTCTGGCCTGACATCAGAGTCAATGTCCCTCACCATCCAGGTGGGCTTAACTTGCAGCACAGTGTTGAGTATTGGCTAACACTAGATCTTTTGTTCTCTGAGCTTCCAGAAGATTCTAGAACCTCTCGTGCAGCAATACGTGTGAAGAACTATACCGAAGCTGATGTAGTCTTCGTCCCATTCTTCTCCTCATTGAGCTATAACAGATTCTCTAAGGTTAACCAGAAGCAAAAGAAGAGCCAAGACAGAGAACTACAGGTTTACTAAACAAAACCTTTTTATCCATTTTTTTTCTTCAAAACCTGATGTCTTTATTCCGACAGGACAAGTTGGTGAAGTTCGTGACGGCACAAAAGGAGTGGAAGATCTCAGGAGGTAAGGATCATGTTGTAATGGCGCACCATCCTAATAGCATGTCCACGGCGAGACATAAGCTATATCCAGCTATGTTTGTGGTGGCTGACTTTGGTAGATACTCACCACGTGTAGCTAATGTTGATAAAGACATTGTAGCTCCATACAAACACCTTGTTCCATCGTACGTCAATGACACATCAGGCTTTGATGCACGTCCGGTCTTACTCTACTTTCAAGGAGCCATCTACCGTAAAGCTGTGAGTACTTGCTTGCTAAACAAGTAATATTTATTCGAAAACCTAGACTAACCCTAACAGTCTTGTAGGGTGGATTCGTGAGACATGAGTTATATTACCTTCTGAAAGAAGAAAAGGACGTACACTTCTCCTTCGGAAGTGTGCAAAACCACGGCATAAGCAAAGCTGGAGAAGGAATGCGATCGTCTAAGTTCTGTCTCAACATCGCTGGAGATACTCCGTCTTCTAACCGTCTCTTTGACGCTATAGCTAGTCACTGTGTTCCAGTCATTATCAGCGATGACATTGAGTTACCTTACGAAGATGTTCTCAACTACAACGAGTTCTGTATCTTTGTCCGAGCATCGGACGCTTTGAAGAAAGGGTTTTTGTTGGGTCTTGTGAGGAGTATAGGGAGAGAAGAGTGGAACAAGATGTGGCGGCGGTTGAAGGACGTTGAGAGGTACTTTGATTTGAGTTTTCCGGGGAAGGATGATGATGGAGTTCAGATGATTTGGAAAGCTGTAGCGAGGAAAGCTCCGTTGGTGAAGATGAAGGTTCATAGGTTTCAGAGGTTTACAAGGCCTTTTTTGATTTAAATGTAGAAAATATAATGGATATAGTTTCAGTTTTCAACCATGTGGAATGCTTCAACCTATCACCAGTGATAATCATTCTTACACATCTTCTCATGATGTTCGCATCAAAAACAGCAACTTTGTTCTTGTTTAGACCTAACTTGTCTCATAAAACTATTAGTACATAACAGAGTTGTGCAAGTGATTGTTTTATTTTCTTTTCTCATCATTATTTATAACTCCTCTTTTGATTCCAAATGTACTATAGACTGAATTGGAACGTTCTCGAGGAGCTTGGAGAGCTACTTGAAAGATTGTTTTTCCAGATTGTGTGCATAGTCTACCAATAGTAGAGTCCAGACCTCGTCTTGTATCCATCTTCCCTCTCTAGTCCATCCATAAGCGACCACGCAAAGAACATGTGACATTAACATACAAGCAATGGTTTTGTTTCTTGAAAATGAGAACAGGTTCCATCAAGAAAGAGGTTATCCATTAACAGCAGCTAATAGAAAACCCTTAAAGGTTTTCGTAAGGCCATACGGTTAGAGCTGACACGGGGCTTGAGAGATAAAACAGTTTTTGTGATGTAGTGAAAGATCAGAGACCATGTTTCATTCACATATTAAAAGATCGAGTTATGGAAGTGCATGTTAGGCCTTTTAAAGAAGAGCTCGGGCATCTACACTCTGCATAAAAACGGATTCGAATGCGTAAAGGGCCCTTAAATAACATTTTAAAACAGCCCAACTCTGGATATAACCAATATTTTTTTTCATAAACAGAAGTTTCTGGGAGCAAAGCAAGAAAAAAAAAGAGAGAGTTCTAGGTCTCTTTACAAAGTATTAGATATTTTAATTTTGGTTCTTTCAAGAAGGAGCGAGACACAAGTACATTATAAGATATCACACATGGAAGATCGCTGCGTGGAATGTGCATGCGTGTCACGCTCAGCGGATTAATTACTTGCATAACGTGGAGTCATATTTTTTGTTTTTTCTGATATAATATGACTCAGGAACTAAAAAGGCAACTAATCGCTCATTTGTAAGGAAAAAAAGTATTTTTACTAATTTAAATATATATAGTAACTTAATGGAACACTAATAGTAAAAATTATAGTAACGAACTCGTATTCCGATCTCAGTGGCAAATTATTCACCGCTTGACTACGAGATCACATGGTTTAATATCGATTCTCACGTTTCTAAACGTTATTATCTGGTAGTTTTAAGTATAATTGGTGTTACGGACTTGCTGTTACGAACATTTGCGTATTAAGATGACTTTTATTAAGAGATTTAGATTGATATAACGATTAAAATTTATTACGTTTGTAAAATATTTATGACCAACTACTAATTGGAACAGTGATAATAACAATATTTCTATTTTATATAATTATAAAAATACTAAAAATTATATTATTATTATTAATATAGATATTATATTTATCAGATTATACTATTCAATTTAATTAAATTATAGATTTTTTTAAAGTTTTATAATATAAGGTATATATTTTAATATTTTATTATTTTAATTAAATATTTTATTTTTATATTATGTTTAAAATTAAGTTTTAGAGGTTTATAATATTTTCAAATAATTTATAACGTATAAAACACCAATAATCATTATCGAATATAAGCCAAAAACAGTCTTTTGTCATTAATTGACTCCAAGAAAAACTATTTGTTAAGAAATACCAGATAATACCTAAACGATCAAAGGGTGTCGACTACTACTATACCTAATGACCGAATGGCCTCAATGGCATTCGGCACGAACAAAAAAATATGATTGGACCCTAAAATTAAGGGGGAGCTGGTTACAAAACCCATTTTTATTTCCCTTTTGGTCAAGATTAGAAAAAAACTATTTTATTTTCAGAATTGGTTAATAATAATAATCAAAATAGAAAAATAATATGAACTTTCATTTTAGTTTGAAGACCCTTTTTAGAGGTATGTAGGATGTAAAATTCATATTAATGTAATGTTCTTTAGAAGGTTAAAATGATTGGCCTTTATGTTATGTAAATAGTGACTATGTATATGTTAGAATGCAATATTCAAATTCATAAGAAGATTTAACTAATTTGTAATATAATTACCAGTGAATTGTATATATCTAATAATACACCGACAAAGCCAGAAAGCTTTCACTCGTATGTAAAACAGATACACAACACAAGTTTGTCTACTATACTCGTTTCTATCTCTATAGATATCCTAGAAGTTTCAGTTCTATTCTGGAAGAGAAAGAAAAGGTAAATATCAGTCTCTAATTTGTTTCATTTCTTCTTTATTTTCTGTGATTTTTTTTTTGTTTATGATCTCGCCAACTTTGTTTCCATATGCTCTTCTCGACTTCTCAGTATTTTCTTTTGAACTAAGGTAATATCTCACTCGATACTGCAAAGAGTAACCGTTCTTTGTATTATTTTTTTCAGATTAAAGAACGAAACAACAAAAGAAAATGAGCAGTCAAGGAGAAATGGAGGAGAGGCTACTACGTGTAGGATCAGAAGCTAAGGGTATAGAGAGTCTCTATCTAAGAGCAAAGGTTTGGAGCGAAGTAAGAAAAATCTGGAGAATAGCATTACCTTCTTCTTTGTTCCGTATGACTTCGTTTGGTAGCATCATTGTGGCTCAAGCCTTTCATCGGTCACTCCTCTAAGTTGGGTCTAGCTGCTTACGCTCTTCTTCAAAGCACCTTCATCCGTTTTCTCTACGGTTTAATGGTATACAATACTGCTTGTTTATATGAAAAACAAAAAACTAGTTCTAGTTATTAAAATAGATTTATAATTAGTCTTTGTGGTGTTAATAATATAGGGTGGTATGTCAAGTGCAACGGAGACCTTATGCGGGCAAGCATACGGTGCAGAACAGTACCACACAATGGGGATATATCTACAACGTTCATGGATTGTGGACATAGCCGTGACCACTCTGTTCCTACCGTTCATCGTATTCGCTGGTCCTATCCTCCGTCTACTAGGCCAAAATGTTGCTATCACAAGGACCGTTGATGAGATCTATCCTTGGATGATCCCTTATGTCTATAGCTTGATCTTTACCATGACTATGCAAATGTACCTTCAAGCTCAAATGAGGAACGCTATTGTAGGCGTTCTCTCGACCTTGTCCTTGGCTCTTGACCTCCTGGTTACGTGGTGGTGCGTGAGTTTTATGGGGATGGGGATTGGTGGTGCGCTCCTTGGGCTTAATGTGAGCTCGTGGGGTTTGGTATTAGCTGAGTTTGTGTACGTCTTTGGCGGGTGGTGTCCGTTCACTTGGACTGGTTTTAGCACTGCGGCTTTTGTTGGCCTAGTTCCTATGCTCAAGCTCTCCATATCTTCAGGCTTCATGATCTGGTAGTTACTAAGCTTTATTATATATATATGTGTGTATAGAGATTTGCTTTTTATAAAACAAGTTGATTATATGTTATGTAATGCAAATGATTAATGCACATAATCATATGTTTTCTTTCATTCTTGAACAGCTTAGAGTATTGGTACCTGAGCATCCTTGTCTTAATGGCTGGTTACACAAAAGATGCTAATACAGCAATCTCTGCTTTTTCAATATGGTAAATTCAAAATCTTCCTACCATTTATATCTGAAAAGAAGATAAATTAAATAATCTTTAAAATTTGCAGCCAATACATATATACATGGGAACTCAACATATGCCTTGGCTTCTTGGGTGCGGCTTGGTAATGTTCACTAGTTTATGAAATGTCTATAATCTAAGAATGTCCATAGTTTGATTTTAAATGATAGGTAATAGTTTACTTATACGCATATGTAACTAATGATAATCATAGCGTCCGAGTGGCTAACGAGTTGGGGAAAGGAGACGCAGCTGCAGTGAGATTCTCTATCAGAGTGATACTCACAGTATCAACAGTCATGGGAGTGATATTCTCTGTTCTGTGTTTAGCATTTTGCGGCCAGATATCGTATTTGTTTACCAATAGCAAAGAGGTTTCGGAAGCAGTGGATGATCTATCGATGATCCTTGCCGTATCAATCTTGCTCAACAGCATTCAACCTATACTCTCAGGTCACAATTCATGTACTTATTATATACAGGTTTGGTTCTGTTTACAAGCTTAGTAACTAATGTAAAATGATCATAAAACAAAAACAGGTGTGGCAGTAGGAGCAGGGATGCAGAGTATAGTGGCAGTTGTGAACTTAGTTTCATATTATGCATTTGGTATTCCTTTGGGTCTCATCCTTACTTATGTTTTCCATCTTGGTGTTAAGGTAACTTATTTCTTCCTTAATCTTGCTTAGTACTAAGAAATATGTTTAAAGTAAAGTTCATTATTAAGTTGATTACATTGCATTGTCTGATCATGTAGGGACTATGGTCTGGAATGTTGGCTGGTATTGCGATCCAGACGGCGATATTGTGTTACATCATTTACAGAACTGACTGGGAATTAGAGGTAAGCAATTACATTTGTTATTCTTGGAGAGACATGAATATGAAAAAAATCTTGAAATGTTCAAATCTTTGGCGTTGTAGGTTAAAAGGACAAGCGAACGTATGAAAGCGTGGAGCCTGAAGCCATCTAATGAAGAGTCGAATCCTATAAGAGAAGATGAGAGCAAGTGAGAAGTGTTTATACGCTGTTCCCTCTCTAATGTAATATATAAATGATCTTTTTGAGGCCAAAATGCAATTCTCGTTGCTGTATAGCAAAGGTCTTTTTTTCTTCTGTCGAGTAGAAACGTTATATATATTTGCCAATTAATTTCAGCAAAAACTGATTATCAAATTATTAGATAAATACAGATAGAAATTACAGGAAAACTGAAAGTAAATAAATGGTTATTTGTACAAAAGATTGAAAGCAGGCAGGTCTCTGATGCTCGAAACATCCTCCAGGGCTAGCTCACGTTCCAGTTGTGCTCTGGTTGATTTCAGAACGTCCTGCCCAATAAATAAACCGTTTAGCACATAACCAAACCGAATAATCCAAACTGTATACAAGCTTTGTTCAGAGACTATTCACATTGAATTCCATGTAAGAAGCTCGTTTGGCAAGCCATTGTGCATCCATCATTTGGAAAGCTATACAGTAAAGATTATCGAACGCCATTTCGTCTTCCTCCAGAAACTCCAAGAACCTTATCCCGGCCATCGTTGATGGCTTACCTGTAAAGAAAGACAACACACATTTCAACAGCTTGTAATCATCGGTTTCAACTTGGTTCATGAGCATTTTACCTGACTGGAGATCTAACATTTGTGCCAGCATGAATGAGATATTGATGCCAGCGACCGCAAAAGGATATTCCCATTCGGCTCTTGTTCCATCTTGTTTATGTAGCAATCTATGGAATGATTCCTATCATGATGAAAAGATATGAGAACATCAAAGCTGTCTATGTGAATGGGAGAGAAGCATCACAAACCGGATAAGTCTTTGCAAAGAAGATTAGATTCTCCAGTGATATATACCCTCCACCTCTACAAATCATTTTTATGAAACTCATCATATCAGTAAAATGACTAGCGATGAAGAAGATTCAAACGAGGATATGTATACTCTATTCATGTACCGAAAATCTGTAGAAGGATCTGTTCCTTGCCATCCCATCTCCTTCCAGAGTTCGGATTTAAGAGGTGGTAGCTCCCTCTGTGGATACGCTAACCTCCATAGTTGTCTAAGAGCATCCTGTGAATCATGCAATTACATAAATCTCGACATCACTTAGGAAATGCGGAATCAATACAGCAAACAGAGAGTCCATGAAAACACTTACTTGATGCTCCATTCGAGATCCATCAAACGGTATTTCTATCCTTCGCTTAATGTTTCTCAGCCTTTCTTCCTAGTAAGAGGTAATCAAATACAGAATGTGATCTTTACAGAGTTATGTCACAGGGCAATCAATTATACTTCTCTTAAACATATCATTTATATGGTGGCCACAAGATAAGATATATGATTAAATATACCTGCAACACAGTAAGAGGCGGTGGCAAAAGCCTTCCACCCGAACCTTTATGAGGTAGAGAAAGGAACCTCCCAAAGAGCGAGCCAGATCCAAAGACAACTTTGGCTGCACAACCAAGAAACAAGTTGAAATGTTATAATCCCTTATTTAAACAATCAAGTGTAACAGTAAACAAGACAATCAAACCTATCCACTGAGCCCATTGTGCAATCAACTGAGAAAAGATTAACGTCCAATGAACTTGTTGTCTCTTCCGTTCTTCTTCCCAGATATCCTCCAGAGTTCGCTCCTAAGAGACACATCACAGATAATAATGCACAAAAGGGTTTCTCTTATCTCTATTTTGGAAATAAAAAGGAAACACGAACCTCATTGTACGCATCTTTACTATCACTACTACTACTTCCCAACAAGGGCTCGCTTAAAGTTTCGGAGTCTGTTGCATCATAACGTTCATACTTTCTCCCATCTACATCCCCGTGATGAAGCCGTCTCCTAAGAGTCGCAGATGCCATCTTGTAAAGCAACACACAGAAGCGAACAATCCCCTGCATAAAAACCAGGAATCAGACCAAGCAAAAAAATCATGAAAATTTGAGATTGTGTCTTGCTAAGGAACCCATAATGCAGAAGAAAGAACAAAAAAAAAGCCTTTCAATTTGTTAAAGTCTTCGACTTTTTGCACACTAGACCTTAATAATCACAGAACAGATCCGTGTAAACAATAAATTGGAGAAAACGAACCCTAATAAGCTTCAAACGGAAACCGAATCACGTGAGACTAATTCAACAAGGACCTTTTCGATCTAGCAAACTACACACTGATGCAACTTCACAAAATCACCAACCATTGAATCGTTTACAAAACTCAGAACATCAAAACAGAGCTTCCTCACAAACACTAATTTTCAATCACAACGGAGATGCCAAAGATAACAGAGAAACCCCAAATTCAAATTCGACCTTTTAATCTCAAATCAGAAAGCTTTATCCAAATTTGTAGGAATCTAAGATAGGACTATAAGAAGAACAATATACAAATCTGGAAACTGGGTTTGATAGGTTATCTTACAGGGAACGTGATCTCAAGTGAAAGATGAGAGCTTCCTTCGTGAGAAAGGTAGGAATAGCTCACGAAAACCCAAAGGAAACAGTCGCCGGCAACGGCAGAACAATTTCCCGATATTCTATTTTTATTTTCAGATTTAATTTCTCCGGTTAATAATCTATACCGAAATGGGCCAAATAATTATTTACCGGACCCGACCCAACGCTAGACCGAAATTCTATTTTATTTAATTTCATTGGTTAATTATCCGGTTTAAACATCGGTATACTGTAATGGGCCAAATAACTATTTACCCGACCCGGCCCAAAGCTAGATTCATCACCTCTTCCATCAGATCTAATCCAAATCTGTGAATCTCCTCTTAAACCCTAGAAACCTCTCTCTCCGGTAGCTTTCTCCGATCAATCAAATCAATGACGATCCACGCGGCAGTAATCCAGAAGCTCCTCAACACCGGATCCCATCTCGGCCGTCGCGCCGCCGAGCACCATTTCAAGCAATACGCATACGGAACTCGCAACGGGATGACCATCATCGACTCTGACAAAACCCTAATCTGCCTCCGCAGCGCCGCGAACTTCGTGGCCAACCTCGCGCACATGAAGGGAAACATCTTCTTCGTCAACACGAACCCTCTCTTCGACGAGATCATCGAGCTCACTTCGCGTCGCATCCAAGGCGATGCGTACAATCACAACCGTTCGATGAATCTGTGGAAGATGGGAGGGTTTTTGACCAACAGTTACAGTCCCAAGAAGTTTCGGTCTAGGCATAAGAAGCTTTGCTTTGGTCCGACGACGATGCCTGATTGTGTCGTTGTGTTTGATACGGAGAGGAAGAGCTCGGTGATACTGGAGGCGGCGAAGCTTCAGATTCCGGTTGTGGCGATTGTGGATCCGAATGTGCCGTTGGAGTTTTTTGAGAAGATTACGTATCCTGTGCCGGCTCGTGATTCGGTGAAGTTTGTGTATTTGTTCTGTAATGTGATTACTAAGTGCTTTGTTGCGGAGCAGATGAAGATGGGGATCAAAGATGGGAGCAAGGAAGATGTGGTCAAGGACTTAGCGGCTGCTTGATTGGTTATGGACTTATGAGTAACAAAGTATGAAACTTTATTTATAGTTTTGTTGCTCAGTATTGAATAATTGTTCTTCAGAATTTGGAGTTCTGAGTGTTCTTTTGCACATTTGGATGATTTTGCTCAAAGGTTGTTCATTTCTTGAAATGCTATATAGATTATTTGTAAGAATCATCTTAGGATTGATTTTGTAGCTATTCCCCCTGCAACTCCTTGTTTGCAATGTTAGACAATGTACACTACTTGGAGTTGGTTATCGCTTAGGATAAGACTCATCATGTAGACACTCTTTTACCATATATGTTCCATAGCCCCTTGATATTGTCTATGAGAGATGGTTGTAAAGGCATCTAACATTGTAACTAGAGATGTTACAAACATGATGCAACTCTTGTTTGCAATGTTAGACAATGTAACTGGAGATGATTACTGCGGGTAAAAGCTACATCTGTAGGCACTCTTATCATATATTTCCATATTAGCTTGACATTGTTTAAGAAGCAATGACCTTGAAACGTAGAGAGGAGATGGTTGTAAAAGATATATAGCAACCATAGATTTCTCCTACATCACACATTACCTCTCCATGATCCATTGACATCAGAGACTGCAAGAGACCCAGTTTGACCGCAATGAGCTTCGGAGATACTGATCTCCCTCTCTCTCCATCACGATGGTCTGATTAAGCTCACAGAAGAGATGACTCGAGAGGAAAGTTGAAAACTTTCAACTGATAGATTTGAAAGTTTGAAACTTTTGCAGACAAAGAGGCCAAGTTTCATACCTTAGAAAGCGACACGTGGGAGAGTCAAAAGGTCAAACCTTTTTCCCCTAAGTAAATACTTTCCTAATTTCTCCAAAATCACACACTCTGTCTCTACTATACGGAAGAAGCTAGAAAAAAAAACCCTAAGAAACTAGCGAGAGATGTCTTCGGTTGCAGCTAGGGTTTTCAGGGGATGCAGATCGCTTCTAGCTCCTGCATCTCGAGCCACCGCCTCGTCTGTGCTTTCTTCTACGAGGAGTTTAAGCACTGTCACCGCTGGAGGCACCAAGAAGTCGGCGGCGAAATCGAAGTCCAAACCTAAGCCAAAGTCGAAACCAGACTCTCTGGCGAAGAAGACGCCGAGGACTACAGGAATCTTCAAGGCGACCACTGTGTCTCCAGCTCTCGCTGAGTTCCTTGGCACCAGTGAAACTACACGTACCAACGCAGTCAAAGAGATTTGGACCTATGTCAAGTCCCACGATCTTCAGGTTATTTTCTATGGATTATTTGTGTGTAAAGTTTAAGTCTTTGATAGATTCTCTAATTTCTGATGGCTTGGGTCTTGCTTGCAGATGAGATTTGACCGTAAAGTTAGGGTTTTTGTGGTAGAGAAGTTTGATTTGGTGGTGATCAGCTTTGCTTTTCAGATTTGAGAAGCTCTTTCTCGGGTTATGACTAGTTGTTCCGGTGAAGAAGTAGTTTACTTGTCGAGTCTTTTGGCTACTACTAATATCGCAGAAGTTACTTTGCTTGGAGTCTTTACATTCTATCTAAATTTGCTCTGCTCTTATCTAGGTTTATGTGTCTTTATTACAACTCCATTGTCATATCCTGTTTGGGAGATATGGTTTAAGTCTTCAGAACCCTTCTTCTCTAATGGTTTTATGAATTTTATCAAATTAAAGTGTAATCTTAGTGATGATATGTGTTGATTCACCAAATAATCACAGTGTTTCTTTCTTAATGATTGTGTGTATCAGAATCCTGCAGACAAGAGGGAGATCTTCTGTGATGAGAAACTGAAGCAAATCTTTGAAGGGAAGGACAAAGTCGGGTTTCTGGAGGTCACTAAGCTCTTGTCCACGCACTTCGTGAAGACCGCTTGACTATTTACTCAACATGGAAGCTCTTGTTCTCGTTGTCAAATAATCTATTAACTCTTTAGGTGCCCTGTTAAAAAAAAGATTGCAAACATGGTTTGACTTGTGAACAAGTGTTTTGTTGCAAACTATTAATGTTAATCAAGTAATCAACTACTTACTTTTTTAATTAACATTTCATTTACTATTCGATTACAAATTATAAAAATTAGTACAAACATTGGATATATTCACATAATGTTGAACAATTCTATAAAAAAAAAACATATTAATTTTGTATATGTAATAATTCATTTTCTGATTTTTTTTTGGAATAAAACATTAACTAACTATTATCATTAGATTTTAGCGGATTTTCAGAAAATCCTTGATCAATTAATTACTCTATTATTGTTATTAAAATAAAAATTTGAATTTAACGGAAACTATATAATAAAAGAAGAATACGTGCAACATAAAAGCTCGATGGTAGTGTCATCAGCTTTCATCTCAAAAGCTCTTTCATCATCATCATCTAACCTCAAAGACCTTCGTCAAATCCACGCCCTCGTCATCTCTCTAGGCCTTGAACGCTCCGACTTCTTCTCCGGCAAGCTTATCGACAAGTACTCCCATCTCAGGGAGCCCCACTCTTCCCTCTCTGTTTTTAAACGAGTTTCTCCGGCGAAGAATGTCTACCTCTGGAATTCGATCATCAGAGCGCTTTCTCAGAACGGTTTGTTCTCTAAAGCTCTCGACTCTTACGAGAAGCTCCGTGATACCAAGGTTTCGCCTGATAAGTACACGTTTCCTCCCATCGTCAAAGCGTGCGCGGGGTTGTTCGATAAGGAGATGGGAGATAAGGTTTATGAAGAGATAGTTGAGTTGGGTTTTGATTCGGATTTGTATGTGGGCAATGCAGTTGTTGATATGTACTCGAGGATGGGATTGTTGGGTAGAGCACGGCAAGTGTTCGACGAAATGCCTGTTAGAGATCTTGTTTCATGGAACAGTTTGATCTCCGGGTTTAGTTCTCATGGTTACTACGAGGAATCTGTAGAACTCTATCGTGAATTGAGAAGTTCTTGGATTGTGCCTGATTCTTTTACTGTGACAAGTGTTTTGTCTGCATTTGGTAACTTGCAGGTTGTCAAAGAAGGACAGGGGCTTCATGGTTTTGCGTTGAAGTCAGGTGTTAGTTCTGTCTTGGTGGTTAACAATGGACTACTTTCAATGTACTTGAAACTAAGCAGACCAAGGGATGCAAGACGAGTTTTTGATGAGATGGTTGTGCGTGATTCCGTCAGTTTCAATACTATGATCTGTGGATGTTTCAACTTAGAGATGTATGATGAATCTGTGCGGATGTTTTTGGAGAATTTGGATCAGTTCAAGGCGGATATCTTAACGGTTAGTTCTATTCTCCGTGCCTGTGGACACTTGCGAGACTTGCGGTTAGCAAAGTACGTTCATGAATACATGATGAGAGCTGGATTTGTGGTTGGAACTACTGAGGGTAACATTTTAATTGATATGTATGCAAAGTGTGGTGATATGATCGCGGCAAGAGATGTGTTCAAGAACATGGAATGTAAGGATACTGTTTCGTGGAACTCGATAATCAATGGGTACATACAAAGCGGAGATCTTTTGGAAGCTATGAGATTCTTTAAGATGATGATGATGATGGACGAGCAAGCGGATCATATCACTTACTTGATGCTTGTGTCTATCGCCACTCGTTTGGAAGACTTAAAGTATGGGAGAGGGCTACACTCCAATGTGACAAAATCTGGTATTTGTTCTGATGTTTCTGTTAGTAATGCTCTGATTGATATGTATGCTAAGTGCGGGGAAGAAGGAGATTCTCTGCAGATATTCAATAGTATGGAAACTCGAGATACAGTAACATGGAACATGGTTATTTCAGCATGTGTTCGTTCTGGAGATTTCACAACTGGTTTGCAGGTAACTACACAGATGAGGAGCAGCGGTGTGGTGCCTGATATGGCTACTTTCTTAGTAACATTGCCTATGTGTGCTTCACTTGCTGCTAAACGACTAGGAAGGGAGATCCATTGTTGTCTTTTAAGGTATGGGTATGAATCGGAGTTGCGTATAGGGAATTCTCTGATTGAAATGTACTCAAAATGTGGTTGTTTAAAGAGTTCCTTAAAAGTCTTTGAACATATGAGTAGAAGAGATGTTGTGACATGGACAGGGATGATCTATGCATATGGAATGTACGGTGAAGGTGAGAAAGCTCTTGCAGCTTTTGCCGATATGGAAAAAGCGGGTGTTGTTCTGGATGATGTTGTCTTCATTGCCCTCATCTATGCTTGCAGCCACTCTGGTTTGGTAGAAGAAGGCTTAGCTTGCTTCGAGAAAATGAAAACTCAGTACAAGATCGATCCGATGATGGAACACTATGCTTGTGTGGTGGACTTGTTGTCCAGGTCTCAGAAGATTTCGCAAGCGGAGGAATTTATTCAAGCAATGCCTGTAAAACCTGATGCTAGCATATGGGCATCTCTGCTAAGAGCTTGTCGAACAAGTGGGGACATGGAGACTGCGGAAAGAGTGTGTAGGCATATCACTGAACTGAATCCGGATGATCCAGGCTACTCGATTCTAGCATCAAATGCATATGCAGCATTGAGAAAATGGGACAAAGTGAGCCTAATCCGCAAATCCTTGAAAGATAAACAAATAAAGAAGAATCCTGGATATAGCTGGATTGAAGTGAGTAAAAAAGTTCATGTGTTCCGGGCAGGAGATGTTTCAGCTCCCCAGTTCGAAGCCATACACAAGTCACTGGAGATACTTTACAGTCTGATGGCTAAAGAAGGGTATGTTCCTGATCCACGGGAAGTGTCACAGAATCTAGAGGTAGAGGAAGAGAAGAGACGTTTAGTATGTGGGCACAGTGAGAGGCTAGCCATTGCATTTGGACTGTTGAACACGGAACCAGGGACTCCATTGCAAGTGATGAAGAACCTTCGTGTGTGTGGTGATTGTCATGAAGTCACGAAGCTTATATCGAAGATAGTAGGACGTGAGATATTAGTGCGGGATGCTAATCGGTTCCATCTCTTCAAAGACGGAACTTGTAGCTGCAAAGATCGGTGGTGAATAGTTCTTGTTATTACCATTGGAGATTAAATGTAGAATCAATCTATGAACAAGGATAACTTAAGCAACAGTGTTTTCAAATAAAGATACATCAGAGTCAATCAATCATATGTTTTGCACCAAAAACCTTTGTTAATATGCTCTATGAGAAACCATGTTCATAGGAGAAAGAAAAACACTTGCTCACCAGAGAACAAGTGGAAAGTATACAATAATAAAATGTAAGGTTCTTGTTTGCGTGTGAGGGGATAATCCGACAATGTGAAGAATGTTGTGCTGTTTTTTTTTTTTTAAAAAAAAAAGAAAGAAATTAAAGCTCTAATATCTCTAGCATAATGCTTTAACTTTAATCAAGAACGTACGTATTTAATTTCATATTCCATCTACTTTAATTATTCGATTGATGAGTAGATCATAGTATTACAAAATGCAAGTGGTCCTAAGGCCATGGTTACAAAATGCAAGTGGTCCTAAGGCCATGGTTCTTAAGATGAGATTCTTAACGTAATTTTTTTTTTTTTTACATTTTTTCCGTTAATAGATGTCTTTTATAGTTTTTATTTCAGATACGATTCTTAGATTTTTTTAATTAAAAACTAAAAAATGTCTTTTAGAAAAACTAAGAACCACAGCTTAAAGAGACCAAGATTAATCATATTCTAAACTTTAGTTGTGATTTTTTTTCATTTGTGATGATTACAAAATATAACCTTTGTTAATTAATTAATTTGAACAAGAATGCATTTGCAACGTATTGTCATAAATCATAATATACACATATATACTACATAACTATTATTCCGAATTTCTACCTGCTACATGAAATATTGAAAAAGATATATCGTGAATTTTAGTTAGCAAAATGTATTACTGGACAATTTTTTAATCATATTTCAAAGTAAAATCTTGACTTTGTAATTTCTATATAATAAAATGATTCATGCAAAACGTGCTGTACACTACAGTGTAACCAACAATAATTAGTCAATACCTAATTTTAGTTTTTATCAGTCAACACCTAATTCATCTACTATGCTAATTTTAAATGAGATACACGACTTATATAATTTATGCAGCGCCAATAATAACCACCTTACTAAAATGTCTTTTGATGGTGATTGAAAGATACCTTCTCCAATGTCCATCTCCACTTTCCCCCCAGTCTCTATACCAAATTTACACTAACTATTTACGTGAAAATCGATCATATACAGTTGAACCTATGCTGCTAATATGTTAACAACATGAGAAAAATTTATTCACAATTCATAGTTTCTTGATAATTACACAGTTCATATTTTCCAAAGTAAAATTCTAATACGCAGATGTTCAATTTGACATCTATTTCACATATGCACAATTGTTTTGTTTTAGAAATATATCCATTATCCTTAGATATTAACAAGCAACATCGAGGGGAAAAGATCACAAATTAATAAATTGGATAGCCTATAAGAAGTCAAAATAGTTACAGTATATAAACTTTTTTTTACCGAAATTTTACAGTAATATAAACTTTTAAAACGTTTTTCTTCTGCCACCTTGCCGATCGTGACAAATTTGACGTTGCCAGTTAATTTTTTCTCTTTATAAATAGTAAAGAATAAAAAAAATAATAACACTACAAAACCATTTATGTAATGAGATCTTATATATATATTACTTACCATATAAAAATAAATGAACTGGACCTCTTGTTCCCTTAATATCACCCTATAAAAATAAGCTATCATTTCGTCTGACACCGAGAGAGAGAAAAAAAAAATAATGGTGGAGGAGACAAGCTCAGGCGGTGGCTCATCGGCTTCTCCGATCAAAACCATCGTCGTTTTGGTACAGGAGAACAGGTCTTTTGATCACATGTTAGGTTGGTTCAAGGAGCTAAACCCTGAAATCGATGGAGTATCCGAATCCGAACCAAGATCCAACCCGGTTTCCACGTCAGACCCGAACTCTGCTCAAGTTTTCTTCGGCAAAGAATCTCAGAACATTGACCCTGATCCTGGTCACTCCTTCCAGGTATATATACCTCCGGTTTAGTTTTAAAGTCCCTTGATCAGATAAATTATATTATTTAAAACCGGTATAAGCTTCGGTTTATGTTGATCGGTGATTTAACCTCTCGTTCTTAGTGGCTTTGATTCTCTTTCGGTTTTCATGAAGCCAAAACCAAATAACCAAAATAATAATCGGTTTATTTTGTCATTCTTGGTTTATTAATCTTAAACCGGCCACTATTCAGGCGATATACGAGCAGGTGTTCGGAAAACCTTTCAGTGACGAGAGTCCATACCCGGCTCCGACAATGAACGGGTTCGTACAAAACGCAGAGGCCATCACACCAGGGATGTCGGAGAAAGTAGTCATGCAGGGGTTTCCACCGGAGAGGCTCCCCGTGTTCAAGGAACTAGTCCAAGAATTCGCCGTATGCGACCGGTGGTTCTCGTCGTTGCCGTCGTCGACGCAGCCTAACCGTCTCTACGTCCACTCGGCGACATCAAACGGTGCGTTTAGCAATGATACTAACACACTGGTACGTGGGTTCCCTCAGAAGACAGTGTTTGAATCACTTGAAGAGAGTGGATTCACGTTTGGGATTTATTACCAATCTTTTCCTAATTGCCTCTTTTACAGGTAATTATGCTTTACTTTATTTAAGAAATAAAATTTAAACGTAAAAGTCAAAAGTTACGAGCTATGATTGTTGGATAAATAGTTTATGAAGGAGAAGACAAGAATGATAGTGACACGTAGATTCCAATATATCTATGATGAAAATGAATTCAAATCCTCCATGATTGATCTATACTTTTCAAATATAATATATTTCATGTAATGATCACGTACTAACCACTAGCTTAGTAAATATATTATTAAATATTATTACCAAAACTCCAAAAGAAACATTCGATAGTCTAAATAATAATTATCATTTTTGGTTTATGGAAAATTATAATAATTGAGTTTTGCATGGGTCCAACTGTTCAAGAAATAAACTGTTTCTTGGGTTGATTTGATACTTTTATATACTCATTAAAAATGATTATTCAGGTAAATGTTTTATTAAGGATTCACTAATCCAAATTTAAATTCAATTAGGAACATGAGGAAACTGAAGTACGTGGACAACTTCAATCAATACCACTTAAGCTTCAAGAGACATTGCAAAGAAGGGAAGCTTCCAAACTACGTGGTCATCGAACCGAGATACTTCAAAGTTTTGTCGGCTCCTGCCAATGATGATCACCCCAAAAACGACGTCGCTGAGGGTCAAAACCTAGTCAAGGAGATCTACGAAGCTTTAAGAGCTAGCCCTCAGTGGAACGAGATTCTCTTCGTTGTTGTTTATGATGAGCATGGTGGTTACTATGACCATGTCCCTACTCCAATCACAGGTGTTCCAAATCCTGATGGTCTTGTTGGAGGGCCGCCGTTTAACTTTAAATTTGACCGGCTTGGTGTTAGGGTTCCTGCATTGCTGATCTCACCTTGGATCGAACCTGGAACCGGTAAGTATGTTTTAACTGGAACCAACACGTGTTTGTATTGAACCGGTTATTGATTTTGATGTGATTTCATAACATGACATGTTATAGTGTTACACGAGCCAAACGGACCAGACCCAACGTCACAGTTTGAGCATTCATCGATTCCAGCGACACTGAAGAAGATATTCAACCTCAAGAGCTTTCTTACAAAGCGTGACGAATGGGCCGGGACATTTGATGCTGTCATCAACCGAACCAGCCCAAGAACTGACTGCCCTGGTAACCATCTGTTACTAGTCGATCATGGTCCATAGGTTCATTATGTAATACTTTTTTCTTGATTTTTTTTATTCAGTTACATTAACTGAACTTCCAAGGGCAAGAGCCATTGGAACACAAGAAGAAGATGAAGATCTCACGGATTTTCAGATCGAGCTGATACAAGCAGCGGCTGTTATAAGAGGTGATCATATCAAAGACATTTACCCGTTGAAGCTAGTGGACAACATGAAAGTTTCAGATGCGGCTAAGTACGTAGAAGAAGCTTTCACTAAGTTCTATGGTGAGTCCAAGAAGGCTAAAGAGGTAGGTCGTGATGAACATGAGATCGTTGATCTTTCTCAAGAATCTACTCGTCACTCAAATCCGAAATCTTTTATTCAGAAATTTTTCTCTTGCTTGATTTGTGATAATTGAACTAAGCGTTACTATGTTCTTCTGAGACTCGTGGTGTTTTTTTAATATTCTGGATTTGATGTGAGGAGTGTATGAAACTATTGTTTTTGTTTGTTTTCGAATGTGTTTATCTATTAAATATTTTATTCAGTTATACTTGGTTACAATATAGAATTTTTTTGGTTGGTTATTTTATTCCTATTTGAATTCATATACACTTGTTGAATAGTGTTTTGATGTAAAAAGAAAAAGAAAAAACTTGGTTTCAGCATAGTCAGAAACAGAGGATTTGCCAAAACAGAGAAAAACAGAACAAAAGTAAAGTTATAACAGAACAAGAACAGAGAGTGAGGTTGTTATTTGTAGTGATGATAAGTCTTCTTCCTCTTCTTGATGTGACAATTGCAAGCATCCACTGTCAAAGAAGTCATACAACCAAACTTTCTCTTCACTTCTCTCCACACACTTATCTTCTTCTCTTCCATCTTCCTCTTCTCGCAATGAACAACACATTCAAGATTCTCAATCTCTCTTTTTTCCTTGTAATCAGATTCGATGGCAAGCCTCAGCAACTTCTTATTCATATCCTCAATCTCATCATCATCTTCATCATCTTTCTCCTCTACACTTTTCATATCTCTAGCCACCTTATCCTGAATCTGCTTCTGAGCAAAGAACAACACTTGCACAACAATTCTCAACGGAAGCTTCTCATTCTTTGAAGCATGTTCACAAGCCTCTGGTGAAAGCTTCTTACAGTCAAGAACTCTACAAGCTTCCATCTTCTCAGTTTCAGTCAGATCTCTATGCCTCTCCAAGTAAACATCAATTGCTCTGTAGACTTCATCAGAGTATCTCAAAACATCGCAAGACGCAGCAACCGTTATTTCTCCTAACGCTTTAAACGTTTCCACGCTTAAACTAGCATCACTCGCTGCAGCCTCTAATAGAAACTCTTCCAACATTCTTGCTACACTCACAAACCGTGAAACGTCCGAGACATTAAAGTTACTGTAAAAGCTCTTGAGAATGGTTTTCAAGAGGTTGATGTCATATGCTCCAACTTTGTTTGGTAATAGAATCATAAGATCTTTTGATGTAGCCATGTCTATCTGTTTGCTTATCCTATCTTCAAACCCTTTTTGACAATCAGCGCAAGCATCGAGAAACATCGATTCTTTAAGAGATTTGAACAAGAATCCACAAGAGATAGCTCCTCTTTGATGAGGCAAAAGCCTCTCAACAGCTTCAAGAACTTGTCTCTTGTTTCTTGAAACGCTTTCATCTCCAGAATCTTTCTCGAAAACCCATCTTTTCGCGTAATTGCAGACCGATGCCACGAGGTTTTCTACAGAGACATTGTGCTTACTAGATTCCTGGATCAAGGGTTCATATAACCTGAGAGGTAACGTAGTAAGATCTTCGAGTAATTTAGAATCTTTGAGAGCCTTTTCGAGAAGAGAATCTAAGAAGACCTCAACGAGTCCAACATCAGCTATCTTGTCCAGAATCTTATCGCTGCAGACAGCAAGAGCTTTCACTGTCTCGTTCCAGCTTATAAGAACTCTTTGTTCCAAGAACGTTACTGTCTTGTTTAACAAGTTATTGGAGCTATGATCATCGTTCATCTCTAGGTGATAAGCAGTGCAGAGAACAGAGACGATGTTTTCAGATGATAAATGGATGTTGTAGCCATAGCAGAAGCTAACCACGAGGAAGAAGGTTGTCGGGTCCACGTCGATGTCTCTGAGGATCCAGCGCAGTTCATCGATCTTGTTACACTCTAGTAATGCTGTCACTTTAGCGGATTTCTTAGCCAAAGTTTCCTAAACAAACACCAAAACCAAAGTCAGAACACTATAAAAACAAACCTCCATGGAAAACGAGCGGAGAAAGCTTACTTTGTGAAGATGAAACGGCACTCCTTTCAGGTAGAGTTCAAGATCTGGTGGATTTGAGTTTCTACAGACGATGAACATTAGGGCTAATAATATTTCTAGAGTTGATTGTAAAACTAACCTGAACCAAATGGAATAAGAGTCTTACCGGGTCAATGGGTTCTTATTTGACATTTTCGTAGAGACTAAGAGATTGTTACTGTTTACAAATACTAGACTGTGGCTGTAACTTGCCGTTGAAGGAACAGAAGCTTGTGACCCACGGTGTTATGTAACCATGAAGAAAAAACAAAGAACAGGAAGACAAAAGCGTTCTTCAAATACTGAAGATTAAGTCAAAAACTTTAAGAGAAAGAAAAGAGACGTTAGAAGAAAAGTGTGGTTCATGCTGAGATGTAGGAAGAATTGTTATGATATTGTGGGATTTTCTCAGTGAAAAACGTTAACTCCTCGTATGCTGTTTTATTCCTTAGCGATATTTCTGGTTAAAATATGCGATTTAATCTTGTTAAGAGTATAGTTTTTGGTCAGTAAAGAACGGAAGTTTCATGTTTATATCATCCACATATCTCCAGAGATGCTCGAGTACTCGTGGAACCAATTAGCTTCAAGAACCTCTTGCTGAAAACCAACGATATAAATCAATATCACACATAGAAACAATCATATACATGTATTTTACGTTTAGATGTTAAAACGTAGTTGAATAATGGTATTGTTTTCATTTGGATAAAAACATTATTGCTTGCCTCTTGTGTGTTTAGAATATAATAAAATAGCACAAAACATGTTTATATTTCAAGTCATGCAAAAAGAGATAAAGAAATCATTCTTGCCTAACTGAAAAAAAAAAAAAAAAAACAGAAAACACATTTTTCTAAAGAAAATCAATCAACTACTTCTTAAGCCAAAACATTATCAGTAACATAGTACATAGTACCTAGTACCTAATACAGTAGTACCAACCAATAACCAACAAAAAAGTACCAAACCAACATATGTTTAACATGTGTTATTATGTTTCTGTGTGTAGTTTGTATATTTATATACGTGGTTAAAACAGTGTCTTATGTTAAGTCTATCCTCAAAAAGTCTCAAACCATGGACTATCAAGCGTCTTTGCCACCATCCACAACCACATGTCTCTCGTTCAAGGTGCATCGCCGGCAGCCTGAGCTTATCACTCCGGCTAAGCCAACACCACGAGAGCTCAAGCCTCTCTCCGACATAGACGACCAACAAGGACTGAGATTTCAAATTCCTGTTATCTTTTTCTATAGACCTAACCTTACTAGTAATCTTGATCCGGTCCAAGTGGTCAAGAAAGCTCTGGCGCAGACTCTGGTTTACTATTACCCGTTCGCTGGTAGGCTCCGAGAAGGTCCTAACCGAAAGCTTTCGGTGGACTGTACCGGAGAAGGCGTTTTGTTCATTGAAGCAGACGCTGACGTTACGTTTGCTGAGTTGGAGGAAGCTGATGCTCTTCTTCCTCCTTTCCCTTGCTTAGAAGAGCTTCTTTTTGACGTGGAAGGTTCCAGTGAATTGCTTAACACTCCTTTGCTTCTCGTTCAGGTATATATATATATCAAACGTGATTACATTTTTTATCTTTAGATTTGTGTAACATCCTATATGTGTGGAAAGAATTAAGATAATTGATTTGGATACCTATGTTATTAAAGCGCATTTATCTTTTCCATCACACATTCGTTTGGAGTTCCAAAACTAAGCGTGTTTATGCTAGAGTAGTGAAAGGATGACTCACATATCGGAAAGTGATTCGCGATACCGTGTGAGTGAGGTCAAAGCACTGAGAAAAGTCATGTAATGATTACATGGACAATAAACATGACTTTCGAGCCTTGGAAAATTAATGCACTGCTCAGTCAGTCGGAATGCAACCCACGGACTGAGTGAGCGGGGTGGGTGGCCAACTAGCCGTGGACGGTTGGAGCATTACAATTTGTTTTCACAAAGTAAGATTCTAAAAGTGTACCCTTGCGTGTAGGTCACGCGGCTCAAGTGCGGTGGATTCATCTTTGCCCTCCGTGTCACCCACACGATGACTGATGGAGCCGGTATGTCCCTCTTTCTGAAATCACTATGCGAGTTGGCGTGTGGATTACACGTGCCATCGGTTCCACCAGTCTGGGAACGAGAGTTGCTGATTGCGAGTCCATCTGCGTGTGTGACACACACGCACCGCGAGTATGACGAGAAAGTGGAACCTGAAGCGGTAGTTGTCGAAGACTTTTTAGTTAGTAGATCTTTCTTTTTTGGTCCGGAGGAGATCTCCGCTATAAGGAGACTCCTCCCGACCAATCTCCACAACACCACTTTTGAAGCGATAACATCGTTTTTGTGGCGTTGTCGGACGGTTGCACTGAGTCCTGACCCCAACACCGAGATGCGAATGACATGCATCGTCAATTCTCGTTCCAAACTTAACAACCCGCCCATACCGTCGGGTTACTACGGTAACCTTTTCGCCATTCCTGTGGCGATAGCTACCGCAAAAGATCTGATGGAGAAACCGCTTGAGTTTCCTCTGAGGTTGATACAAGAAGCTAAGTCGAGTGTGACAGAGGACTACATACGGTCGATGACGGCATTAATGGCAACTAGAGGGAGGCCTATGTTTGTGGCAGCTGGAAACTACATAGTGTCGGATTTGAGACATTTTGATTTAGAAAAAGTTGATTTTGGACCGTGGGGTAAACCGGTGTACGGTGGAACCGCTAAAGCCGGTATCGCAGTGTTTCCAGGAGTGAGCTTCTACGTGCCGTTTAAGAATAAAAAAGGTGTGACCGGAACCGTTGTGGCAATTAGCTTGCCGGAGCAAGCGATGGAGAAGTTCGTAGAGGAGCTTGATGGTGTGTTACATGTGTCTTAACGGATGTACCAAACATGCATTATTATCATTAAGGTCTTCGCTCTTAGTGCTGATCAGTCGATATGCATATGTACTTACTAGTATGCCATGCATAATAAAATTGTCACATCATCATCTAGTGTCATATAAATGTTGCAAAGCTTCTCCTAATTAATGAATTTACCGGAGAATTATTCATTATCAATTATTTTGGTATGTGGCATTATTCATATCGGCTCCTGTATAGTGGTTCTGATCTCACGGGATAGGAATCGTGAGTCTGTGACTCTCGAAAAGATTCTCTTCTATAATATAGACCTCCCAGTTTGTGCTCTTTTTTTCTTGGATCTAAATAATGAATATGCTCATGAATCATGAAAAATATCTGACTTGTGGGCTATCCACTGTTGGCCTATCTAAACCAAAATTTGAAACATTCTATTCAACGATTAATATGATAAATATATAAATGGAAAACAATGTAATGAGAAAGGCAAGCCAGCTAACTGAATGAAGACACTTAAGCTGCAGATGTACAAAGTAGGTGAAAATGCTAAAACTCTGGAATCATTACATGCAGTATCCGAGACTTCGTAATCGAGTGCTAAGAGGATGGGCTTAGGACGTCAGTATGTTTCAAATTCGGTCCACCTGATTCACGAGACTAAATCAAATTATTTTAAACATCCGCATAAATATAGATTTTTGTTTTCATCCTATTTAAATACTAATAGAATGAGTTTACCGATGGATTGCACATTCACATAGAGATTAATCTAAATATTTTCATAGACATAGAATACCTCAAATTAATAAAAAAAAATGTGTTCACGTCACCATTCACATTAATGTCAGTTGTCCAATTCCCTTCCACTTCTATTCGAATAGTTGTTATCAAACGAAAGGTTAATTACTAGATTTATAATAGAATAAGTAAAATAGACAAACACAAGATAAGATACACTTCATTCAGGACACGATACAAAAGCTCACAGAGTTAAGGTTCTTTTATTTTATTTTATTTTTCATGTATAATTCAGTACGAGAATATGAAAACAAGTTAATAAACCTTTATCGTTGGCTTCCCACAAATATTTCTGAGTATAAACAAAATGTTGAGTAAAAAGAAGCGAAGTATGATGCATGTCACATGCATGTACAAGTACCATAAAACACATGCATGTGTTTTTTTGCCCGTTTTAATGTTTATGGATTTCCCACTATTTTTTAACACCAGTTATTATAGTAATCTCTCTGGTTCATAATAGGTATCATTTTAATATTTTTTTTGGTTATATAGCAAGTGTCATTTTAAGACTTTAATGTAAATTCTACTTATTTTCAGCTTAAATTAATTACAAATTACACTAATTTTATAAATAATTTTATTTATCCTTATTATTAATTAAATAGATGTAATTAATAACAATTTAAATATATTTCAATCACGTTCTGTATAAAACATGTTAAAGTGACACTTATTAAGAAACAGAAGAAATAACTAATAAAGAGACGCCATCCACCAACTAAGTGATGGGGGTTCAGTTCAAGGAGTACAACGTCGATTTAGCTAAACCATCAGTTAACGAGTTCCGTTGTCCAGAAAAAGGAGTTTCACACTCTACCAAATGATAGTGACAACACATTTGTGTGGACAGTTTACAAGATTCCAAGTGTAGAAAAAATATCTATTTGAAGAGTCATGCAAACCTTTAATAAACGGTCTAGAAAATGTAAAGGAAAAATAAAATTTAAAACAAAGTCCCTTAAAACATTTACTGGTGATAGAAAATATCATATGCAGAGCCGGCCTACTTCTACTGATATATATATATATATTGAAGCCCAGTAAAGGTCCAACTGGTTTTATTACATGAAACAAGTAGTGGTAAAGTATACAGATGACGAATACGCCCAATGAGCCTTTCATTAACCGTCATCTCTAATGGGCCCTGCGATTCTGGGATAATATCCTTATGTTTTCTTAGTTTCTTTCACTTTTAAATTATTATTTTTCATGCGGAGATGAAGTACATTTGCAAACCGAAACCCTAAAATAAAGATAAAATAGAGGAACTGAACCTAACATATCGTACGTTTCAACTACATCTTGTTGGTCTTCTCGTAACTAATAATATCCGGTTAGTGCCCGAACCGCGCAGTCAGTATCTTACAAATTTCAAGTCAAATTGAGTTTCAATTCTCTTACAAATGAAAATGTTAAAAAATCAAAAGAATATAAAGCACATACCAAAACCTCAATTTAGATACTAAGTTACATCAAACGCCTTGAAATGGAAAAGCATGCACCCACCATGTGACTTTCAAACACATATCTACGAATATGATCACTTTCTATCAAGCTGCGACTGGGACCATACAACAATGCCCAACACTCTTTTCTCTTCTTATATTCCAAAAGGATCTTTTTCAGTTTCAAAACGATACCCAAAATAAATAAAGAAATTTTAATTATGCATGCTGTCTGCTGATGTGTCTACATTACATATGCATATAAACTGCAGAAAGAAAATAATATGAATTTTATCAGTGAAAGTAACCCTTATGTTGTCCACGTCTCGTAGGCTGTTTTCCTCTACGTGGCACATAACATGTTGATCATGTGTCCACCTCACAAGCTGTAGTAGTTTTATCTCAATGAACTAACTAATACAGAAAACAACTATATGAATCTGATTACCAAAAGAAAAACAATATGAATCTTGTCATTATGATTCTAATAAATATTCACGTAGCCACAAAGAAATGGGAGGATACTATCAATATGGCTTATACTTGTCTTATAACCGGTAAATATTTGATTATCTAATGACATATGAGTTTGATTAGGTCATTAAAAATCAGTGTTATGACCTAAAACTTTCTGAAAACAAAAACTAGTTTTTTTTTGTTGCTGTGGATATTTTCTTTAAATCCAAAACAACATAGGATTCTTACTTCAATTTAGAGTTGAGCTTAGCGACCCCATCATGTTGGCTTCGAATTTAAAGCTTTGCTGACTTGCAGTGTATATAGATCACATGATCAGATGATTTTTACGGTTTGATATATATATATATATATATATAGTTTCTATAAGATCACGGAATGAGTAGGAATTAGAACCATACATGTATAAGAAAATGGATTGAAGTACAAAAATATAATAGCATGTTTATTGGAAAAAAAATCATATCTATTGAGTTGTACCTAATTTTATAGAATCTCTATTAATTTTAAAAATAACTTCAAAATTTTAAGAATTGAATATTATCAGTTGTCATGAAAATGACTATCCAATTAATGTCAACTTTTAGTCACAGAAACAATGTTGTATAAAGATATTCTCCACACAAGAAGGTGGTCAGTAATTAGTGCCATTTTCTTAACACGCATGTAGTGCCGTTTCGGTTTAGGAACAACAAAGTCGTATGCAAGATTATGACGATATTCAATGCCTTTTATGAATAATTAAGTCGTAATCATATACTATAAGACTATGACAGTCTATTATAGACAATTTTACACTACACTACTTTGAAAATCATACCAACAAATCTCACGAAAGCACACCATAACCTACAACTTAATAGTTACTTATAAAGTTTGATTGGTGAAACAGTTAAAAACGATTTTTTTTTCAAACAAATAGTCAGCTAAACACGTAAACATATGATTCAGAAGCTAAACCGGGTTATGTGACATTTTTTCTTAAAAGTTAAGTATTAGTTACTATAATACTTCATCTATTCTCAAAAATTTTAATTTTTAACATTCCACAAAAATAGATTTTCTATATTTTAAAAGTATTTTGTATATATTTTTAAAACATAAATGAAATTTTGAAATGATTTTAATCATGCTCTCATACAAACAACATTTATTATCCGATCGCTTAAAGCCAATTATTAATATAAGAAAAGAAAAGCTATCTCGTGGGAAGTGAAAAGAGTAAAACTGGTGGGAGTAAGGAACACGAAGTAAGAGGGAAACAGATGCCAAACTATAGTGGCATCTCCTCTGCTCTCTCCTTATCTTTTAAACACACACTTACACTTATTCACTTCTCTTATTGGACCTCTCTCTTTCACTCTCGTGTTTATATATTCTTCTCTTCAGAATCTCCTTTGTTTCCCCAAATTTTCTGTAACTATCTCACATTAAAAAGACCAATCCTTTACTTATTTTCATTTTTTTATAATCCTCATTAAAAACCTTACCTACCCATGAAGTAAAGTAACCCTCCTTTCTTATATCCACAAAACTCATTTTCTCATATAACTTTCATCAGTCTCTCATCACCAAAGAAGTAAAATATGAAGAGAGGACATGGAGAAACGTGGGACCCAACACCACAACCACAACCACAACCACCGTCTGGTTCGTGTGAAGGTCCGGATAAGATGGGCGATGACAGCAACATGGACGAGCTTCTTGAAGTTCTTGGCTACAAGGTTCGGTCTTCTGAAATGGCTGAAGTAGCACAGAAGCTTGAGCAGCTTGAGATGGTTTTGTCTAACGATGACGTTGGTTCTAATGTCTTAAACGACACTGTTCACTACAACCCATCTGATCTCTCTAACTGGGTTGAGACCATGCTCTCCGAGCTTAACAACCCGGTTTCTTCTTCGGATCTCGACCCGACCCGGATTTGCGAGGATAGATCGGAGTACGGTCTGAGCGCCATTCCTGGTCTCTCCGCGTTTCCCAAGGCGGACGACGAGGAAGCTAGCAGCAAAAGGATCCGACTCGAATCAGTCGGATCCTGGAGCGACCCGGCTGTAGAGTCAACTCGCCCTGTAGTACTCGTCGACTCTCAGGAAACAGGGGTTAGGCTCGTCCACGCGCTGGTGGCCTGCGCTGAAGCGATTCAGCAACAAGACCTTAACTTAGCCGACGCGCTCGTGAAGAGCGTGGGGACACTCGCGGCTTCTCAAGCCGGAGCCATGGGGAAAGTCGCTACCTATTTCGCCCAAGGCTTGGCGCGTCGAATTTACACAACTGACGTCTCGGACACTTCCACGGTGGGCCCCTCACTCGAAGAGGCTTTGCAGATGCACTTCTACGAGTCTTGCCCTTACCTAAAGTTCGCTCACTTCACGGCCAACCAAGCCATCCTAGAAGCTGTGACGACGGCGCGTAGAGTCCACGTCATCGATCTCGGGATTAACCAAGGGATGCAATGGCCGGCTTTGATGCAAGCCTTGGCGGTTAGACCCGGCGGACCTCCGTCGTTTCGTCTCACCGGAATCGGACCACCGCAGACGGAGAGCTCCGATTCGCTTCAGCAGTTAGGTTGGAAGTTAGCTCAGTTCGCTCAGGCGATAGGTGTGGAGTTCGAGTTCAAAGGCTTAGCGGCAGAGAGTTTATCGGATCTTGAACCGGAAATGTTCGAGACCCGACCCGAATCAGAAACATTAGTGGTTAACTCGGTGTTTGAGCTCCACAGGGTTTTAAACCGATCCGGTTCGATCGAGAAGCTTCTCAACACAGTAAAGGCTGTGAAGCCGAGTATTATCACTATGGTGGAGCAAGAAGCGAACCACAACGGTGTCGTTTTTCTCGATAGGTTTAACGAAGCGCTTCACTACTACTCGAGCTTGTTCGACTCGCTTGAAGACAGTTACAGCTTACCGAGTCAAGACCGAGTCATGTCGGAGGTTTACTTAGGGAGACAGATCGTTAACGTAGTGGCGGCGGAAGGATCCGAAAGGGTCGAGAGGCACGAGACGCTGGCGCAGTGGAAAGTCCGAATGGGATCCGTCGGGTTTGACCCGGTGGCTCTTGGATCAAGCGGGTTTAAACAAGCGAGCATGCTGTTATCGGTTTTCGCCGGCGGAGATGGGTATAGAGTAGAGGAAAGCGACGGGTGTTTGATGCTAGGGTGGCAGACGCGACCACTGATTACGACGTCGGCGTGGAAACTCGCCGGAGCGTAGAGAGGACTTTGGGTTGGAACCCGGGAAAAAAAAAGATGAAATGTTTTTTAAAAAATAGGGACCGTAACTTTAGATATGTTTTTACTGTTTAACCCGAACTTTTGTATCTTTTTTAACCGTTTTGCCTAAATGTTTACATCTTTATCTTGTTGGACCCTGTGCGTGGAGAGAAGGAGTAAATCAATCCTTGTATCGTAGCTCGAGCTAAGCTAAGTTTGTTTTTCTTCAAAGTTCTCAATAAATGGAAGGATAACGTTTCTATATAATAATAGAGTAATATGAATAGTATAAAGTTTAATGTTTAAATAATTGTTGTGATAATTATCAGTATTTGGACTCTGTTGACATGGTGGTGGTGAACGTGAGCGTTTCTGAAAAGGCGGATCCAAAACGTACTTTCAGTTTGTAGGACTGATGTCAGCCTTTGTTACAAGATTTTCTTATCTAAATATTTTTTGGTACGTTTTTGTTTTCAAACATTAAATGAACAAACGAATTGTTCTTTTTTTCTTTCTTTTTTTAGTATGGGGTTTGATGAGGTAATATAGATGTCAAGTTGATCTTCACGTACGTATTCAAGTTTTAGAAAAAACGTGAGGTGAAAAGCGTCCTACTTGTGAATGAGATGATAAGCCTCAAATATAATGGGCTTTGTCAACAAAAGACTAGTTTGGATCTAAAGTTGGATGATTATCACTCTTAAACGTGATACATGTGATCTTCAATAAAAATTTGTTGTTTTAAAGAGAAATATCTACTAGTGTTGAAGGCTTGACGTTGATGTCTTAACTCCAATGCCACAACAACATGATTGAACCTTTTTTTTAAAAAAAGAGGTAAAAAACGTTTCTATAGAAATGTATGTATGTACACACCAATGTCATTTCAACTTACAATGAGCTTTTATTATGAACACTGTCTGAGTAAAGAAAGAAACCAGTCACTAAGAACCAGAAAGCAGGCACTGGACTGGCACATATGATACGTAGGGAAATGGGGTTTTAGGGACGGACAAGAGTGGAAGCACGTTCTTGTAGATGTCTCAAGCTCTTTTCCATGCTAACTTGCACCATTTCAGCTAGCATCTTCTTCGCCTTATCAGACTGATCATCTCCGTCTATATGAGAGATTAAGCTCGACACTATGTTCTCTATTGTATCCGGTTCAACCTCTGATCTCGCGCTTTTTGAGTTCCTAAGTAAAGATAGAAGTCTTTGAGCTTTTGTCCGAGATTTTGATGTACCTTGAACCGTGAGCTCAAGCAGTCCTGGTATTACACCCTCTCTAAGAATTGGCTCTCTGTATTTACTCCTATCGCTTTGGCACAATGTTAAGAGCACACCAACCGCGTGTTCCCGAGCTTGTAGTGACCCGTTTTCAAGAACCTCTACCACCGCAAACACACCTCCTTCATCTGAAACTAAACCAGTTCTCGCCTCCTCGCCAGAAACCATCAATGATTCTATGAGGGAACAGCATTTCTCAGATGTTTTCGATGATTTTTTACTTGATTTGAGAAGACTCAGTATTGGTACGAGTGGTTTTGTCGCTAGGATCATGCTTAGGTTAGTGGAGTGTGTAGAGAGGTTGGAAAGTGCCATGACTGCATCAACTTTAGCTTGTGGGCTTCCATGTTTCATGACTTTGACTAATAGAGGAATCACTCCATTAGCCCCAATGATGGGTTTGTTGTTAGCGGAGGCCGAGAGAGTGAGCAAAGATGCAGAAGCATATTCTTGAAGTGTTGGGCTATTAGATTGCAAGAAGTTGATGATTGACTCTAAAGCACCGGCTTCAATTATACTCACCTTATTCCTGAAAATTGAAAATCAAAAGCAAAAATCAGAATAGTCTCCCATGGAATCTTCTTAAAGACAATGACATCTTGGCAAACGGCTCCAAGACTTTAGTGCATTCATATGAATTGTAATCAAAGGGTAACAGAGTTGTAGCCATCTACCTAACCTCTTAGGAAAACCAAGCCGACCTAAAGGTACGGAGTGAGTAAATTAATGTTTATGGACACAGAAATTAAAAGATATTTAATGAAGGAGAGGAAAAGTGAAGATAAAGAAAGGCTTTGAGGTTTAGCTTCTCTACTTTGCTTACTCCACATTTCTCCACTAGATGGATCCCATCCCATTTAATAAAAGAAAAGCGATTGATAATAGACCAAAGAAGAAATTGACTACAAGGTAGTAGTTTGCGTACAAATTAAGAAAAGATTTAGCAGCAAGTGAAAAATACATAGAATACTAAGTCTGGTAAAGCAGGGCCCTACCGATAAATAGAGTTAGGCAAAAACATATACAAACCTACTCCCAAAGTAAGAGTTAGTTAGCTTCAGTTGATTTCCATCTAAACTACTACTTGACTTAAACCATCCTCTGTTTTTTTTTTTGGTTTGCCACAACCCCCCAAAAGCTAAAGCCTTCTTGGAGATGCATCGAGATTGGATTGTTATTATCCTCTCTTTCTGATGTAACTAAAGGGGAGGGAATTTGCGGCGGCATAACTAGTGTCATGATTCTCTATGTGTTTAGGGAGATATAAAAAAAAAGATTCGTGTGTGTTTGGTCTTATCTATCAACTTGATTCGTTGCTTTCTTATGGAATGTCAAGACTCATGGAAAAAAAAGAAAGAAAAAGCTAAGGTAACATGACACTAGCTTTTGTGTAGATCAATCAAAATATCATCTACAACTAGAGACCAATCAAACTTCACGATTTATCACAAGAAAAGAATAATCAGAATTCTCCAGAAACCGCACAAACCACAAGAATAACTTAAAAAGTGACTCAGAAAGAATTAAAAAAAGAGTATCCCTTGTTCCCCAAAAAATAGATGAACCCTAGATAATGATGAAACACACATACACACAAAAAGAGCTTATAGGAAACATAGAGTGTACTCCAAGCAAACAAAAAGCATTTGGCAACAAAAGATAAGAAGAGGCAGTAAAGTTGATGTACAAAACAGGGTTCGCAAAAGATCGAGAGATTATCCAATCATGAACTTACATATGAGACCGACCAAAAAGTCACGACGCCTTTTACTATTTATAATATTATGATGACTCAATTTTTCTCACCGGAAAATAGAATAGTCGGAACAATTTTGAGCTGATGTAATCTCATCATGTTTTCACTATCATCGCAATCTTCTTCGTAATCTAACATTTTGATTTGATTAATTCTAAGCGCTAATCAGATCAGCGTAACGAAAAAGGAAAGAAAGAACGTACTTCTCGTCTTTGACGGCGAGGTTAAGGAGAGCGAGAAGAGCTGCCTCGTGGTGCGATTCAGGCGATTCGAATCTGAGCATCGATACGAGCGGCTCAACGGCCTCCGAAAAGTGTCGGCGGCATCTATGCGACGTTTTGGTCAGCCGACGGATCTCTTTAGCGGCGAACAGCCTCGATTCAGGATCCTCCGATCTGATTAAGCTGAGCACTCTCTGGATTGAGGCAGATGACGACGAAGAAACGGAAACGGAGACGGACGTGCGGAGCAGTTCGTGGTCTACATCTCCGCCACGTGGCGAGTCGCAATCGTGGCTCGTAGCGGTTGATGATACTGAGGAGGAAGAAGAAGAAGCAACGGTGGATGCGAGGCTGGTGTTTTCTCCGGCGAGGTCCATTTCAGAGAGAGAGAGAGGCGGAAAGATCTGTTTGTGTGTGTGAGAGAGAGAGAGACGTATATGAGTTAGTGCGTTGGCCAACGGTTACATAGTACGTGTATATATATATACTACACCAATCGCAAAAAATAGTCAAATATTTTATTTTCGGGATTTAAATTTGTTTTGTTATAAGAAACATTAAATTCCAAATTGTAGAGAAAGACTTTTAGCTGATGGCTACTATTTATCCTGAGTTTTTTTTCAGTTTAGTTTTAATTTGTAAAAAAAAGATATTTTTGAACAATGATGTTTATGGGCCAAAGCTAGTTGTGAGATTTTTATTCTATGTGTGTTTTGAATAAAGTATATATGTTTGGTCCTCAATGTTAAGATCAGTTGGCAACCATTCTTTGTTACTATGCCTTTATCTTATGCATAGACATATTTTAGCTAAAGGCTGAAAAGTACATAAAGTGAGGGAGCCTCGTTTATATTTTGATTTTATAACTTTTTTTAAAAAAAAAGAGAGAAATATCTGAGGATATTTAAAACTTACGTCATTTACAGCACAACTGATAATATATAAATCTGTTTTCCAAATAGTACATATTCAGATTTTTACATTAAAAAGAAAATTTAAAATATGATTATAATTAATTGAATACATCATTTTCTATGATTTAACTATAATCAAAATCAATAATAATTCAATACATTCAACTATCTTTCAATAAATTTACAATTTATCATCATTAAATAATGAAAATATATAAAAACTTAAATTAACCATTTATATTTTGAAAACAGAGAAAGTATTATTAATGTATCACTGAATTAACTATATTTTATACTTTTATAACCAAAATACATACTTAATCAAATGATATGTCATTACAAAAACGAATTAAACATGGTTAAATCTCAGTTCCTTTTCATGTGTGAATTGTATATTTCGAAACTCGGCTTAGAAAATCTTGGCAACATCTTTCATGAGACCACGATTAGCACTTGCGAAATCAGAAAACTCTTGGTACGATATGTACCCATCACCATCAGTATCAATCTCAGCCATCATACGCTTAATGTCATCGTGTGTGGCTGAGCCAAGGTTCTTGAGAGCATCTCCAAGCTCGGCGGCAGAGATTTTTCCATCTCCGTTAGCATCAAACTTCTTGAAGATGCGGTCGTGCTCTGCTTTCTCGGTTGCGTCAGCCATTGTTTTTTTGTAGTTTTCTTCTTGTGGTCGGAGGATTTTAGATGAGAGCGTGAGAGTTATATAGAGAGAAGCTGAGGCTATGCTTTAAGTTAGGGCAAGTCTAAGGAGAAAACTGAAGTTACTAAAATTAGAATGTGACTCGGTCTTCCATTAACGGTCATTACAAAACCGTTTTAGACAAGGAAGAACATTGATCAAAATGTATATGACCCTTGGTTCATATTCAGCTTTATTTTATAATGTTAGATTCAGAGCAAACTATTCATCCATAGTGAGAATAAATAGGGAAAAACCAAAATTAAACAGCTTTATATCGATCTTGGAAGATGAAGTTGAAGTCATATAGCTTTGAAACATAATCAAGTCTCTTGAGATTATAAGATGTATTACCTTTAAGGAGCTCTGTCAAAAGGTTTAGTGTCATTGTAACAAGTATCCCACACTGCTTCCATGGCGTCTTTGGCTGCTACTTCAGAGCAATAAGGGTTGCCACGAAGTGATTTCAGCACTCTTCTTTTTATACATTCCTTTAGAAAAAACAAGACCCAGGTTAATATTAACCAGAACCATCTATTATGAGTCCACAAGCGTTTATATGAGCTAACTAACTTATGCAATTCTTCTTCTTATAGAGACTTACTTGTTCATGGCCTCTTAACTTAATGAAACCCCTCAAAAGTTCTCTCTTGAAATGGCAATCTCCGCTAAGATGACCTGCACGTATCTGTTTACAGAATACATCAAGAATCTCAAACAAAAGTAAATGTTTTAAAGCTTTAGGTAACAGTGTAATGACCTCGCTGCAAGCATGATGAGCACAGTTAGTCCAATCCAAATTCTTGGCACGGCACTCGTCATAAGCATGGATTAACTCATGTATAACCACTTGGTTCACTTCATCTTGAATGGTCAGATAGTTACTGCACACAGTAATCTTCAAACAAAAAAAATATAACTCATCAAAACATTACAAAACCAAGAGCTCCTCGAGAGTATTGTAATATACATAAAAAAAAGTCTTTACCCCTCTTCCTTTAGTGTAGCCACCAGCTACAGGACCAGTACACACAACAGCCTTGATGAAATTATCACCAACTCTACACCCAGTTTTCTCCATCTGCTCCATCAGAAACTTCACTATCGGATCTAATCAATCAACAAACAAAAAAACTAGTAATCAATACACACACACACAGAGATGATGATGATTCCTAAAACCCTAGATTGCTAATGGATCTAAGATTTGAGAAGCTGAAACGATAGACGAGAGATCTTAGTCTGTACTTCGGAAACTTCGTTGAATCATGTCCTGGCATTCTTCGATAGATCTACCGCGATTCCCTCCAAGGTTCAAATCGGAACCTGAATTAGGAGAGGCTGCATCCTCCATTCTGATCTCTGCCGGAGATTCGTGGCGGCTTAAGATCGATGGGTGGTCAGAGTGAGAAGAATGGAGACGAAGGGGTATATGTGTAAATTTACATTTGCATCAGTCACTGCACAGTTTAATGGATACTGTCGACGGTTTTATTTCATCCGGTTTGCAAAACTACCATATCGGACCGGATATGATCCGGTTTAAAAAGTTAAGCTGATAATGGGCTATAAGTATTTTAAAAGAGGGTTCACAGCTAAAGGCCGTGCTGATCCAAACCCAACATAGTGAACAACTGAATCCTATTTGTAGCTGAATATTCTCTATGTTTTCAAGTTGTATACATAATACTTATATACCCAAATAATTATGAGCTTTTCATCAAAAAATGATTAGTATATATGCCTTCTACATATATGTAGAAAATCTGGAAAGAGATTTTCCGTCACATGTTTTCTTTTTTTTTTTCATATCCAAATCATAGACTAAATACTACAAAATTAAATAAATTCTAGAAATTTTGGAAGGATTCATTTATTTTTCATAAATTTTGTTTCACATTATTTAAATTGACAAAATATATATTTTAAATGTTCCTGAGTTTTTTTATTAATGTTCCATTTTTTTAGATTTGATAATTTAAATGTTTAGCATGTGTTAGAGTGAATTCCATCTAATATTGGATAATAAATTCCTTAAAATAGTAAAATATTTTCTTCTTTTCTTTTCTTAGAAATTAGTATGTGTATTAAAATAAAAGTTTATGTTAATTATGTCATCCAATACCCAATAAATTAACAATGCATTTGACCATAACCAAATCACAAGATAACATCAACAAGAAAAAGAAAAGATAACATCAATATCCAAGGCGGTTTAATACATTTTTGTTTGGTTAATCATTAATTAGGCTATCAAATTATTATATTTTATGTAGTCTTTTGAAATCCTATAAATAAAAGAACATAATATATCATATTTTTCACAAGTTTCAAAAATATCAAAGCAAAAACAAATAATAAAATGTCGCTAGAGAGAATGTTCGAGCGTTTTGATAAAAACAAAGATGGTATGCTTTCACTGGGTGAGTTTTCTGATGCCCTTCTTGATTATTCTCAAAACTTTTCTCCAGAGGATATCGAAAGGCGGTTTAAGGAGATTGATGTTAGCAATAATGGCCAAATCGACATCACTGAATTTGTTTCGTGGTTTGAGAAGATGTTGAGAAGATCGTTTGATATATGTGATGTTGATGGTGATGGAAAGATAGCGGCCAAAGAATTGCATTCTGTGATGACTGCAATTGGACAAACATATACTGAAGAAGATTGTGCAGAAAAAATTCAAGATTTTGATAATGATAGTGATGGTTGTTTGAATTATGAAGAGTTTAAGGCTATGTTGTTTAGTAACTTCTAAAAATGGTATATAATAAGCTAATATCAATAATGTAAGTTATCTATTATATTATGGAATAAAAATGGGATGTTATTTTCAATTAATTATGTGGAAGTAATATAGTTTGATGTTTCTTCTTAATTGTTAAAAGGAGACCTAGTTTGTAATTTTGGGTATTATAAGTCCAATATCAAATTGGTATTCCTCTCATAAAACTGAGGCCCAATATAAGTCCATATTGATCTAAGCCTATATCAAAGTGACGCAAATCGTTAGATATATACTCTACGCTAAATTTACACGATCCATAGAAACGTCAAAACAAAAATGATGGTAATATGAGAAAATCATAAACATACATCACAATTTTTTTAATTTGATCAATATTACTGGATGTAAAATCCTTCTTAGTTTTTATTTTCCCCTATAAATTGTAGTGACAGTTCTTCTAGTCATGTTATAATGAATATTTTGAGTTATAATATCGATAGAAATACAACACAGTTGGATCATGGCACCTAAAAAGGCTTCTTATTTCAAGGCTTTCAATATGTTTCTCCGCCAAAGAGCAGTCTCTGGGTCGAACCTCAGCTCCCAAGTGGGCCAATAATGGAGATCTTGTTTTAGAGTAAAGACTCGTGGCTTCCCGTTAAGATGAACGGTCCTTATACGCACGAACTGCCCGTGTTCTAGCTCCTGTTTGCAAGCAAATCGCAAAAGAAATAATCTAAGATTAAACTTCAAATGACATAACCGCTTTTCTTCAGCGTCAAAGTAAAAAATTGGAAGTGTGAGTTATGTAAGGAATGAGAGACAAAACCTTGGTGGCATCTGCAAATGCGTTTAGATCAGGAGTCTTCTTCCCGTTAACTTCCACGATCCATTGAAGAGCATAGAGACCATATCTGTTTGCGGGACTCCCGTGACACCATCTGAGATCAAATCCAAAGCAACCCATGAAATGATTTCTAGTTGGTTGAAGAGAACCAAACTGAGATTTCATATGTGTCAGAACTAGTACCTTGTCACATAGACACCATGACCTTCCTCAGGTAGAAAGCCAAGAGAGCGAACCGCAGGATGAGGATCTTGAACAACACACCCGCACCAGTTTATCACTCTTGTAGTACCATTTCCATCTCTTTTATCAGTTCCAACTACGAGCTCCATTTCTCGGCCCTGACAAACAACCAAGAGTCTCGAGTATCAACTAGTGAACCTTTTTTCTTCACTTAAATTACAATTATCTATACACTCAGGAAAATGATAGGAACTATTGTCACAGGTAGTGTGATCAATAGACACAAGGACTCGGATGATAACGGAGAAACAAATGTTTAGTAAGAAGTTTCGAGAGCCAGGAGTTAATGGTGTCACCTGTCGAAGGATTGTTAGATTGAGATTCCCATCGCTGTGGCTACCCTTATCCAATGCTAAGCAAGCTGCTTCAATGTCATTGAAGCATGTAACTGGCATCTTATCGACTGCCAGAACCATGTCGCCTTGTTCTAGAAGATTTTCAGCTTTTGATCCTGCCAAGCAACCTTTAACACGTAGAACTTGTCGTCTAACAGGATCCTTCTTGACTAGGATCTGTAAGAAGTAAGAACAATCAATATAGTATATGGATTTGAGGATACCCACTTTTAGTAGACTAACATTCTGTCACAGGTACTTTACTGGTACATAAAGAGTTTCACATAAGGTATAAAATCTATCGCGGAAAGACACGTGTATCGATTTGAAAAAGAACTCGAGTAGAAATATCACGAAATATATAAACAAGAAAAGGCTTACTTGGATCCATTCATCACTCAGACCAAAACTCCGGGCTTTCGAGAGCAAAGTTGGATACAACTCGACTTCCAAAATTCGAACAAGTGGCATTGGCCTTTTGATACCATTTATGAGAAGAGCTGGTCCATTTCCACCGGTTATGATTTTTTCAAGGACTTGGCTGATCGCATATACCGGGATACCTCTGACAAATTGATGGTCTTCTGACGAAGTGGAACTATATTTAATCTGTGATCAATTCACACGAAAGCATCATGTTAGAAAAGAAAAGAAAAACCTGAAGTTGTGTAAATTGCAAAGTGGGAAGATGAACCTGAGTCGAAAAGCTTCCCCAAATGGCCCGAATCCTCCCCTGCTCATCGGTCAGCGCTCCTGAAAATGAGCTACCAAAATCTGCAAAGAAAGAAAAGGACGTGGTATTTGAACAAGTGCGAAGTAACTATATTTAATACCAAAGGCTCTGTATTTGAGTATTTCCATACCTGTATCAAGCTCGATTACTTCCATATTAGTAGCTCTATAGCGGGGAGAATCAGCAGACCCAATGTTTAATGCTGCACATGGATTGGTTACAATAGATTTTCTTGACGTGGCTTGAAGGTTCCTACTCAATCCAACAAGATAAACTGAATCTCCACGTTGCAGTGCAGGTTCTGTTCAGAAAGGAAATGGCAACATTAACTCGTCCATTAATTTGACTAGAGAAAGGAAAGGTTTTACGACATTCAATTGAAAGCCATACAAAACATATACATAAACCTAACAAGCCACCTAATCACAAAAGCACAATCATCTGTTAGATAGTGATATCCAAACAGAGCAACGGTAGAACTTTCAAATGGTTTAACAAAAACAAAGCAATAGCCAAATCCTAACTCCATTATCCAACCAGCATATAATTGGAACTCAAAGGTGCTTTTCCACAAATTTTTATTGACATACCAGGTAGTAGCTCAGCTGCACGAATGACTGAAGCACCGGCAGGACCCATTGCTGAAGGATTATAGGCAATTAGAGCATAGTTGTGAACAGGATGAAGAAATACCACCTGCATTTCAGTTAAGTAAGATCAATACTTAGCTTCCTTCCATGAGCTATAAGATTCTCAGGGAAATCTAACCTCTCCAGGAATCTCGACTGGAAAAGCAGCAAAGGACAACATAACATCAGATGCAGATATGGCAACAGTGTTTTTGTCCACCACAGCAAGTCCCATGCTCGAAGAATGATAAATAATGATGCCGGTCCCAAAGAAATGTTGTGAATGTACACCATCAAGACTGCACGATGGTGGCACATGAACCTGTATAGAAAACATAGTTTCAGAAGATGCAAATTGCCTTTAATCACAATAAGAACTACACTCACAAATACCAGAAACATATTTAGCCAAGACATTAATTCCGATCTCCAGGTCGTACCTCCATGGTTTTCTTATAAGCATCCATAGATTATCATTTTTCAGACTCGTAGAAATCGTTACCAAATCTAACATATTCCGGTGACATAATTTAAGTAATACTTCATAGCTTTGGTGAGTAGGAACTTCGAACCTTGAATTCAGTTTTGTATATTATTTCACTCAAGTTCAGTCACAAAGCTAGAATCCACTGCGACACCCAAATTTGAGAAAATTCTTAATCTTTACCTCAAACATGACAAGAGCGGGCTCAATAGCACGTTCAGCCAATGAAGCATTAGCAGAAAATGCTGTTGCACCTTCGTAGTCTCTTAAAACCGTATTATCTGTTGCCATTGCATCATCAGATTTTGATTCACTCCCATATAAGGAAGCGTTTGCAACAGTTCCATCTGAAGAATCATCTTCCACCCTTTGCTTCTTTGCTTCTGAGCCAAAATCATTCTGAGAACCATCCCCACTAGAGGCTCCCATAGTAGCCGCAGTATCCGTAACCCCACGAGCTTCATGCATGGGCTCTGTATCGTGATGGCAGAGAGGAATATTTTGGCTTATAGGCAAACCATTATTATCAATAGACGGTGAAACAGCAGCAGGTTCGATTGCAGGTTTCACATCCCATAAACCAGAACTGTCATTACGGGTATACAACTGTGGAGGAGCGTACCATTCATGACGGTCAATTGTGACTAACACAGACTGCAGGAAATGGAACCCGAAAATAAGTATTTTCTCATTTGACTAAATGTTATAAGTTCAATAAGAAACATAAATAACCATGCTAATGACAAGAACGCTGTTAAGACAAAACAATCCATTTCGGAATCATAACTTTAGAGATATATATATTTTCTATAGACAGTGATCATAGTGATCTATCAGTAGCACAATAGCAACAAAAAAAAAAGAGAAGAGAGGTAATATTGTCACAGAATCAACAGATTGCATGCAAGAATTCAGATGCAGAACAAGAGTAGACTAACAAATTATCATATATAAATGCTAACATCGATGTTTAAAAAGCATAAAAGTATAGTGACTTAGGACGTCTAACAAGAATAATTTCTAAACAACGTATATCACCTTCTTGCGATGACGATCGGTGTGAGACATATATTCCAAGGGAACACGAGCACCCCTAGAGAGCTTTGAAAGAACGGATACTAAATCCGCTAGACATGAAATATCCTCGTTAGCAACCTTCTTTATGATAGCATGTCGTGGGACCCCAGCTCTAAACAGCATGTATCTGCGTATAAAATAGCTCATCCAAGTAAATCTAGATACACAGAGACTAGATTATCCAGTATATATAATTTCTGAAAGTGGAATCATTTGCATTTACAATAGCTCACATGTAAAAATATTGACACATCAGTCACGAAAATTTACGAATAAGTCAACAGAGAGACTAAAAGCTGAAACGTGAACTATCTTAAGATCTCTGATGAAGAGATAAAAAGTGCCTTTTCAAGATTAAATGGGGTCTAAGAAGAAGTTACAGCTGACCACTTGCACCGAGTATGCAGGTAAATAAATTTTAGAATTAAAAGAACATATAAGGCAATATTCTTTTCTGTTGGACTCACTCTATGAACGAAATGTGAAAATTTTATGAAGGAACTTGAGCGTCTTACCCAGGATCCGCGACGTACGCCAAGCCACATGGAAAACGAAAATTACGAGCCTGATAGATCAAAAAACTTTTAAGATCAGCTTATGGCCATGAGAGAGTCAGTAAGTATAACACAGGTTACGAACAGAATAAGTCCAACTCATAGTAAATTAACAAGTTCCACGATCATACAGTTAGGATTACTGTATTCACAAGAGCATCCCCTCTGAAGATATATATTATGGACCAACTAACATTTCAGCTTAACATCTTGCTCTGGAAAGTAGAAAGTGCTTTAAATCATCAATTTGGTAGTTCAGTATGCAAATTCATAACAGATAGACCCTAACCCTAAAGACTAACCCGTAAAGACAACAATTTACCTATAGGACACAAGAGTATCAAGTATACAGGCACAGAGAAGCAAAAAAATTCAGATATATCTTTTCGTCATAGTTACCTGCTGATAAGACAACGGATGAATTACAGCACCACTTACTTCCAGGAAATGATCTGGAGTGATCGAGTGTAGATCCTGAACCTGTGTCAGGAATACATTAACACAAGGATTTAGATCTTTCAGAAACATAGTAAGTAACAATCACATTTAAGCAGATTATGAAATCCTACATTCTAGATTATCCAGGACTTTTCTCAGGGAAAAGAAAAGATCAGCAAGAACGAATTTAACGTCCAACAGAAAAAAAGAAAAAGAAAGAATAGATGGCTACATGTGCATCTTATGTCTACTCTTTGCTACTACTTTTTTAGCCGGTAAAAAAAATATCCAGACTACCGCGCGCATACAAAAATCGAAGTTAGAAATAGAAGAATAGAACTCACCGACACATTAACAGTTAGTGGCTGTCCACCCCTTTCGATTTCCAATTCAACTATCTGGCCAACACCGTCATCAATCAGATTCTCCAAGTTTAGAAATTGCGTAAGCACCTGTGATAATAATGAAACGCATAGAGAGAGATTTAGCAAAACGAGGAACAAAAAAGAACTAGACACTGAAAGTGCACTGATTAATAGGTTATATGGTCAGGGAATAACTCTCTCTTAAAAAAGTGTGTTTCATACTAATGTGTGAACAAAAATATCGCAAACCAAGAAGAACTCCACTAAAATAATGTAATCGAGATGACTTACTGTGCCATTCACACGAACAAGAACATCTCCCGACTCTAGATGTTTATCAGCAGGTCCACTTGGCACCTACCACAAGTCAAGACATATCATATAAGATGAAAATTTCAAGTTTAGGCACCGCTTAAACAGTATCCATTTTATTTAAAAATAGTTATTGTACTGTATGTTAATAATGCACCAAAGCACTCACAACAGAGTCGACAACAAGCATTCCGGTTTCCCCAGGTGGAGATGCATGCCGAACCACCTACATGGCCAAGATATAGCAAGTTTAGGTGTCACAGTGTAGCACAAGGACGGCTGAGCTCTCCACGATGGTAAGAAGAAAGATCATGTACCTGTTCAGTTTCGGCCCTGAGACCTAGTCGCCGTATCTCGTCGAAGCCTTTGTGAAGGAATGTCATCTAAGTACAAAAGCAAACAGAGGAAACCTTACATTAGCAACCCCACAGCTCACATAGGACTATAGAGATTGAGCTTCCTCTGAATCTCTGCAAAACTGGCAGTCGTGGGAAAATGGATAGAAATTTAACAGGATAAGTATTCCTAATAAAACCACTAACTCAATCAGATCCCAATGATAACGTTTCAAGTGTCAGTCACGGTAGTTCAGATCAAAATTCGATTCATATATCTAGTATGACAGAAATCCTTATAGGATTTGAAGGAACACAGTTCTCTCTATGATTTGAACATAACATTGCTTACACAAATTATGATGATCGGAACCAAACCAAATCAGTAGTCTAAATGTTCTCCAGGCACATCAGTCAGCTCTTTGGAATCACACATACATTCAATTAATACTGATAGTTTTTGGGACAAGATGAACTCAAAATCCGACAGGTGGAAAACAAACCTGAAGCGTACCACGAGGAATATGAACTGCTTTTGGCTTATCTATGCACAAGTCAATACTTTTCTGGAGGAAACTCAACGCCCTGACAACCTTCCAAAAAAAAACCATACTTGATTAAAAGTTATGAAATGATATGAAGCAACACTAAACATGAGATCAGGAACCATGTCTCCTACTGGATACTCAGGGCCCCATACATGAAAAGAAGAGATCTCAAATATACGTGCAATTTCTTTATAACATTGTATTAACTTCCTGTTCATAATATGCACCATTTTCAGAAGAACAAGCACACTTATTAACCTTTAGATAGAGGTTTTCGTCTTAGCTGAACCATGAATATGAGTATGAAAGAGAGATTGCTTACTCGTTGAAGTGGTAAGAAGAAGGCTGATGCACTTGAGGTCTTGCTGCCAGCATTCAAGGCTACCGCCCTGCCTTGCCAATCAATGACTGGAGAACCACTTGATCCACCTTTAGTACCTGACGCTGCCTATAAACAAAGAAGAGAACATATTAGCGAACACTAGCATTAGCATGTGTATTAGGTTAGACTTCGAATAACGGTAGCATTAAATAGTTGAGCATCGCATGATAAGCTCCAAAGAGGAAGTTTTAACACTAGTAGGTGTGCATACGAGTGCATTTGTAGTGGAAATGGGAAAGAACCATAAGCACGACACGATAAGAAAAGATGAAAACAAGGCTTGACATAGGAGAGATAGCATGCCATAATGATTCCAATAAGTTGGTGATTAAATACAAGTAATAACTACTAAAGATGAATAAGCACTTACTTGCATGTAAAACGTGTTGAAGTCGTTATAACCATCTCTGTACCAAAAACCAAATAATGTTTAGAGAGCAAGTGAACATATTTATCTTAAGCAGAACTATAAAACATGACTGTGAAACATATAATACTTTTTATAATGTGGAGCATCCCTATCCAACCGAGCAATAGTACCAGCCAGTATGGAAACCTGCAAATTCACACTCCATTAACCAAAAACTTATTTCCTCCGTTCAAAAATTAAACAAAAACACTACAGAAGCTTTTTTATGCAAGGCCAGCGTACCATGATTAATAAAGAATAACCTATTTATGTTACCTTTTCTCCGCTATCATTGCCAACAACCCTAATCTCGAGTCCAACAGAAGCCGCCTCTGGGGCAAGGGGAATTTCTTCATAACTCAGAAACTGTACTGCATTGGGATCATAAGAAAAGAAGCCAAAGTCATGGACCTGAAACGAATACAAAAGTATGTCAGCCTGACGAGGAGGGAAAAGACAACAAGAGATTAGAGAGCAAAGTAAGATGAGACACATATTCCGATATTAGAAGAGAATTATTTTTGCATTCGTAACAGAAAAATGCACAAGTGAAACCATTTTGTTCATGCTTCAAAAGGGAAAACTGAAATCAAATCTAGGGATCAGAATGAGAGACTTACCGGATCCCTGTATACAGGATAGATCGGGATTTCTTCGCGGTTTACAAACGTTGCCTCAGCAACTACAGGGCCTGAAGAAGAAGATATAAAGAAGAATCAATGAATATTAAATAGATTCTTCTAAGTATACTTCAACACAGAAGCATAGAATCAGCACACTGTCTTACTAAGCCGAGCTGAACATTTCTAGACGATCTAATCAAACAGGTAGTTTCTATGGAATCTCAAAATCCTGTACAAAACTTCGTCGCCGCTAAAGTTCGATTACATAAACATCGCTATGAGAAATCTAGCTGCTCCCTAAACTCATCTATCTTGTAGATACTCCGATCAAAATTCACACAATTAGATAAATATCTTTGTAGAGTAAACGCGCACCTGGCTTAACCACATGGCGATTGGTGAGGATGATCCCACGTCGCTTATCGACGATAAACCCAGTAGCGTAACTAGCACCTGCTGATTCGGTGTCGAAAGCGCGACAGGCCGTTGTGCGGAGTACGACGACGGCGGGAACCACTTTGTCAAGAGCACGACGCCAGTCTTCGGCGGTGGCGACGGTTTCGATCAACGGAGGATCGATCTCTAAGCACAAGTCGGATTTCATGCCAGTTTCTGTCGCCATTGATGCCTCTGATACCAACGTCCCCAGCGGATCTCCCATTTGAGCTCCGTCTTAGCTCAGAATGGGTTAGGGTTTTGGATCGGTCTCTTCTCTTCTAGATGAGGGAAATGATGATGATGATGTATGATGATCTTCTTGCCTTTCATGACAGTTTTATATTTTTTCTTACTTAAAATTAAAGAAAATGTAATTAAAATATGCAAAATAATCTAAAATATCCAAGATTTTTATCTGAATTGTCTGAATTATTCAATATTTTACTCAAAATATTTGATATTTAATTCAAACTACCCGAACTAACTAAACCGAAATCGAAACCAAATGAAAACTAATTTTTTTCGATTACTTTATGATTCTTAGTTTTATTATCCGAACCGAACTGAATCGAATCCGAAACTATCTAAACCAAATTGAAAATAGACCAAGTAATAAGATTCTTTAACCCTCTATCCGAATTATCCGATACCCTAAATACATGAATCGAACCGAACCGATAGCCGAATTGTCATGCCTAGTTTACATGACTTGTTAATTTGATAGTGGAGGTTTTGCATGTCTAATGTCACTTATAAAAAGAAAGTCAATACCAAGGTCTTTGTTTTTTAATAAAGAAAAAAATAAAAATAAAGAAGCCTTTGGAGTTTAGGAAACTTTGCTGAGTTATCTTTCTCTTACTCACTTAAAACTATTTTGATAAAGTGTGAAAGACATATTTTCCCACTATTATATCTTTAATAATATTTTGTTTTGTGAATGGAATATTTTCAAAAGTGTTGCTAATTTCACGATTTAATATATAGAAACATTTCCACTATATATTACTTTTGAACAAATAATATTTTCTTTGTTTCGTAATATTTGATGTTTTAAAAAATTTGTATTGTTTGTTAACATATTTATGTAACTTTAATTTATAAAAAAAATAACTAAATTATTTAATGATTGGTTAAATTATTTTCAATATATAGTTTCAATAATTTTAAATATAAAAAGAAAATCGTTTCGTGTTGTTTTATCCATAACATTATGTATTGTATGCAGAAAGAGTATGTATTAGTGTGTTTACTGAGAAAGACTGGCCGGTCGATTCTGAGGCCGGCTTATTGGAGGCCCATATAGATTTGGTCTCGATTATTTTGTGAATTGGGTGAAGAACCCAAAATGCCATATCACTATTTCAGGTCCAATATCTTGTACAAGATTCTCGAGATGCAAACCGATCCATCATCAACAACTCATCCACCAATGATCTCGGGAGACGATGAGTGAGATAGAGAGAAGAAAACACGTATGCTCCTTAGACCACATGCACAACTCTCCAGCACAACACGCGTTAAGAGTGACGGAAAAGATTAATAAGAAAATAAATTCTACATGGACCGACCTCTACGTATAAAACTTACAGATCAAATAAGAAGAATAAAAAAACGCAAACGATTCAAGCTTGAGTCCCTATATAAACATCACAAACCAAAACCATTAGTTCTACTCATGTTTCATACATTACATCTCTATAACATCCACAAACATTTTAACTCTTAATTTGATAAGCTAGGGTTATACATATAATAGTGTTTGAAGTTGACCAGAAGAAGGATGATTCCTATATGCGTGCAGTGCGGAACGGGAGGAAACCCATGTAGATGCAAAGTGGTAGGACCAACGTTAGGGCTTGTGGCTTTTGTAGCAGCAGCAGTGGTGGAGTGGCCGGTGGGAGCATTGGTTTATATCTTTAAACACGCCAAAGGTCGCCGTATCATGGGTCATCCTGCCGCCCACGTTTATCCCAGAGTCACCCGGTCCATTCCCATATGATTTGAAGTCCACTTTCTTGAGAGAGTACTTTTATTACTATGTTTTCTATGTCGTCTTGTTGTATGTTATGTTTGTCAATGAAAATGTTAAAGTTTTCTGTTTCCTTTCTACGTTTTGTTGTACTCTAATACTCGCAAAAGGCTAATAAATCTTTGTTATCAGTTTATTGGAATACTTGTTAGCTAATGAATTATGATTTTACCCATAATTCCTGTATATATGTTTCATATTTACAGATTTTACCAACTTTTCAGACACTAAAAACACAAATTAAATTTTAGTTATAGATATATTATTGGGATAATCTCTCAAATGAAAATAGGCTTAACAAAAATAATGACGGAAAGAATATTTTTTTTTTATTTTGAAAAAATAATATATTTTTTAACTTTTTTTATTTTAAATTACACATCTAAAAAATTTGTCTCCGTAAGATTTAAGTATATACTAATTAATCTATAGATATAAATATATATTTACATTTTTTAATAAAATTTATTTTGGTAAAAACTATTTAGTTAATGTTAGAATATTTTTCTATATTATTATCTATTATTATTTTGAAAGTATTTGGAATTTAAAATTATCATTGTTAGTAATAAAAATATACATTGCAAACCTTTTTAACATTTTTTGTTAAAAAATATTTACTTTTAGAAACTGGATGAGTATTTATTAACATATTTGCCCCCTAGTTTGTAAGAGCTCTAAATCTTGTCCTCACTTTCTTCTTTTCCGTTGCTGAAACCGAGAAAATGCTGACTCTACTCTTCTCCTCTCTCGGACTCCTCCTCCTTCTTGGTCTTCTCCTCAAATTCGCATTCGCCGATGGTAATAACTCCCAAGGAGTTTGTAATTCAATGTTAACTTCTTCTCATTTGTGGTTCTTATATTATATTTTCCGTAGAACTGATTGATCTCTGCCTCGTGTAGGGGATCTAACTCTGATTTCGAAGAAGCATGTGAAACGTGAAGCCATAGAAGGGAAGGTACTGGATTGATAGATGGAATCGTTGCCAAGCTTTGGTTTCAAGCACTTTTTTCAGATTTGTGATTGATTTGTTTTTTGCTCAGGTGGTTTGGATCACAGGGGCTAGCCGTGGGATTGGTAAGTCATGTTTTTAGGATCATCTGTGAAGAAAAGTCTCTGACTTTTTTTTTACTGTGGCTGCAGCTCATGTTTTATGTCTGTTGTTTATGATTGGATTTTTAGGAGAAGTTCTTGCTAAACAGTTTGCAAGTTTAGGTGCCAAGCTTATCCTCTCTGCTAGGAATGAAGCTGAGTTGGTTCGGGTTAAGAGTGAGCTCAGAGGTACTAACTTTATGCAAAAAGTCTTTCAGTTTTGAACTACGATGTAAGATGTGATTGACTAAGCAGTGTTACTATAGGTAAATATGCACCAGAAGATGTCAAGGTTTTGCCTTTAGATTTAGCTAGCGGCGAAGAGGTGCTCAAACATGTTGTAGAGCAAGCAGTGTCTCTTTTCCCTGGCGCTGGTGTTGATTATTTGATTCACAACGCTGCTTATGAGCGTCCGGTTAGTAGCTTCCTTGCTTTAAGTTTTGTGTCTACGTCAAGCTATTATTTTTGTTGTTCAAGGACGTGTCATCACCATACTCATTTTCTTGCAGAAATCTAAGGCAGTGGATGCCAGTGAGGAAAATCTCAAGGTATTGAATTGATTGGGTAAAATATGTGGCACTGTACTTGGTTTGTGTTTCTACAGCCAGAGATTCATTAGCCTAATGTATGGGTTTTATGTTACTATTATAGTTTTATTTACATATGGTTAATCAATGATTTTTGGGTGCAGACTACATTTGAGGTTAATGTTTTTGGAACAATATCTCTCACAAAGTTGCTAACTCCTCATATGCTTAAACAAGGAGGTGGTCATTTTGTTGTGGTACGTGGAGACTAATGGCCAATGGAGATAGTTTTTGTTAACATGAATGTCTAGTGCTCTAATTTTGTGAGGCTTCACATAATCACCTTTTCTTAACATCAGTGTCTGGTGCTCTGATTTGGGACAATATCTCTAGTTTTGTCCATTTGCTTCGGTTAAGTCTCATGATTAATAATTGAAAGTTAAATCTATACTCAGATTAGCAGTGCCGCAGGGAAGGTACCATCACCTGGACAGGCTATATATGCTGCTTCCAAACATGCTCTGCAAGGCTACTTCCACAGCTTACGTTCTGAGGTATGTTTGAAGTAAAGAAGTTGCATGCTCGCAAATGACTTGGCAATTAAGGACTTGTGGATAGACACAATTAGACTAGACACAATAGAAAACTCTCAGCTGCCGCAGAAGAAGTTTAATAAGTTTCATTTCTTCTTGTTTTTTTATCTTCTTCTTCTTCTTTTACATTCCGTTTTCACTTACTGCTGAAATAGGCTATAAAACATAAAATCTAACAGTTTGTTCACCATCATCTGCATGGAATCAGTTCTTTCAGAAGGGAATCAAGGTTACTGTTGTTTGTCCCGGTCCAATAGAAACCTCAAATGGCACAGGAACATCAACTTCGGAAGACAAGAAGTCTCCTGAGGTTGGTTATCTGATTGTGATTTGGTCATAAAATTGCAGTTGCTTTAATCTTTGACTAGTCTTGTAGACACACATTAAATCCTCTTCTTCTGTCTCTTTGAGTTTTTTTTTCTCAAGCATCTAAGTCTCTTACTTTTCTCTTGCCATGCAGAAGCGTGTGTCATCTGAACGATGTGCAGAACTGACTATAATCGCTGCATCTCATAATCTAAAAGAAGCTTGGATTTCATATCAGGTACCTTAAAATCGCATATTTTGCACTCAGTTCAGACGTTTGATGTATACGTTCATTTTTGGTCTTTATCAGCCAGTACTGCTCGTGATGTATCTAGTGCAGTACATGCCTTTCCTTGGCTTCTGGCTCATGGACAAGGTACTTTATTTATATGTTCTATCTTCTTACTAAGTTAATGTTATGAGAAGTCCTGTTGTTTCCCATTATCATATCATGTGACAAAAACGTTTGACCAAGAAAATTTCAAGATTTTGGTTAAAGAATAGACGCAATTATTAATCTGTTAGAAGAAATTTTTATTTATTTAAGAAATTGAATGGATTGCAGGTGGGAGGGAAACGTGTGGAGGTTGCAGAAAAGAAAGGCAACACATACTCATGGAACTTGCTCTTCCAGAAGAAGACTAAAACAAACTGAAACTAATCATCTAGAAAAGTATCTGATAATAAGCTCTGAACTGTTGTCAGTGGATGTGATTTGTGTTTGTGCTCAGAAAACAGTCTGTTGCTTTGTGAAATACTAGCAAGATAAGTTGGATTCCCAGGCATTGGTTGTAAGAGTTCCTCCGTAGTTTACTGTGATGTATAATGAACTATAAGTCAATTGTTACTTACCTGAATCTTACCAATGTCATGAAAACTAGTGAAAGAGTTCAATACTCAGCCTTGAGCTACATAACACCCACATTTGTTTGACACTATCAAAGTTTCAAAGAGATTAAAAACCTTGGATCTTATAAACACATGTATGAGAAGTCCTGTTGTTTCCTATTATCATATCATGAGACAAAACGTATGACCAAGAGAATTTCAAGGTTTTGGTTAAAGGAATAGACGCAATTATTAATCTGTTAGGAGCAATTTTTATTTATTTAAGAAATTGAATGGATTGCAGGTGGGAGGGAAACGTGTGGAGGTTGCTGAAAAGAAAGGCAACACATAGTCATGGAACCTGCTCTTCCCAAAAGAAGACTCAAAACAAACTGAAACTGATCGGACAATAAGCTCTGAAGTCTTGTCAGTACCTGTGGTTTGTGTTTGTTCTAAGAAGACAGTTTGTTGCCTTGTGAATTACCAGCAGAATAAGTTGGATGTCTATCATTGGTTGTAAGAGTTCTTCCACAGTTTACTGTGATGGTTAGTGAAATATAAGAATTGTTACTTCCTGAATCTTATTAGTGTCATGAAAACTAACCATCACAACTTGCTGCTGAGTGGTAAAGAGTTCAATACACTGCCTTCAGCTACACAACATCCACATTTATTTGACATTATTGAAGTCAAAAAGAGATTAAAAACCTTGATCTTAGAAACACTCATTTCTAGATTATCTGCTCTCAAAGATCTTCAGATGCAGCTACAAGGTAACTCGTGCTGTATAGTCATCCAACAAACCTTTGTCCCAGTGGACTTGAGTACCTACAAAAGAACCATAAAAAAGAAGTTCATGGGGTGGTGGATAATGAAAACTAATGAAGGCTTTAAAAGTTTCACTTGCTGTCAGAAACTCACAGACAATACTCCTGCCAAAGCTGCATACGGCTGATCAACTGGTTTTACAACACGAATTGCGACAACACCGTTCATTCTTTCCTTATCTTCAGGGTAAAAGTTTCGGTAAACTCCAACACCTGCAGATAGAACAGCGTGCCAGGTTAGAACCAAGTCCACATAGCAAAAGAGATGCTTTCTAAATGTTCCATGTTGTGTGTAAGTAACTTGGTAAAGATCTTCAAACCTTCTTCTATACTCTCAACTCCGGGAAGAACTTTGGCAAGACCCTCACCTCTCAGCATTTCTGAGAATGAAGTATAGTAGCGAATGTCCTGCCATAGTAAAAAAGAAGATGAAGTGCTTGAACCTCTCCATGAAGAATTCGTAGATAGACAATGATTAGTGACTACCTGAACTTGAAGCAGCAAACATTTATTGAACAAAATAAAATCTCCTGCACTAATCCTGAGAGGACACGCAAAGCTAACATATTAAGCAGTATAAACTAAACCAACTATAAGTCAATAAGACAATCTAAAGCAAGCTGAAGCAAAAGATGATCGTAATAAAAGTTGTATAATTGCATTATTCAAGATATAAATAGTTGCAGGGTCATCAACAAAGGTTTAAAGAAGCAGACCTCATGTAGTCTCCTACTGCACATCTTCCTTCAGTAGTTTTCAGACCATCTGGTGAATGAGAGTGGCACCCATGAATAAAAAAATGAGATCGACCAAACTAACTCAGAACAGGTACAAAGGAAGTTGTTACTTTTCAGTTGTGTGAAATAAGGCTCCTGGACATGAAGCTCAAAGTTTACCTTCTTCAACATCTGACAATAAGAAATAAATCTTTTTTCAAAATTTCCAAAATCCGTAGCTAAGAACGAGCTTTTTTTAATAAAGCACATACATTTACCAGGTCATGTCCCAAACCATGAAACACGTTTTCAAAGCTTGAACCTTTATCAACGGACAAACCATGCTCCTCGGATGTAAGACATTCAGACAAAGCCCTTGCTAGAATCTTGTACCTCGCAGGTTTTTCTGTGAACAGAGCATTTCTAAGAAAGTTCAGTTAACCCTAAAGCTCTTGGTCTCTAATATCCTTAGATAGACACAAAGCATAATGTGATAACTTTACCTGTTGAATCTGTATCTTCCTCCTCCAGGAGATGGATGCAGAGATCTCGAGGCAGTTCAAGGTCGAGACTTTGAACTGGTTCATCCAAATGAGAGCGCAGAGTAAACCTTAAAAGTGACTCCATGATATCTCCGATCTCCACTGGCTTTGTTTCCGGCGACTGTGGCTGTTCCATTCTCTCTCCGAGTGTCTCCGGCCAAAGTCAAAACGGTGATAATAAACAAAACTCTTGAGAAGTTTCATTAAGATCCCTGAATTCTGTAAATATCACAAGATGTTCCAACAAAATTCAAAATAGTGGATACAACCTTCCTCTTCTTCCGTGTAATGTGACGGAGTTAAAAATCATAAACGGAAATAAAGTTGTTACCGTTTGTGATACGTGTGAGACCACGTGAGTCTCATGCACACAGAGTTTGTAATCATTGTCTCTAAGATAATCTTCATTTTACTTACGTGTAACTAACGGAGTTGAAAATCATTGATATGGAACGTCGTCGTTTCGGGATGGTAGTTGAAAATCATTAATACGGAACGTCGTCGTTTCGAGAATGGTAGGTAGTAAACTAGAAGATGTGACACGTGAGGAGCACGTGAATCATATATCGTGTAGAGAGAGAATCATCACAGTCACAGTCACACACATGGCATATTCTCAGACATCTTCCTTCTTATGACTCATTAACCTCTGATAAGCCCCACACTCAACCTTTCCAAAGTTTCTCCCGATCTCTGTAGAAAGAAAGGATCCGAATTTGAATATTCAGGGTCTACGCACAGACCCGAACTTTGACCTCGCTAATGATGAAATGGGTTTCGTGTCCGTGCTGGGGAACCAACGAAGATGAAAACGCCGGCGAGGTGGTGGACAGAGATCCTGTCCTCCTCGTCTCTGGCATGGGAGGATCGATTCTGCATTCTAAGAAGAAGAACTCCAAGTCCGAAATCCGGGTTTGGGTTCGGTTATTTCTCGCCAACCTTGCCTTCAGACAGAGCCTCTGGTCTCTTTACAATCCCAAAACCGGTAATAGATTGAAAAAAAAAAACAAAGCTTTAGTTCTGGTGTTTTTACATTCTATGTTTTATTCTTGTTTAAAGTTTGTCTTTTTTTTTGTGTGGGTTTGGTCCATAACGAAGCTGAAGGTGCTTTTGATCCTATCAGTCTAATCTTTCGTCTGCTAGTTTTGTTTGTGATTGCGTATTGCAAGTGGTTACTTACCTTTTGTTATTTTATGAACAATCGTTTTCTGGATCGAGTGTGGTTTACGAAAATTAAAATTTTGAAATTTTTTAATCTTTTTTGGCTTTGACTGAGTTGAGAATATGGTGAGTGGAGACGAAAGTGTTGGTTTCTTATCTCACACTCTTCTGGTAATAAGAACTTTGTAGTTTCTTTTGGGATCTGTTTCCTCTGTTTTGTTGAAATGTAATGTTATGATTTTTGTGCTGTTAGATTCCAAGACATCTTTAGATTCACCCGTGATTATGAACTAACAGCGTACCAAGTTATGAAGTAGGTGTGTAATCTTGAATGTGTGTTTGCAGGTTATACAGAACCATTGGATGATGATATTGAAATTTTGGTCCCTGATGATGACCATGGACTCTATGCAATTGACATTCTTGATCCATCCTGGGTAAATTTGATACCTTTTCTTTTCTGCCTACTTTGTTTTCATGAATCTGGTTTGTTTATCTTGTAGCTGTTGTCTAACCTAAGTACCTAATCTTGTTAGCCTTACTAACTTGTTGAGAGTATAACTTCGATTTTCAGTTTGTAAAGCTTTGTCACTTGACGGAGGTGTATCACTTTCACGATATGATAGAAATGCTCGTTGGATGTGGTTACAAGAAGGGGACTACATTATTTGGATACGGTTACGATTTCAGACAAAGCAATAGGTCAAATTTGCAATGAAAATCCACTGTTATTACCAGAAACTATAGTTTATTCTTTAGCTGTTTTTTTTGCTTATTTCGATTCTTGCAGGATCGATCAACTTATGCTCGGTCTCAAAAAGAAGCTGGAAACCGCATATAAAACTTCAGGGGAGAGAAAAGTCACTATCATCTCCCATTCAATGGGAGGAGTTATGATTTCCTGTTTCATGTTTCTCTATCCCGAGGTACTATAATCACACCATCCATTATGTTCTTCCACTTATTACCACATCCAAGCAGGATAGTGAGCAAGTCACTGTTTTAACCATTGGCAGGTTTTCTCCAAGTATGTTGGTAAATGGATTACAATTGCAACACCTTTCCAAGGTGATACAAGTTCTCTCTTTGGGAAAGTTGTTCATACCGTTTTTTACTGAAAAATGACTTTGGATTTGGTTAACAGGAGCTCCTGGGTGCATCAATGATTCACTCTTGACTGGAGTGCAATTTGTTGAAGGCTTAGAAAGCTTCTTTTTCGTATCACGATGGACCATGCACCAACTGGTAATAAATCCTCAACAGTTTTGGAACTCTTGTTCTCTCTGATTGTATGAACGTGTTTTTGAAACTCTTGGTTTTAGTTGGTAGAGTGTCCATCTATATATGAGATGATGGGAAATCCAGATTTTAAGTGGAAGAAACAACCAGAGATTCGAGTGTGGCGTAAGAAATCTGAAAACAACGATGATACTTCTGTGGAACTGGAAACATTTGGATTAGTTGAAAGTATTGATCTATTCAACGATGCATTGAAGAATAACGAGGTACACACTTAGCTTCTGCTTTCTTTTTATTTTATTTTCATTGGCTTAAGATGTTCTCTCATCTTACTATGTTGTAGCTAAGCTATGGTGGGAATAAGATAGCTTTACCGTTTAACTTTTCTATCCTGGAATGGGCGAGTAAGACAAGAGAGATTCTCAACAAAGCGCAACTTCCTGATGGAGTTTCCTTCTTTAACATTTATGGAGTGTCACAGGATACGCCCTTTGATGTTTGGTATGCATTCATTACCTACCACTCTTGTGCCCCTATGGCATTATGCTATTATCTTGAATCATCCAAACTTATATACCTGGTTGATTCAAACTGTTTTGCAATCTAAAAAGCACACAAGAACTGTTTTTTGTTGTTGTTGTTTTGTTATGTTGCAGTTATGGCACAGAGACTTCTCCCATTGGGGATTTGTCTGAGATATGTCAAACTATGGTGAGTGAAATGAGTCTTCTTGAGAACAATGCTTTGAGCCCTTTTAAAATCTGAAACTTGCGAGACTCTATTCCAGCCTTTCTTCGATTAACGATCTTTTGGCTACATCATATCTGATCTAAAAAGTCTGGTGTCTTGTTCCAGCCTGAGTATACATATGTAGATGGAGATGGAACTGTACCAGCTGAATCAGCAGCAGTAAGCTACTTTCTCTCTCTCTCTTTTTCATCCTTCTTGAAGCAAACAAAGCTTGAACAATTTGAGATTGTTGGTGGTTCTCTTGTCACTCTTCTGGACCTTCACCACGTTTCTACTTTTCTTTCGCAGGCTGCTCAGTTTAAAGCAGTTGCGAGTGTAGGAGTTTCAGGAACCCATCGAGGACTTCTCCGTGATAAAAGAGTGTTTGAGCTCATCCAACAATGGCTTGGAGTTGAGCCTAAGAAGACTAAACGGAAGCACTTCAGGACTCACAAAGTTGCTGATTCTGGTTAACATCCAAAGACTTGAACTTTTAAAGAAAAGCCTTGTATTGTATGAATAAATTTAAAATGAATAAACTCCTTGTGATGTGATTTTTATTATTATTATGCTGTGACATGTAAATGTGCCATCTAAATTGTTGTAGAACAAAGCAAGCTTTGGGTTTGTTAATAAAGAAATAATAAAAATGTAGACTTTCTCTGGAGAAATCATTTCTGTAAATACAATCCGAGAGATTCCATCCACTGATTCGCGAGAAACAGAGGTGATGGACGACGATGAGCTGAGAAAGAAGGCAACTTTACAGCGGAGAAGAATCTCGTTGAGTACAATTCTTCTTCTTCTTCTGCTAATCTCCTTGAGCACGACGACGAGGGTGTCTGGTTTGATAGACGAATCTGGAAGAAGAGTGATCGAAGCGAGAAGTGGGCAAGACTTGATTTGGGTGGTTCAGCTATCAGATCTCCATTTCAGTGTTCATCATCCCGACAGAGCTATTGATTTCAGAAACTTAGTGGGCCCTGCTCTGTCTCTCATCAACCCTTCTATCGTCTTCATCACCGGTGATCTCACAGGTTAATTTATCGAAAGCTACAGACTTTGAGAAGCAGTGTGTGGTTTCATTACAAGATATTGCTATGTCGGATGTACTAATCTCTTTGTCTTTCGTTTGGTTATATCAGATGGGAAGAGTAAAGACATGTTAACAATGAAGCAAAATGAAGATGAATGGTTAGAGTACGAGAGTGTGATGCAAGATGTTGTCAAGAGAAGTGGGTTGAATAAGACCATCTTCTATGATCTTAGGGGTAACCATGACAACTTTGGTGTTCCTTCTGTTGGTTCCTCCGTTGATTTCTTCTCAAAGTATAGCATCAATGGACAGTTGGGAAGGAAAGAAAATGTTAACACCATCACTCTTGAGGTTGGTTAAGTCTATTGTTAACATCCTCTGGCCTCTCTCACTGATTGATAATAGATTTGCTGCTAATAGTTCTGTGTGTTTGTTATACAGACTAGTGAACGTAAGCATCTGTTTGTTGGTGTTGACACCACGATGCATATTGGATTACGCGGTCCAACTAATCTCTTTGGCCACCCAACTGATGAACTTTTGAGCTCGCTTGACTCACAGTTATCGCAATGGGATGACAAGCCAACAAAGCCTGTGACAAAGATATCATTTGGGCATTTCCCATTGTCCTTCTCAGCTCTCTCACAATCTCGAAAGAGCCTTAAAGATGTTTTCTTGAAACACTCCATCTCTGCTTACTTGTGTGGACATCTACACTCAAGGTTTGGCAAGAACCTTAAAAGACTTCATCACTCTGGTGGTATCAGTTTATCGGATAACGACTTGTTTCAGCTGAATATGAGGCGAAGCGGTGCTGAAAGTGATACGAACTGCTCATTCGGAGCCTTGCCAGCTGCAGAGTTCTGGGAATGGGAGATGGGTGACTGGAGAAAAAACAGGGCAATGCGGATCATGGCCATTGATAGAGGTCATGTTTCATATGTTGATCTTGACTTCAAGTCAAAATCTCAGAAGACTATCATATTACCAACCTTTCCATTAGATTCACGTTTCATGTCAACATCATTTGCACGCCACAGATACGAATGTCAACATATGATCTCGTCATCGTACGACGCAATCAGAGCCATTGTGTTTTCTCATTCCCTAGTTGTTGAAGTTGTAGCTAGAGTTTATGACTCAAGCCCTGGATTTAACAATCTGGTCATGGAAGCTCCAATGAGAAAACATGGAGACGATTCTTCTTCCACTTCTGGAGCATCGTTTTTTTCACTTCCATGGAATTATAGAGCCTTTGAAGATCCCTTACCAGATAGGTTTTGGCTTCAGATAGAAGTGACTGACATCAAAGGCAGATCAACTCTATCAGAACTGCGTCCTTTTTCCATCAATGGTTTAAGCTCTAAAGTCTCATGGACATGGAATGAGTTTCGTGTCATGGGCTGCCAATGGGCGGCATTATATTTCCCGATTCTATGGTCTGTGCTATGTTGTTTGTTTCTCCCTTTACTCATCCCCAAATGCATCATAGTTGTTTTCAAGAAGCAGTACACTCTCAAGAAGTTCATCGCCAAGAAAGGACCAGTCACACTTGTACTGTGGATTCTCCAAGACCTCTGCAGAATCCCTGTCGTTTGGTTCGGTTACATGGCGTATCTATTTTATCTCATATTCTTCCCTTGGTTTTCCGGTGAAGTGTTTACTGATTCCGGAAAGAGAACATACATGACTATTATGGGATGGGTGGTCACTAGCTCAGATAGGAAACATGAGTACATTGGAGAACCTGATGTAATGGTTCTAGTGATTCCACATCTGGTTTTTGTTGTCATCCCAAGTTTCTTGGTTGTGTGTTGTTTGGTCGCTGAGAGAGAACTCTACAAAGAGCACATAAGAGCCGTCTCTGGTAAGAAGGAAGATGATCTTGACAGGGGAAGGAAGAAGAGATGGCAACGCCGCTCTATGTTTTTCTCTAAGAGAAGACTGGCTCGGAAGTCGCTCTTGCTGGCTTCATTGGCTCTGTACTGGAAGCATTTCAAGGTATATAATAATAGCACTGTTCTTTAAAAACGCAGACATCTTCTTGTTCATCCGTGTTCCACTTTGTGAAGCATTATTTGGTTGTTCTTTGACAGAATTGCTGGAGTCTAGCTAGAGCTTATGAGATGAATGTGGTTCATTTTCCAGGTTACAGTCTTGTGGTACCTTTGTTGTTACTTTATGTTATCTTCAACACCCATAAAGCTCCATGAGAGAAAAACAAACACTCTTTTGACAGTTTTCTCACTTATATTTTCTTATTAAAAAAGAGCAACTAATTGTGTTCTTTATCATCCAAAATCCTCTTTTTTTTGCAGTTTATGTTTCAATATCCATATAAATTTTTGGAATTGTCTCTAACCTTAGCTATAAGCTTATGACTGTTTAAAAAAAATTAGGGCAATTTTTTCAAAAAGTCTTTTTAAAATTTTTGTCACCAAAATAGTTTTCGAAAAAAATAATCAAAATAGTTTTTTTTGTATGTTGAAAATTTTAATTTTAATTTTCAAAATTGTTCATAGAGATAGAATTTTTATATATTCTATGCAAAATTGTAAAAAAAGTTAAAAAAATAAATTTATTAAATTGTTATTGATTAAAAATTATTAGAAATTAGTAATTATAAAAATAGGCATTTATAATAATTTAATATGTTTGTAATATAAATGAAAACACTAAAAATGTTCTTAATAAATCTACTTTTAAAGTAGTATATGAAAACAACTTTAAAAGCTCTAGGTTGGGCCTTGGTAAAGTTTTAAGTTGGGCCTTGGTAAAGCTTTAAAGCATAAGTCCATAACAATGGCGTCACAATAATGACGTCAGCGAATGGATATTTTCACTGTCAAATCAGGAAACAGTAATTCCCGATATCATCTTCTTCGTTTACCGAGAAAAAGAGAAAGAGTCAAAAACAGTCACACTCTTCTTCAAACAATTTTCAAAGTTTTGTTTTTTTTCCGGAATATTTATTTCTAATTTTTAGTAAATAAATACTCAAACCACAGCTTGATCGTTCGTTCCTTCGATCATCGTCAAAACCCTTTCTTCTTCTTCTTCAGTAAGGTTTCTCTCTCCGCTATTTTCAGCACACGAAGCTTCGTCTCTCTTTCCCTCTCGCTGGTATGTCACTTTCGATTTCATCATTTGTGGAAAAACTGCACAACTTTTTCTATCTTTATCTTTTTCTTTTTATAATTTTACTGGAAAGTAACCAATAGTTAATGTTTTACTTTGCTGTTAAGCTTTCTCTTTTTTTTTTGTTGCTAAAACTGTGTATGTGTAGAGTACTACTTTGCTTTTTGCTCTTAAATTGGTTACTCTTCTCTCTTTTGCTTTTTAATCATATCGTTTAGATGACGATGGGAACTGTTGATATGGAGACTGATAACGCCGATCAAGTCTCTGCTTCTTCTCCTCTACCATTTGCTAGAAGGTAGTGATGATCTTTTAATTTCTATCTAATCCGTGTTGTTTCGAGTCTTAACTTTGCTCAGATGTTTGTTTCTTACACTTGAAATGCAGTTATCAAGTAGAGGCTCTTGAGAAAGCTATGAAGCAGAACACGATTGTTTACTTGGAGACTGGTTCTGGCAAGACTCTTATTGCTATTATGCTTCTTCGTAGCTATGCTTACCTTTTCCGCAAGCCTTCACCTTGTTTCAGCGTCTTCTTGGTTCCTCAAGTTGTTCTTGTCACTCAAGTATGTTACCTTCTTTCTATCTTTTTGTTAATATCTCTGGGTTTGTGATTCAGTGTTATGTAGAATTGGTGTAAACAATTGAAGTTGTAGGCATTGCAGAAAATGCACCAAGTTTAGAGGCGTTTGTATTACTTTCTTCCGTAATGGTGTACAGACTGATGTTCATTCTTCGTCCTTGTTGTGTTTTACGCAGCAAGCTGAAGCGCTGAAGAGGCATACGGATCTGAAAGTGGGCATGTATTGGGGTTCCATGGGGGTTGACTTTTGGGATGCTTCAACATGGAAACAAGAAGTCGATAAATATGAGGTTTCGTTCCCTTATTTTTTTTATTGATTACATATAATGTTTCTGTTTTTTTTTCCTGCTCAAGTGATTGGAGTGGTTAGTAGCTTCACTACTCGCCATTTCAGTCTCTGCGGTTCAACACTTTTGCTAAGATGCATCTCAATCTTTCATGTCCGCCATGGATACACGCTCATATACTGTTTGGAGATTTTAGTTGTTCTGAACAACTTGTTCACTCTATTTTTTCTTTGTTCTCACAAATGCAGGTTCTTGTGATGACACCTGCCATTTTGCTCAGTGCATTAAGACATAGTTTTCTGACGTTTAACATGATCAAGATTCTAATATTTGATGAATGTCATCATGCTCGGGGTAATCACGCGTATGCTTGTATCTTGAAGGTGAGCATAATAGATACTCTTAGTAGTTAACCTCAGACCTGAATGAATGAAGTATCATTGAAATATCATTTTATAAGCTATCTTTTGCCCTTTTTCATGGCAGGAATTCTATCACAAGGAGTTAAATTCTGCAACTTCATTCGTTCCACGAATATTTGGGATGACTGCATCCCCTGTGAAAACAAAGGGTATAAGATTTAACGCATTTCTCTTTCTATCCTGATTTTGGGTTTGTTTTTCCACGTTAGGTTTTATTCCCGCTTTCTTCTCTCACCTCAGGTGAAAACTTGGATAGCTACTGGAAAAAGATTCATGAACTCGAAACTCTAATGAATTCAAAGGTTGCTGTTCTCTCATCTTGAGTTTTTTGGTATTCTCTTTCCTTTTTGTAGTGTGATTTTTTTTTGGGTTCATGATAATGATATCTTTCTTGTACATTTCATCATAGTCATTAAAATTTCTTAATTAATTAAGGTCTATACATGTGAAAATGAGTCTGTGCTTGCTCGGTTTGTCCCCTTCTCTACTCCAAGTTTCAAGTACTACCAGGACATGGGAATACCAAGCTCTACACGCGCAGACTTGGTAGCGGAACTTGAAAAGCTAGCCACAGAGGTATGTATTCTAAGGCTTAAATTCAACGAGATTGGTTTACATCTTCACATCAAGGATGACAGTGTTATAATTATATTTCAGCATCTCTTAGCCCTCGCAACACTGGATCTCAAATCCTCCACTGTTAATTCTATAAAGAAGAGACTGTCAAAGATATGTTCATCTATAACTTATTGTTTGGATGAACTTGGAATTTTGATGGCGCTGAAGGTATTTTTTTGTTCTAAGTTCTGTTTCAATGTTTTAGATCACAAAGTAAAATAAGATATTTGTTTTTTTTTCCACAACAGGCTGCTCAGTCACTCTCAGCCAGTCAGAACAACTTTGTCTTGTGGGGCCAACTAGAGAAGTTTAGCGAGACCTCTATAAAAAAGTTCTGTAGTGATGCTTCACAGGCCATTTTAGCTTACATTCCTGATGGTACTTTTTTCCATAGATAACTTTTACATAACTGCAGACTCATTTTTTTTTTCTTTACTCTGATCTTTTTTGGTTCTTCGTGCACATATAGGTCCGACCTGGAGTATTGCTAACATAAAAGAATATGTGGAGGCAGGTCTCATAACATCAAAAATAGTCTGCCTTGTTGAATCTCTTCTTGGTTATAGGTCTGGACTGCATGCTTACTTTCTTTTCTGCTTATGACACAATAGATAGATATTCAATGCGTCAATCTGAAATGAAATAAAAGCTTGAATTTTGATTTGTGGTTAAGTCACATCGTTTGTTACAGTTTTCAAACATTTACAATTTTCAACCCTGTCCTATTAATTTCATTGATACAGCTCCTTGGAGAAAATAAGGTGCATCATATTTGTGGAAAGGGTGATAGCAGCAATTGTTTTGGAGTCCTTTCTGACTGAAATTCTTCCAACCTATAATAGCTGGAAAACTAAGTACGTTGCAGGAAACAACACTGGCCTGCAAAGTCAAACCCGGAAGAAGCAGTTTGAAACTGTGGAGGACTTCCGAAAAGGCTTGGTATGTCAAATTCCCCTGAATTGTTGGAGTTGCCTGCTTCTAGCAACTTTTTAAATTCTGAGTAATGTCTTTTTGTTCGTAGGTAAACATCATAGTCTCAACATCTATTCTAGAGGAAGGTCTGGATGTTCAAAGTTGCAATCTGGTTGTCGGATTTGACCCTGCATCCAACATTTGCAGTTTCATACAATCTCAAGGGCGTGCTAGAATGCCTAACTCAGATTATCTGATGATGGTGAAAAGGTCTGTTACTTATGTCTTCGTCTCCATATATCTTACTATTTGATTGTAAAAGCATTAGTTCCATGCTTAACAAAATCTAGTTTCTTTCTCATTATGCTGTCAATTGCAGCGGAGATCTGCTCACACAATCTCGGCTGATGAAATATATTTCTGGTGGGAAAAGAATGCGTGAAGATTCTTTGAGTCATTCTCTTGTTCCCTGCCAACCTCTTCCAGATGTTTCGTCCGGGGATGTCTTCCGTGTCAACCGCACAGGAGCTATTGTAACTCTTAGCTCAAGCGTCAGCTTAATATATTTCTACTGCTCAAGGCTTCCTTCAGATGAGTTAGTCTACTACTTAAGCAGCTTTATCAGTTCTTTTTTGTTTGTTCGAATTTTTTCTTCTAAATTCTCTCTGATTTCTGTTTTTTTGTTTGTTTGCTGGAAAAGATACTTCAAACCAACTCCTAGATTTGATATAGACAAGGATAAGGGGATTTGTACCATTTACCTTCCTAAGAGCTGTCAAGTAAAAGAAGTTAGTGTTCAAGGAAATGTAAATGTGTTAAAACAAGCTGCATGTCTTGAAGCTTGCATTCAGCTGCACAAAGCTGGTGCTCTGACTGATAATCTTGTCCCTGACATGGTTTTGAAGGAAACTGTCCAACAAAAACTCGGTATTTTTTCTGCTTATTTTTAGTCCTTGTGCTGTGTGTGATAAACCACTCATGTACGAGGTTTGAGTTTGCAGCAAAAATCCACTATGACGCTGAACAGCCGAGTTACTTCCCTCCAGAGCTAGTCTCCCAGTTTTCAGCGCTGTCGCAGACAACATACCACTTCTACTCAATAAAGATGGAGTCAGAATTTCCAAGAAATCTTCAATTTAACGATATTTTACTGGGCACCAGGGTTGAGCTTGAAGATGACATTGGGAACACATGCTTCCGGTTAGAAGATCATCTTGGCACAATATCTGTGGCATTGAGTTATGAGGGAGCGTTTGATCTTACACAAGATGAGGTTATTTTGCTGGTTTTTCTATATCAGTTATATCTCATTTGTATCTCAAAAATCCGATTTCATCAGACTCCAATTTTCTTGTGTTCAGGTCCTTTTGTGTAGAAGGTTTCAGATAACTCTTTTCAGAGTTCTTTTGGATCATAGTGTGGACAATTTGATGGCGGCATTGAGTGGGTTGCATCTTGGAGACGGTGTAGCACTTGATTACCTACTAGTTCCATCTAGTCATGAGAAAAAAGCATCTATTATTGATTGGGAGGTGATTAGATCGGTGAATTTAACTTGTCATAAAACTTGGGAACGGCATTTGGATTGTTCTGCAAAGGATGCTTCTTGCATTTTACGTACAAAAGACGGGTTGTTTTGCACCTGTGTCTTACAAAATGCTTTGGTTTACACACCACATAATGGATACGTCTACTGCACCAGAGGTGTTCTCAGCAATTTAAACGCAAATTCTATATTGACGAAGAGAAAGTCTGGCGATGAGACCTACATGGAGTACTATGAGAAACGGTACATAAATTTTACTTTCTAGATAATTCTAAGGATAGAGTTGATATTCTATCTTTCCGATGCTAAAGTGTGTAATTTTGTTGCAGGCATAAGATTAGATTAAATTTTGTGAATGAACCTCTTTTGAATGGGAGACACATTTTCACGCTGCATAATTACCTTCACATGACCAGGAAGAAAAAGGAGAAAGGTTCTTAATCTTTAACCGCATTGTTAGTTCTTATTAAATTCCTTATTGTTCCTTAATTTTTTATTTTCATTTTGCTGCAGAGCACAGCAGGGAGTACGTTGAACTACCTCCTGAACTATGTCATGTCATATTGTCTCCAATATCGGTGAATATGATCTATACATATAAATTCATGCCATCTGTTTTGCAACGGATTGAATCGTTGCTTATAGCATTGAACCTTAAGAAGATTATCCCAAACGTCAATATTCCAACCATCAAGGTACATCTTTAGACATGCATGGCACTTTCATTTTGATTCTCTTAACTCACTTGATGACTACAGGTTCTGGAAGCTATCACAACTAAGAAGTGCCAAGACCAGTTCCATTTGGAATCACTAGAAACACTTGGCGACTCTTTTCTGAAATATGCTGTGTGTCAGCATCTATTCCAAGAATATCATACTCATCACGAGGGTCTTCTCAGCACACTGAAAGATGGAATGATTTCGAATGTCACGCTCTGCAAATTAGGATGCCAACAGAAACTTCAGGTAAACATTCTTTATTAATACTCTTAAAACGGATCCATCACATCTGGTTCTAGAGAAATATTTACCAAACTATGTATTTTTTTATTACAGGGATTTATACGAAACGAGTGTTTTGAACCTAAAGGGTGGATGGTTCCTGGTCAATCATCTGCAGCTTATGCTCTTGTTAATGATAATCTATCCGAATCTGGAAACATGTACATTGCTAGGAGGCGGAATCTGAAACGCAAGAGTGTGGCTGATGCTGTGGAATCACTAATTGGTGCATACCTTAGTGAGGGAGGTGAACTAGCAGCGTTAACGTTCATGAACTGGGTTGGTATAAAAGTCGATTTCACAACTACGATGATCCAAAGAGAGCCATCAATGCAAGCTGAGAAGCTTGTAAATGTAAGCTATTTGGAGTCGCTGTTGAACTATAAATTTAAGGATAAGTCTCTTCTAGTCGAGGCATTGACTCATGGCTCATACATGATTTCTGAAATTCCAAGATGCTATCAGGTTCGTTTTTCTATCAAGCCAATCATCTACTTTTGATTATATTGGTGTTTCAGTTAATATACTAACTTGACTCTGCTGCAGCGTTTGGAGTTCCTCGGCGACTCTGTGTTGGATTATCTCATAACCAAGTATTTGTACGGAGAATATCCCAATCTTTCTCCTGGACTACTAACTGACATGCGCTCTGCTTCTGTGAACAATGAATGTTATGCTCAAGTAGCGGTGAAATCAAACCTGCACAAACATGTTCTCCATGCCTCTCATGATCTCCACAAGCATATCTCTAGAACAGTCAGTGAGTTTGAACGGTTGTCGTCTGAGCAATCTAGCTTTGGATGGGAATCCGAAATAGCTTTCCCAAAGGTAAAAACACATTTTAATATCTCTATACTCTGAACACAAGTCCGTAAATGTAATGGTGTGGATTTGCCAATGTCAGGTTCTTGGAGATGTGATAGAATCTTTAGCAGGTGCGATACATGTTGACTCGGGATACAACAAGGAAGTAGTGTTTGCGAGTGTAAAACCGCTTTTGGGATGTATGGTAACTCCAGAGACTGTGAAGTTGCATCCTGTGAGAGAGTTAACAGAACTTTGCCAGAAAGCTCAGTACGAGTTGAGTAAAGCTAAAGGTTTCGAGAATGGTGAAGCTTACTTCACGGTTGAGGTGAAAGCCGAGGAAATGAGTTTTGCTCACACAGCGAAGGCCTCTGATAAGAAAATGGCCAAGAAATTGGCTTACAAAGAAGTCTTGGATTCACTTAAGAAGAGTCTCGATTCCTAGATTTATCATTCTTGTGGAATCGAATTGGATTAAAACTCTATTAGACTTATATTGACATGATTAGTATTTTGTTTAATGCAGCTGCTCATATGTCTGCTAAGCATGTTTAAGTTGTTGAGGAAGACTTTACTGCTTCCACCTAACTCTAATAAGTTAATGAAAATTTTGTGTTTCAAAAAAACAAAGATTAGTATTATGTTTAATTATTTTATTATGTTATTAATTTTATTTTTATTCTTATTGTAACTGTATCTAGAAATTTTTTTATACCAAATAATTTTTTTATTAATTTGCTTTAACTACGTGATTTGAAGTTTCTGAGTATGCAAATAGATTGCAAACGATTTAAAAGAAAAAAAGATTCATAATTTCTTAAAATAATCCTCATACTAGAGATTAAATATTGTCTTGCTCTATGTTGCAGTCAGTATCATCTTAAATATTAGTATCTCTTTCAATAAACCGTACATAATGCAAGAAGCGGCTGAGTGAAAGCTTGTGTAAGAGTTTACAAGAAGCAGTAAGAACTCTCCAAAGCAATGTTCTCAAAGGCGCTGGTTATGCACCTGCATACAACAACCTTGGACTCCTGTTTGTGGCTGGGAAGAAGCTAAATTCTGTTTTCAGAAAGCCCTTGAATCTGACAACAACCTTGGTCTAGTCTAATCATGCATCTTGCAAATTGGTTAAAAAAATTAAAAAAAGCTCTGTTAATCAAACAAGACAAAACTGTACATAACGATAATGCGAAGAGAGGGAAAACAGCCTAGAATGTGGCTTAAGTTGATTCAAGCCAAGAGCCAAAAGTTCTTGTGACGTTTGGTAGTGATCAAGTAACCACCAATCTTACGGTTCTTTGGTTTAACAGCAATGGTCATACATGAAGCCTTCTCTAGACAATACTTGAGAACTCCAGCTCGTCCACGCCGTTTCTTCCATCCCCATCTCTTCACTACTCTCCAAACCGGTGGTTTCTTCTCTTCTCCGACCACTAATAGGGTCACTTGTTGTTCTTTAGCTTCTTCCACTATCTTGTCTCCTTTCTCTTTCTCCTTTCCTTCTAGTCTTCTTATCTCTACCTCTATCTATATATTAGACATGATCACATTTTAGCGTTTTAAAACGCTGCAAACGCTTTTGTTAGAACTTGGACTCACCCCTGGTCGCTTTGTTTGGCAGAGTTTCTTTAGAGTATGGACGAGTTCATCGGTTTTAACTTCACGTTTCCGGTTCTTCTTCTTGCCTTTATAACAAGTTCAAGATCTTCAAAAAGACAAATAATACTAAAGATCCAAACATTTTACTCTGTAGTACTAAGTGTGTTTCTCCCGTATCAGGCTGGATTAGTCGATATGACATAAAAAAAGATTCAAACGTTTTTGGTGATGAGTTTAAAAGTGAAAAGAGATATGACCTTTTCTAGAGAAGTATACGAGAAAAAGATAGTCATGTGATTGTAATGTGTGCTTCAAAGCCCATTCAAGAGCACCAGTGGAAGCAACCACTTTATCCACCACCACCATCACCCTATTCCCTACCTCAGTGATCTCCTCCTCTCCTACCGCTCCCACCGTTTCCACTTTTATCTCTTCTTCGCGTTCAGTTCTGCCACCGCTTACAACGCTTTTGACATCATCATATTCTTCCTCTTTTTCTTCTACACACTCCTCTTCAAATTCTTCATACTCGCTACTACTGTCACCATCTTTTTCCTCTTCTCCAACGCCGTTGTCTCCTCCAAGAAACTCGACTCTCTGGTCTCTCTCTATAGAACGAGAAACTGGTTTGAAACTGTTTGTTGCAGAACGGATCCTGACATGTCTTAGACTCAACTTTACCGATTTCTTAAGCGATTTTGCCATATTTTCTTCTAGGAATCTTGATTCTAACAACAATAAATTGATATTGAGTTCTTAACTATTATTATTGTTCGGATAAAAACATACGTGCGTGCGAGAGGACAAAACCTCAAAAGAGTTACTCGGACGTGCGAACCATTAAAATATATTAGACCAAAGTTAAGGGCATAAGTACATAACACATGAGTTGTAATGAAACTTAAAATGCGAATAATGCAACACCAACACACGACTACATAATTCAAAATATATAATGTCGTTATTAATATCGAATTACATGTATTGTAACCATCTCTTAAGATTGCAACATGTTTCTCCAGAACTTCTTCCAGAAATTACCGACTACTTTCATATCACGTTCAACACTCTTCAGACAGCGAGCCAGAGCTATACCGTCCTTCTTCTTACCTTCCTTACTAACATGTGCAACCATTGCAAAACCGTAAGGAGCTAGCATCAAAGTTTACACATCACCCAAAACCTCACTTCACATCTCAATATTTTCTTCACAACCATAAAAACGATACAACTCCGAGTACCTAGGAGGAGCTTCCTTAATAGCAATCCCTTGTGTCTTCAAACGAAAAAGATTATCGCTAAACAAATCCAACAAATCTCTCGCAGTTGATAAATTCTACCACTCTTTAGCAGCTTCAAGTATAACTATTATCCTCTGAACAGGAGGTGGTGTTGGGAGGTTGTAAGAAGACCATTAACCCAGCACCACATTAGCTTATTATTATTATTTTTTAATAAAAAAAATAAATCATTCACGGGCAATCTTTTTATGGGCCCTACTTAACTTTTATATTTTTTTGTTAAGCAACTGGTTAAGATACTTGGTTAAAGATACTCTAACAAAAAGCTAGAAAAAACATTATAAGCTGATGCTTGTGCATTACCTTAGAGAGAAAATACATTTGTGCAATACCAAAAGGATGAGGAGTAATACGTAGAAGACACTCCTTGTGGTTTGTCATGATAACATTGACCATATTAAGAGTCTTGAGAGTTTACAAGTAAGAGTAACAAATGCGACTCATATACTAGTCTCCTCTAACATAAGTCTTATATTTCCTCAAGTGCGACAACACAAAAACCGCCAATATATTAAGACACAGATTCTCAAGAACCTCATTGTAGTTCTGTTGAAACGATAGAACATTGTCTCCATCATCAGTAGAAGTCAACGTAGTAATACAAACTACTTCTGTCTTAAAAGAGCTCCCTATAGCAGGATAGATACCAACGCCTAACCAATAACCACGAAGCCAAGCTCCAAGAGGATGTTCCCAACAACGACAAGGTAAAGAACAGCAACCATATGAAGAGTATATGGCTTCAACTTGTTATGTAAACGAGCAGAATAAACATTCTCAATGTTATTGCACCAAGCAGAATCATTGACAGTGGCATTCTCCGTAAGGAGATAACCAAAGTCTCTAATGTCACAATTAAACTGCAAACCTTGCTTAGATTACCAAACATTTCATCTGAATCTTCTTCCATTGTCTCCAATAGAGTGGTAGGTCTCACGCATGAAGGTGTTATCATTTCAAGACAGTCGACGACTTCACGGATCTTTGAACAGTGGTTGTGTTTATAGTCTTAACGAGTGACTTGACCTCGGTGTAGGACATTGAGGCGACCTTCCAGAACCTGGAGTAGAGAGTGAGGTGTGTTTGGCAGAGTGTCGACTCAGCCATTGTTGAGTGTATAGAAGGTTGAACGTCAAGTTTTTGTGAATGAGGAGATAACTATTCGTAGTGATGCTATTTATAGAGAGAGACATGGAAACAGAGCGTTTGTGGCCGTTAATAACAAACAAAGAGGTCAAAACTAGGGTTTCCCTGGGTATGGTTTCATGGCCAAGTTACATTTAATGTAAAGTATTATTTAAATCACTTCAACTTCCAATGATTCATGGAAGCTTTTCATCAAGAGGCGAGTGAGTTCATTGCTTTCCCAATAAATTTATCAATATCTATATAACGGCTACTTTGTAATTAATGTAGGCGTGGTAATAATTGTTCTCGAACACACACATTGTTCAAGAAAACATTTGCTTTTTTTTTTGTTCATATGAAAATAAAATTAACACACATTTATATTTCCCGATAATCCATTAATTAATAACTACATGGGATAACTGGGAAAAGATAAATTACATACCATAACAAAGCAACATTTTGCTGAATAGCTTTTAAAATAAAACATTTTTGATGAATATGAAAAATAAAACATTTTAATAATTTGGATCATTTTTGACATTGTTATATATTAGGCTATTAGCTATTTTGTAAACTTGTAAAGTTTGTATTTGTTCAATTGTATTATTTGGTTTCAAGGCCAAACTTAATTTGATTAAAGTGTTAAATCGCTTCCAACGGTTCATCCAAGAGACGAATTTGATTGCTTTCCCCCAGAGATGTTTATCAATATCTATATAACGGCTACTTTTGTAGTTAAATGTAGGCGTGATAAAATCATTCTTGAACACGCACACATTTTACAAGAAAAACATTTGCTTTTTTCGTTCATATGAAATGAAATTAACACACATTTATCTTTCCCGAAAATCACATTAACTACATGGAATAACGAAAAAAGTAAAAGAAAGAGATACCACATATACCACAACAGAAAAACATTTTGATGAAGATAAATAAAACACTTTAGCAATGTGGATAATTTGTTGACATTGTTGTATTAGGTCACGCGTTCTTTACGTTAGCTTCTTTGCAAACTTGTAAAGTTAAAAGAATTGTATTTGTTCATTTGTAATCAAATGTAATGCTTATACATTACAATTTAAGTAAAGTATAGTTTTGTATTCTTTACCGATGATTCCACAATCAACAGACATATATAAGTATTGAACCCCAATAAAGCATTTACATAAGGGAAACAAAACTAATAAGTATATCAGTTACAAAAAAAAAAACTAATATCTCGACTAATATTTTTCTCCTTTTAATACCACAAAGAGAGATGCATTTTAGTAAATAAAATAAATAAAGAATGGATCGGTTTGGTTGTTTGTATTACAACGACACGTTTTCTTCGACAATTGTCTCCAACTCTGGCTTCTTAGATTTAGAAACAGAGATCCTATGCATAAACTCCACCGCCGAGAAATCTTCTATGTCTTCAAGATTCAGCTTCGTTCCCTTAACCAAACCTGACATCTTCCTCTCCTCCTCTGGAGACACTTTCCTATTGTCACAGCTTCTCAACCGTTTCTTGCCGGCCAAAAACAGCCGAGCCATGTCGGATGCGTTGGCTGCTGAAGCCACACGCGTCATGGGGAATGCTACGTAGACGTGGCTGCCTCCGAGGTCGAGGTCATCGTCTGCGGAGAGTGGGATGAGTTTACGACCTATTTTTAAGGACTTGGCGTCAACGAGGAAATGGCTTGGCATCTCCATCATGAGCTCTGCCGCTTTTGTCTGAACGTTAACCTCATGCACTTCACCGTCCGGGAGAATCACTTTAGCCGCCGGTGATGATGAATCAGATGAAGTCGTTTTGCTTAGAGCGCATGAAACGTAGTTGCCCATAGTTGAGTGTTTTCTTGATCAAGAGATGAAATATTTTGATTTTGAGAGAGGATCGAAGAAGACAACGGAAGCTTTATATATAAAATCTAAAGATGTGAGAATGATTTTGATAATTTTATACATTATTAAATTAAGAAAAAATGAGGATTAGTATGAATTACAAGGTGAAGATGGGACAGGTTTGACATTAGATAATTGAACCCGCGTCTTCACTACATAAAAACATATTTTATGTTATATTTTTAAGCCATATTTTCAGAAATCTATGCCTATGTTTACTCCGCGTTAAAAGCTAACCAAGTCACATCAATCATTTTTTTTCTTGAAACAAATTATATAATATTGTGATAGTATACAACATCAAGATAATATCGATTGAAGTATCTTGGTAAGTTTATGAAACAAGTTAATATTTGGAGGGGAGGTACACTAAAATACTACTAGGGTTTGATATTTTGAATTATAAAGAAACTGGAATGTTTTGCTTCGTTAACTTTTGGTATGGTAAGCAACTTTACAAAGAGTTATTGACAGACTATACAAAGAGTGATTGAAGCATAATAATTAGAATGATAGTAAATGCAATAGTCAAAAGGCTATGCATTTTTAAAACTATGGGAAAAAAAACAAATAATGCCCTGAGTCAACGTAGCTACCATAGTTTTTACATTGCGTGAAGTGCGGAAGAGACGGTCGCAATATAATAATGAACCACTAAAGAAATGTATGTCAACAGGAATTATTAGGCACAAAGTGTGGAAGGAAGGTCGCAAATCTTATTGTATTGCTTTAGAAAAAAAAACATATTCTATTGCTTGCTTCCGAGTTTTTTTTTTTTAATTTTGAATGTCCGGCAGATCAAGACTCAACGAATTAATCTCTAAAATTTATTTACTGTTGTCAAATAGATCAAGTTGCTTATTTCGCCTGGTCACACAAACATAAGATGGTAGATTTTAAATTCGGAATGCTTAGCACTTTTCTAAGCCTGTCGTAACTTGTAGATTATATTTTTATTGCTTATTTCCAGTTGTTATTCCAAATTTTATAATCATACCATATGATAAGATATTGTTTTCTTCTTAATATACAATGATTAAGTTAGCTAATGTATAAAAAACTAAACAACGCGTGGGACGGACGGTCAGTTCCACGAACCTCCGTAATTTCGGTTTGATATATTGAGAAACATTACTTCAATGACGCGACGTTTCCATTATCCAATATGAACGTCAATGCCTAAACCTTTTGCTTGTAGTCAAATTCAAAACTTCAATGTAAATATATTATACGGACGATCGTTAAATTAAATTGATTAACAATTTGATTTCTTACATAAAAGTTGAAGACATGTAATATGTAAAACCGTATAGTAAGATTCATTACGTTTTCTATATGGTTGTTGTGACATTTTGGTTTACATAATCATATTGTATATGTTACTGGTGTTCAGTTTTTAGAAACGATCGTAACAGTTAATATTATCATTAACTAATGTAATATATATAGTTCAAAATACCAATTACTAAACGTTAGAATCGCACGTAGCAGATCTCTTTCATAGGTTATTGCAACAAAAAGATCTTCCTACCTTAAGGTTTTGTTACTTCTCTCTTATACAATACAGTAACCCTAAAAACATTTATAAGACTTCACTAGAGCATGATTAATGCATGTTTTTATGATGGAGTTTTTAATGTAATATAAGATGTTTTTAAGCTTTTAACTAAAGAAAAACTAAAAACGTCTTTGATATCTCTTATTTAAGAAAGATTTTTTAGTTTTTCTTAGTTAAAAACTAAAAAACGTATTTTATATTACTTTAATAACCCTATTTTAAGAGACATGCATTAATCATGATCTAAATTCAAGTCTCAAAACCACGATCACTGATTCGTTTGATTAGCAATATATATATTTGCACAGTCATCATGAAATCAACTACAATAGGACCGGACTGTTGCAAGACCATTTCTTGGATCGATGAAGACTGCACACAAGCCGTTTTCAAACCGTTCATCAATTCTTTCTTTGGTAGCTATGTCAAACAGTTTTGGTCTTACATCAATAGTTGATAGTTGATACCAATCTAGATTATGATCTTCGGTTGGATTTTTATTTTATGATTCCTTATTAAGTTTCCAATTGGATAATCAGGTCTTGTGATAGTGAAGAAAGAAAGAAAGAAAGAAAGAAAGAAAGAAAGAGAGAAAGGGGAAACCAAAAGAATTAAGGATATACTTATGAGTGTTCCAAAAAAAAAAGATATACTTATAAATTATGATTCAAGCGTACATGACTAAATGTATTATACTTATAATAGCCCGAGACTATTATGTCGTAAGCAAGCCCAATGAATATTTATATAACTTGTAATTTAATAACTGTCGGCCCGCGACTTCTGATTATCAAATTTTCAAAACCAAACAAATCTATTGACACTATCACTAAAGATAATAGTAATGTATGGTTTATGAAGACACATTCCTTTAGATACTGTGATAACTTAGAAAAAGAAAAAAAAAACTTAGAAAAAAACTACATAATTTCTTTCTGAATATTTCATTTCCCCCGGCCATGAAATGTTTTTCTTGTAAAAAGGTTGCTTTCATAGGTTGGTATCTAGTTCCATCGAACAATAAATAAATAAAAACTAATAAAGGAAGAAAAGTTAAAGAATATAACTGCCTTTGATAAAAGTTGACAAAGAATATTAATTTCTTTGACAGCAAGTGATATAAAGATAACTTCACTTTAACACACCACATTTTAAAATACTCATCTTCAGAGACACACATCATTTGTTTGGCCACCAGGCCTAGAAACCAATTAAAGACATTAGTTAACATATAATTAAGTTACATATATAGCTAAAAATAAACAATATATATATATATTTTTTTTTTCTTTTGACAAATGAATTGCGACATTAATGAAAACACATAGTGTTATGAAAAGAGAATTTTACATACAAACTTAGTGAAAATTCATATTGTGATGAAGAAAGAAAAATATGTAAAAGAAAATTATATGTATCCTAATGACTATTTGTAATGTTTTAGGAAAAGTAAGATCACCTAGAAACTTCAAGAATCTCTCAATCATAATCCAAAAACAGTCAAAAGAAAAAAGCAATCATTAAATATCTAGAATTCTATGTGCGCCAACTATTCTCCAAACCATCAAACCGGTTATACTATAAATCAAACTAGCTAGCTTTCTTAGTTTCTCACTTATAAATCATCGAGAAAGAGAGAAAGATATATCGAGAGAGAAATGGTGAAGGCACGTACGGTGGGTGTGGGGATGGACTATTCTCCAACGAGCAAATCAGCTCTTCGGTGGACGGCGGAGAATCTCCTAGACGATGGAGACACCATCATCTTGATTCATGTTCAGCCCCAAAACTCTGAGCACACCCGCAAAATCCTCTTTGAGGAAACCGGTTCACGTATGTATATAGTTACCATATTTTCATATTCTTAGAAGAAAAATAAATAACTTAGTTTAATTGTGATTATTTAAAATAGTTACTAACTAATTACTGCAGCGTTGATTCCTCTGGAGGAATTTAGAGAGGTTAATTTCTCTAAACAGTATGGACTTGCTTATGATCCGGAGGTTCTTGATGTTCTTGATACTCTCTCTAGGGCAAAGAAGGTATATATTTTAATATTACAACTACTATTGTTTTTGTGTTTGTTTCTTAAAATGTTTTTTTTTTCTAATTTAAAGGTGAAGGTGGTGGCAAAAGTGTATTGGGGAGATCCACGGGAGAAACTTTGCGATGCTGTCGAAAATTTAAAACTCGATTCCATTGTTCTTGGCAGTCGAGGCTTGGGTCCTCTCAAAAGGTAGAAGTGCATTCTTATTATAGTTTGAATTTTTTTCAGATTTTCTTTTTATAGAGAGGAAGTATATATTTAAAAATTAAGAACTCAATCTTCTTTGTTGTGGTGTAATTAATTTGATTTATATTTTATTTAAATAGTTTCCTGAAAATTTCAGAAGATATATATGTTCAAGTTTGTCTTCTTCTTTTTCCCGGTTTGACTCCAGATCATAGTTTTGGTTTGTATATTTTTTCTTGGCTCTCATTGATCAATTTTTAGTGGTTTTGGTTTTGTTACATTTGGTTTAGCGCTCTTTGATTTTGTTAACCGGACTAAATTGTTCGAGCAATACATGAATACACAAGTCACACGTATAGACACATAATTGACTATAGCAAATAGGGATTTGGTACTGACTAATGAGTAATTTATCATTTTTTTTTAACTGTAGGATGTTGCTGGGTAGCGTGAGCAATCATGTGGTGACAAATGCAACATGTCCAGTCACGGTTGTTAAAGCCAATTAAAGTCTATTGTTCTTTAAAATTTGGAGCCCAGTTATACCACTACTAGTTTCGACTCGTATGTTGTATTCATACATTAGTCTTTCAATAAACTAAAGTTAATTATAGTACTTATCAATTATCACTTTTGTTTTTTTTGTGAAAAACGGCACATAGTCAATTTTTAACTAGGGAAATTACTTGGAAACCCAACATGCAAACGGAGAACCCAATGGGCCGTGTCCACACATCCCACAAGCTGTACGCGTCAGACTCACCAGTCAATAAAGAAAGAGACGTTAGATATAAAGCCGGGCTGGCGGCTACTTGACTATAAACGTAAAAACAGAAGTTTGGTCTAATATATTAAATATTATTCATTGTCTAATATGATGGTCCAAATATGTCATCCAATCTAGGAATATATCTGTTGGTCAAGATGTGTAATATTTGAATATGGGAAAATCCACTAAGCTTTTGATTTTTGTAATAAGAAATAAGTTTGATCGTCGATTTGTTTTGATAATGGTTGATGGAATATTTGATGCAAATATTAGAATAATGTGAGTTTGATCTTATCCAAATATGGGTTGAGAGTTAGGTACAGACACAAAAAGAAATACAAGATTTTAACCTTAAACGTTGATTTGATGTATTAACTATTAAACATGTGTTGATCAGATGATTCATTACGATTGTGTGGACTAGATCATAAAATTATGTTTATGGGCCGAATCAGAATATATCTCAATAGTAATCCAGTGTGATGATGAACTAACCCAACTTCACTGGAGTGCGCTGTTGAACATTGAGTGTTCACAACATATATTGAGAGTCTATGGTCATTGGGTTCGATTTTCAAATGATCATACTAGATAAGTTATCTCAAAAATTCAAATTTCACGCTTTTCAATCTTGAATCACTAATTATCAAATTTTTAACTGGTATATTTGGTATCATTTTATGAATAATGCACCATATTCGTAGTTCGACTACTTGCAATTGCATCACAAATTAATAGTGTTGTCTATAGAGTTTTGAAAGTCTAAAACAGATGAACTAAAGTATATTGTATCAGTGAATATATTAATGGTCTAAATCAAATGTTTCTAACACTAAGTGAATCGATTTTTTGGAAGTATCCTTCTTTTATTATTTTCTTTTTCTAATTTTCATTTTTCATTACCACTTACATAGTTCTATTAGCAATTGTGGAATGAGCTGTGTATACATTAGAAACTATAGTAATAATAAATAAATCAACATTTAATTTAATAATGATAATTTTCTTTTAAATTGATATTTTATAATATTTTCTAAAACATAAATTAATGATAGCAAAAGCTTTTGTAATTTAAAAATAAGAGTGATATTTAGCTAATAAACCTTCAAATATAAGAGACAAGTACAAAATTAAAAGATCGGCTGATTAACCATTTTTATTTTCATATTATATAAATATATTAGTAATAAAAATACAGAATATAATTACCTAATTATAAATTTGATTTAATTCGTTAAAAAAATATTTTGAATTTTAATAAAAGTTCCTATGTTAATAATTTTTATGAAATAATTTTTGTATATTGTACTTCAAAAAATAATGAATCGTTAATTGGTATGAGCTCATCCTCAACAAATGGTTTAAGGTTTTCTCAGGTTTAATTTTTTATATATATATATATATATATATATATATTTGGTTCACTTTAGAACATTGTACACAACACAAACGCTAGCATTTTTTCTTTTTCTTTCTGGTCAAACACAAACACTAGCATATATCTCTAATACATATTTGAATATAAGGCAATTAAGAATTACCTTTTTAGTACCCACTATAATAGTAAATATCTATATTTTCCTTTTATTCTATTTTATAAAGCTTATATATATATTTTAATTAGACTTGAACCACCTTTTCTATATAAATGCTCACTATCTCGTGAATTAACAAAAAAAGAACAGCATTGTTACGGTAGCAAATCTATTTTTCCTTTGTGAAGAACAAAATGGATTACAATGGTGATGGAAGCCCAAACAACGAACAATACACTTCAGTAAACGCCATGTCACAAGAGAAGAGAATTTGTCATCGTCACACTCTTGAACAGATTCAGAAACTAGAAGCGTAAATCTACTTATCAATCTTTATTAGTTTTAAAAATTTATTAAATTTTTAATCTCTAACTTTTAATTTCTTATGAATGAAGTTATTTCAAAGAATGTCCTCATCCAAATGAATCACAAAGAGAAGATTTATGCAAAGAGTTGAACCTCCAAATAGACCAAGTCAGATTTTGGTTTCAAAACAAAAGAACTCAAATCAGAGTAACCATCTTATCAAATCCTTTATTTTTAATCTTAAACTAATTTTTTATTTTATTAATATATTTTTTTCATTTATTATAGGCTCAAGATGAAAGAAATTCAAACATATTGCTCCGTGGAGAAAATGAAAAGATCCAATGTAAAAATGTTGCGATGTTAGAAGTTTTAAATAACGTGACTTGTCCACCTTGTGGTGGTCCTCCTTTGGGTAGAGATGAAGGCGGCCTTAATCTCCAAAAGATGCGTTTCGAAAACGCTCTCCTTAGAAGAGAGGTATCATTTGATTTCATTTCTCTAAATTAACACTCTTAAAATTGTGTGATTTTTGTTTGATCCATCACCATAGATTTCATGTAGATTCTCGAAAAATGATAATATGACTTAAAAATTAGATAGTATGTTGTATATAGTTACACGTATATCAAATCAATAGTAAACTATTATATGATCTATACATTTAATTATGTGTTAAGATTTTTCAATATAATGATTTTGAACTCTATTTATTAGTGAAAAGTTATTCTCATAAAACAAAGTTAACCATTATAAGAGTAAAAACCAAATCTGGCCCAATGAATATTTGGACCTTATGCATAATCAATTTTCTTTTTATCAAATGTAGAGTCTATATATATGAATTTTGTAAAACTAAACTCTTTCTTACAAATAAAAAAAATTAGGATTCTAAATTACAAAAAAAAAAGAAAAAGTGGGACCCTGCATAATGCACATATTGCATGTGTAAAGTATGCACTGGTAAAAACAATGGAGTAATATATCATGATAATCCATACTAATACACATGGTTTTAATAAATTATAGCGTGACAACATGGCGGACCTCGTAGTGAAGAACAAGTATCAACAAACCATGATAGACTCATTCACTTATGTTCAAAGAGAGCAAACCTTTGAAACTCTCACCTATAATCCACACAACCACTTTGAGAGACCTAGCTCATCAGCATCTCAAACCATCCAACCACAACTACTATCCCAGATGGATATACCGCAGCTGTCTGAAACTGCGGCATGTGCGGTTGAAGAGCTTAAGTGGCTATTTTTTACCGATGAAGCTCTTTGGGTTATGTCGTCTATCGATGGCACTTATGCGATTGATCAAGAGAGGTATAAGAAGTTCTCGCACGCAGTCAAACATATCAGGAACTTGAGTGCTCGTGTCGAGTCTTCTAAAGCTGTCACGGTGGTTCCTATAGAGGCAACAACCTTGATTGATATGTTCTTAGATTCGGTATGTATTCAATTTCGCATCAAAAAAAATAAACATTAGGATTATATTAATTAAGTTGAGATAAACTCCTGCATTTGCATTTGATATCTGTTATTTAATATAGCTTTCAAACTATATATTTTTAAGTTTTTTTTTTTCAAACTTTATGTTATACATATATTTGTCTAAATCAGTTAGAAGAACATTTTAATTGGACATTTCTTCTTCTTCTTCTTTATTTATTGCAGTTTTCACATTGGTTAAATATATTGTGGGGGGAAATGTTGCACTCCTTAGGGTTGGACTTAGTTATAGACAAATGTGACATGCAATTTTTTATCGTAGGAGAAATGGAAAAAGCTTTTTCCAACGATCGTGAACAAGGCCAAGACGATTCATACGCTCGGAACCGAGCTTCCGATAAAAGAAAACTGCAATGTCTTGCAAGTGGTAAGAAGTATTTTCACTGTTATCAATCAAATTAAATTATAACGTTATCAATCAAATTAGTTATGTACCATTGTGCTATTCTAAAATCTGATTCGATCTTAATATATGTGTGATATATTATTTGAATGTTGCTAGATATGGGAGCAGCTACACATTTTGTCGCCATTAGTGCCACCAAGGGAATTTATGATCGTTAGATGCTGCCAACAGATCAATGAAGGGATGTGGATTATTGCTGATGTGTCACACAACGTCGTTAACTCTGACCAAGTCAGCCCGTCTTGTTATAAACGTCCTTCTGGTGTTCTCATCCGAACCATGCCCAATGCTCAGTCCGAGGTATCTCCATTACCTCGATCGATCTCAACATGTCCATCAATCCGTATAAATGCATACATTTTTTCAGGTAACGTGGATAGAGCATGTGGAAGTGGACCATACACCCGATACACATCGGATGTATCGAGATCTTGTAAGTGGCGGTTCGGGCTATGGAGCTAAGCGTTGGACCGTTACCCTTGAGAGAATGTGTGAGAGAATGGCTCTCTCCTCCATCCTGATCATGCCGGATACTGACTGGAGTGAAAGTATGTTTCATCTTTTCTTAACTTTAATAATCATATATATATTTCTTATAATCAATATTTTAATTTGTGACAGTGCAAAAAGTCTCACTTATATCAAACAAATTTGACTTAACATACAATGTCAGATAATTTGTATTTTAATTTGTGATAAAGCTATAATGTTTTTGGCAGCTATAAAGACAGTGGAAGGAAGAAGGAGCGTGATGAACTTAGGGGAAAGAATGTTGAAGAACTTTAACGAAATGTTGATCATGTCCGGGAAAGTTGAGTTCCCGCAGCAATCGAAATGTGGAGTTCGAATCTCGATCAGGACGAACATGGAACCCGGTCAGCCAACCGGTTTAGTTGCCAGTGCTGCATCTTGTCTCTCCATCCCTCTCACTCCTTTGCAAGTCTTCAACTGCCTGAGAAGCAACGACACTCGTTACCAGGTTTCTTTATTTCCTTTACCTGCATGCTTTATTATCAACATAGTATATACGATGATGGACCAATGGGCCGTCTATTGTGCAAGAAGTGCATTTGCACATGTTCAAAAAAATTCTTCAATTTTCTGGTTAAGATTTTAGATTTTTTACTTTAAAATATAGAACCCATACTTTTTACAAAATTATTTTATTTGTTCTACTAAAACTGAACTTAGATAAAATCCATAAAAACATTGAGACGGGTCTCGATCTGAAGGTTTCTAATTAGCATGTTTCTCTCTCTCTTATCGTTGTCTTGAGTCGCGTCTTAACAACAAGCCACGTTTGCATGCAACAGTGGGATGTTCTTTGTCAGGGAAACGCAATAACTAAGATCGCTCGCATTATCACCGGATCAAATGAAACGAACTACATCAACCTACTCGAGGTACATTCAATTCCTGAACGGTCTCTTAATAATCTTTAGTTGTTATACATAACTCGTCTAATGATCTTTAACTGTATTCATGTCCAATGTTAGCCTACACTACCAGGAGATGGCAAAACTATGGTACAAGAACCACAAAAGAGGATGGTGGTGCTACAAGAATGTTACATGGACGCATTAGGAGGCATGATAGTGTACTGTCCTCTCGACATGGGTACAATGACCATCGCTGCCTCTGGCCAAGTCGACCATTTGAAGATTCCAATCCTACCTTCTGGCTTCACCATCTCAAGAGACAACAGCCCGGGATCCATGGCGGCTGAGGACGGTGGAACTTTACTCATGTTGGCTTTTCAGATCCTTGTCTCTGATGTAAGCAGAAATATGAGTGAGAGTTCAGTGGATGCAGTGAGTAGATTGATCAGCAAAACTGTTCAAAGCATCAAGTCCTTGCTCAATTGTCCTCCTGAGTGAGAACATATTCTCTTGAGGATTCTCTTTTGTTCTTTTTTGGTTTTGAGAGCATATACTCTTTTAAGTTTTGTTGGAGATGTTTTTTTTATTGCTGGATTTTTGATGATTTCGATTGGTTCTTATGATGCTTTTTCAAGGACATGATTTTATGGGTTTTTTTAGTTTTATTGGTTTGGACCTTTTGATTGGTTATAATAATTTCCCATAGTTTAGAGGACATATTTTTGATAATGTGTACTGATAATTTCACATAGAAAATGTTTTAAATTGAGTGATTCATTGATAACTGGCCAGATACATTTAGGAAATCCAATTATAATTATTTTTATAGTTTCAAAAAACAGTAATGAGAAGGTGGTGTAAAAAACAACAAACATTTTTACCAAAAAAATAATAATAACAAACATGATTGAGCATGATTCTAGTAGTTGCTTCTGTGACTAAGAAACTGCATCATCCTCCACCTATGCAATGTGTGCCTTCTCAGGTGCCTTGGAAGGCGTAGGGGACAGCGATAGACCACCTTTGGTTGTTTCAGACCAAGTACATGATGTTAGTCATTCTGCTATGTATAAGTTCCTAGTGCTAAGATGATTGTGAATAATAGAATGATGAAACTTATGGATTCAAGACTTACCTATTTATAGCAGCAGATTCACTGACCAGAAGAAAATGTAAATTTATTAAATGAGAAATCATGGAAGAAGTGTAGGAGATGAAAGCTAATAAAAACATAATGACAATGATTTAATGCAGTTTCGTAACGGTTCCAGTCTGGTAAGAAGAAATCCATGCGAGTTGACACACATGGGCCTTCCATCAGAGTTTGGTCGGAAAAGATTGTTCTCCATAATAGAGCCAAACTCCACGGCTGCAACCCTAGAAAAGATTTGATTACAGGCTTGAAGTCGGACATGAGTTGTTGGGCTCAAGTTATGTAGGTTAACAGCCCACTTCACCAAACTATTTAAGCCCAAATTTATTGTTCCAACCCGCGATTTCATCTATCCTTTAATGAAAGGATGAGTTTGGTTGTCTAGGACCGTTGTCGCGACCATGGATTCTGAACTGCTGACATGGCAGAGAAGAAATAGAATAGTTCTTTATAAAAAAATCTTCTAATACTAAAAGGGCAATAAAGTTGATAGTTAGGTTGTCCAACTCAGCTAGGAAAATCCACCAATTAGAGTGTTCTAAAATGCCATGTCATATTGCTTATGGGCTGGACGAAATTGATTAGTTTAATGGGCTCTGGACGAATTTGCTTATGGGCTGGACGAATCGTTATCTGATTTTCGAAAGCTCAAGGAGACGGGAAGTCTCCAATTTCCTCCGCGGTTTGTGTGCCTTCTCCCATTCTTCCACGATCTGCATCCCTAATTATTGTCTTCAAGATTGTAACTTATGTATAACGATTCGTTCCTCAGGTATTCCTCCTTCACTACATATATGATGCCTGATTACATGACGAAACATGGTTTTTATTATTGAGATCTCTCTGCATATGTTTTGGTTATGTAATTATCTTAGAGGGTCTTTTTGTCTAGGTATGAATATGTTAAAGATTCAACCTTTTGTATAGATTGTGACTATGGTTGATCAATGATGTTCTATCCTGTGATTTTGGTTCTGATGGAAAAATTGGTTATACAGATCTGGAAACTGGAACTTCATCAACTTTACTGGATCTCAACCCCAATGGATGGCAGGTCCAATTCAACACCATCGACTCTCTTCTTTAAATTTTTTCCTCTCTTGCACCACTCTACTGATTAACCATCATTTTTTTATTATAGGGCTCAACTACTTGGAACATGCTGTACGGTTTGGATATAAACTCGGAGAAAGTTTTGGTTCTAGCTGCTGATAATTTCCGATTGCTTCACATGTAAGTGATTCTCAAGCCTATGAACTATCTGTTGTTTTTGTAGTGCTAGCTGCCTAGAGTCGTGTTTTTTTGTGTGGAAAAGGACCAACGTAACTGGTGAGCCCATTTTGATACACAAGAAAGGTAGCAAAGTTGCTGGCCTTGACTGTAACCGGGTTCACCCTGAGCTTCTTCTTAGCTGTGGAAACGATCATTTTGTAAGTCTTATTTTTATCTGAGTTCTATCTGAACTTTTGATTAATAGATTTGTTTTGGTTATGGTTTCAGGCAAGAATCTGGGATATGCGTAAACTACAACTGGAGACTCCCTTCATGATCTCGCACACAAACGAGTAGTCAACTCTGCTTATTGCTCACCATCATCAGGCACAAAGATTCTCACAACCTCTCAGGACAACCGGATTCGAGTATGAGACTCTATCTTTGGGAACTTGGATTTGCCAAGTCGAGAGATTGTTCATAGCCATGATTTCAATAGGCATTTAACACCATTCAAAGCTGAATGGGAACCAAAGGTTTTTGAAACTTTACTTCTTTCTCTCTAGGTTTCTTTTTTTGTCACTTACCTTCTCTATAACACTTCTCATCTGCAGGATACATCAGTGAAAACTACAACGGAGCTGCTCTTCACTTAATAGATTTCATTGATTCAAGCAATAGACAGTTGGTTGCAGAGGTCATGGATCCAAACATAACGACTATTACTCCAGTCAACAAGTTGCATCCCCGCGATGATGTTTTAGCCTCTGGAAGTTCAAGGTTTTAAACCATTAATGAAGACAATCTTGATGAGTGGCAGTTTTAAAAATCTGTTTTTGCAGGTAACTGTTCATATGGCGGCCACGAGAGAAAACAGAGGTTGTTGAGGAGAAGAAGGATAAGAAGATTGTGATATGTTGTGGTGACAGCAATAAGAAAGGAAAAAAGCAAAAAGCAGAAGATGATGAAGAAGATGACAACTCCAAAGCATAATATATACGAAAATCAGATCATTGACCTTTCCCACTTACAAAAAATATGGAATCAATCTAATTGCTTCACATTTCAGTTCTTTAAAGTCAAATAGAAACATATTTCTTTTGTCAAATGATATATGACATGTTAGTACTGTTTTTAAAAACTTTACAAGAGTAAGAATCTCAGATGAGTTTATAAATGATTTATAAACTTTGAAATTTAGTTATTAACTTTTGTAAAATATTTATAAATATTTATAAAATGTTTCTAAACTTTTTTATAAACTTTATCTTTTCAAATAATGCATCGATAAATTAGACATTTATGTCCTCCACCAAAAAAATATATTATCTCCACACTATCATACTATTTGCATACCTTCACTTTGTCAATCAAATAAAATTTGGTAATATGTACAATACCACCAGCCATTATTAAACATTATAGCCATAAGTGAACTAGAAACCCTACATCTATCCACAATAAGATAATCTCTACGATTTTTGCAATCATATCTCACTTTTTAAAAGGATAACAGCCTTGACACAACTAGCAACTACAATAGATTTTCAAATTAATCAAAATACATACTAACAAATGTTCATAACTAAATTATAAAATATCGAACAACCGCTATTTATAATGATTGGGTATTACATCTAAAGAAACCGAATATTATAGGACATAAAGGATATTCACAAATATTTGTTATTACTATTTCAACCAGTTATTTAAATACATAAGTTTGTGACAAAATATAGACTATTATGCAAGTTGAGTCAAAAATCTCAATCCATGAAAGTTTATATACTAGATTATCATTCCTTTTAAACAAAAAAAAAATCATTTTCTCAAGTTCAAATGACTATCTTTTCTTAAATGTTTAATTATGGTGGTCACACAAATTTCTATGTATAAAGTTATATTTTGATATATTTCATGCATACAATTTAGTTCGTATTGTATAATCTTTGGGAACTTGAAAAAAATATATTAAGATGGTAGTTTTTTTAAAAATGGTTAAACAATAAATAACCACTTCAGTGAAATATGTATATGACTTTTGACATAAATTCATAATAAAAATATGTCAACTGGAATGATTTTGTTGTTTGTTATTAAAATCGATGTTCTGTGACAAGAAGTGTTTTAAAAACCCGAACCATCTGGTTGGGTCATGACTCTCTCTTCTAAACAATTTTCAGTTGTGCGAAAAACTAACAAATTCGGTTTTAGAACCGGTTACTTGCTAAAACTGATGGTCCAATTTGACATTAAACCCTGATTTTTTCAAATTAAAATTAAAAAAATGCAAATTGTTAAAAAAACTTTCATAAGAACCAGTATTGTTTTAATATCTATTTAAATAAATTATTTTCATTATATTTTATTTTATTTTTTAATTTTGAATTTTATTTCTTTAACTTCAAACCATGATAATAAGTCTTATAAAAATAATTTTATAGTTATAAATATATATAGATACTTAACTTAAAATTAAATTAAATTTACAACACAGTTGGACCGGTAAGACTATTGACCTAACTGCAATGTCAAGTTAATTTTCGGTTTGGTGTTCAAGACATTGATGGCAAGGATAAATTAAAATCATCCAGTTTATAAATAAATAGAATAAATAAACATTATTCATAACAACAAAATATATACAATCTCAAATTTATATACAGTAGAACCTCTATAAATTAATACTCGATAAATTAATATACACTAAATATCTCTATAAAATAATATAATTTTATAGTCCAAAATTGAGTTTTTGGTTCAATTAGTATATCGATAAATTAATATCTCTCTAAATTAATAAAAAAATAAAATTTTGGTGTAGTCCCAACATTATTAATTTATAGAAGTTTCACTGTAATATCATTTTAAATTTAATTTTATATACTTAATTTTTAGATTTTAATAGTGATTATTTTCTACCAACATTTTGAAGATAGAAAATATAAAACTACATATTAAAATATTACAGTAATTATTATGTAAGTTATTTATATCAAAAATAAAATGAGGGTTCTGTTAAAAAAAACTATAAAATCGATATTTTTTTTAAAAAAAAATCATTATTAGTATTACTTATGAAACTCTTACTTGCATTAATTACAATGATTTTGTCAATCGTTATAATTTAACATTCTATTTTTTCTGTTTTTAATTTTAAAATTAATTATACAATATATTATATATATATAAACAATATGATTGGAAATTTTGTTTATAAGACAAGCCGCGCTTAGCGCGGCCAAAATATCTAGTTGACATAATAGTTGAATTATAACAAGGGTCGATCTCTCTCGAATAGATCTTTTTGAAGTTTTTGTCACAAAAATTGATTTTAAATAAAAAAAATAAAAAAAATCATTTTTATTTTAAAAAAATTAATTTAATTTTGGTTTTTTTTTTTAATTTTAAACATCAACTCCAAAACTCTACCTCATAACTTTAAATTCTAAGTTTGGATTAGTTAACCCAAACGATAGAAATATATATTTGCACCCTTAATAAAGTTTATTTTACTCATTTTTCTCATTGAGTGCTATTTTGGGGATAATATTTTTTTTTGGTTTATTTTGGTCATTATCTCTTATAACAATGGATAATTTTTTTTTCATTTGTTTATAAGTTCTTATATTTTGTAGTTTATATGTATAATAAAATATATTATATATCATTATCTTCTCATCTTAATAAGATTTTCACATATACTATTTTCAACTATTACAAATAATTATTTTTGATATGTTGAATAACATTTATTATTTAAATTAAACAACATTTTTTCTATCATGTTAAAATATGATTACTTGTTTCTTAAATTAATGTAGTCTAGTGAAACTTCTTATATTTGTATAAATTGGTATATATTGTTTTAGAAAAAGAGGAAACAAAAATATTATATTAGAGTTCCATTATTAAAGACACCTTGAAATATTTTGAAAATTCATACACACTAAATCATAATTATTGGGTGATTTGAATTTTTGTATTAAGAATGTTGGTTATTCATAGTTTAATATGTTGGATTGTATCAATTTTCGTGAAATAATAAAAAAATGGTGACAATTAGACTAAAATAAGAACATTTTGTTAATTAGATTTTTTGTTTACGTTTATCTACTGAAAAAAATATTTTTTTTTTAAATCATGATAATTTGATATATGTTATTTTCGATAAAATTAAAACCTCGAAGTGTTGGAAATTTTCGTTATAAAACTTCTAATCATTTAACTGAAAATGTATTGATAATAAGAAATACAATTTATCTTGTTTCAGCTTTACATTTTAAATATTTATTCGGTTTTAAATAATCATAGGATATAATGTTTAATAATGGCTGGTGGTATTGTACATATTACCAAATTTTATTTGATTGACAAAGTGAAGGTATGCAAATAGTATGATAGTGTGGAGATAATATATTTTTTTGGTGGAGGACATAAAGGTCTAATTTATCGATGCATTATTTGAAAAGATAAAGTTTATAAAAAAGTTTAGAAACATTTTATAAATATTTATAAATATTTTACAAAAGTTAATAACTAAATTTCAAAGTTTATAAATCATTTATAAACTCATCTGAGATTCTTACTCTTGTAAAGTTTTTAAAAACAGTACTAACATGTCATATATCATTTGACAAAAGAAATATGTTTCTATTTGACTTTAAAGAACTGAAATGTGAAGCAATTAGATTGATTCCATATTTTTTGTAAGTGGGAAAGGTCAATGATCTGATTTTCGTATATATTATGCTTTGGAGTTGTCATCTTCTTCATCATCTTCTGCTTTTTGCTTTTTTCCTTTCTTATTGCTGTCACCACAACATATCACAATCTTCTTATCCTTCTTCTCCTCAACAACCTCTGTTTTCTCTCGTGGCCGCCATATGAACAGTTACCTGCAAAAACAGATTTTTAAAACTGCCACTCATCAAGATTGTCTTCATTAATGGTTTAAAACCTTGAACTTCCAGAGGCTAAAACATCATCGCGGGGATGCAACTTGTTGACTGGAGTAATAGTCGTTATGTTTGGATCCATGACCTCTGCAACCAACTGTCTATTGCTTGAATCAATGAAATCTATTAAGTGAAGAGCAGCTCCGTTGTAGTTTTCACTGATGTATCCTGCAGATGAGAAGTGTTATAGAGAAGGTAAGTGACAAAAAAAGAAACCTAGAGAGAAAGAAGTAAAGTTTCAAAAACCTTTGGTTCCCATTCAGCTTTGAATGGTGTTAAATGCCTATTGAAATCATGGCTATGAACAATCTCTCGACTTGGCAAATCCAAGTTCCCAAAGATAGAGTCTCATACTCGAATCCGGTTGTCCTGAGAGGTTGTGAGAATCTTTGTGCCTGATGATGGTGAGCAATAAGCAGAGTTGACTACTCGTTTGTGTGCGAGATCATGAAGGGAGTCTCCAGGTTGTAGTTTACGCATATCCCAGATTCTTGCCTGAAACCATAACCAAAACAAATCTATTAATCAAAAGTTCAGATAGAACTCAGATAAAAATAAGACTTACAAAATGATCGTTTCCACAGCTAAGAAGAAGCTCAGGGTGAACCCGGTTACAGTCAAGGCCAGCAACTTTGCTACCTTTCTTGTGTATCAAAATGGGCTCACCAGTTACGTTGGTCCTTTTCCACACAAAAAAAACACGACTCTAGGCAGCTAGCACTACAAAAACAACAGATAGTTCATAGGCTTGAGAATCACTTACATGTGAAGCAATCGGAAATTATCAGCAGCTAGAACCAAAACTTTCTCCGAGTTTATATCCAAACCGTACAGCATGTTCCAAGTAGTTGAGCCCTATAATAAAAAAATGATGGTTAATCAGTAGAGTGGTGCAAGAGAGGAAAAAATTTAAAGAAGAGAGTCGATGGTGTTGAATTGGACCTGCCATCCATTGGGGTTGAGATCCAGTAAAGTTGATGAAGTTCCAGTTTCCAGATCTGTATAACCAATTTTTCCATCAGAACCAAAATCACAGGATAGAACATCATTGATCAACCATAGTCACAATCTATACAAAAGGTTGAATCTTTAACATATTCATACCTAGACAAAAAGACCCTCTAAGATAATTACATAACCAAAACATATGCAGAGAGATCTCAATAATAAAAACCATGTTTCGTCATGTAATCAGGCATCATATATGTAGTGAAGGAGGAATACCTGAGGAACGAATCGTTATACATAAGTTACAATCTTGAAGACAATAATTAGGGATGCAGATCGTGGAAGAATGGGAGAAGGCACACAAACCGCGGAGGAAATTGGAGACTTCCCGTCTCCTTGAGCTTTCGAAAATCAGATAACGATTCGTCCAGCCCATAAGCAAATTCGTCCAGAGCCCATTAAACTAATCAATTTCGTCCAGCCCATAAGCAATATGACATGGCATTTTAGAACACTCTAATTGGTGGATTTTCCTAGCTGAGTTGGACAACCTAACTATCAACTTTATTGCCCTTTTAGTATTAGAAGATAGCCAGGTCAATGAAATATTTTTATTAGTTTTAAATATAAGTTAGTTCAAACT
>CAJHQQ010000483.1:164834-187117 GCA_905132885.1 Moricandia moricandioides
ACACATGGGCCTTCCATCAGAGTTTGGTCGGAAAAGATTGTTCTCCATAATAGAGCTAGAGCCAAACTCCACGGCTGCAACCCTAGAAAAGATTTGATTACAGGCTTGAAGTCGGACATGAGTTGTTGGGCTCAAGTTATGTAGGTTAACAGCCCACTTCACCAAACTATTTAAGCCCAAATTTATTGTTCCAACCCGCGATTTCTTCTATCAATCCTTTAATGAAAGGATGAGTTTGGTTGTCTAGGACCGTTGTCGCGACCATGGAGTCTGAACTGATGACATGGCACAACAGAAGAAATAGAATAGTTCTTTATAAAAAACATTGACGTAATAGTTGAATTATAACAAGGGTCAATCTCTCTCCGATAGATTCTTTTGAAGTTTTTGTCACAAAAATTGGATTTAATAAAAAAAATCAGAATAGATCTTTTTTATTTTGAAAAATTTGATTTAATTTTGTTTTTTTTTATTTTAATTTTAAACATCACCTCCAAAACTCTACCCCATAACTTTAAACTCTAAGTTTGGATTAGTTAACCCAAAGGGTAGAAATATATATTTGCACCTTTAATAAAATTTATTTTACTTATTTTTCTCATTGAGTGCTATTTTGAGGATAAAACTTTTTTTTGGTTTATTTTGGTCATTATCTCTTATAACGATGAATAATTATTTTTCATTTGTTTATAAGTACTTATATTTTGTAGTTTATATGTATAATAAAATATATTATATATCATTATCTTCTCATCTTAATAAGATTTTCACATATACTATTTTCTACTATTACAAATAATTATTTTTGATATGTTCAATTACATTTATTATGTAAATTAAACAACAATATTTCTATCATGTTAAAATATGATTACTTGTTTCTTAAATTAATGTAGTCTAGTGAAACTTCTTATATTTTTATAAATTGGTATATATTGTTTTAGAAAAAAAGAGGAAACAAAAATATTATATTAGAGTTCCATTATTAAAGATACCTTGTAATATTTTGAAAATTCATACACACTAAATCATAATTATTGGGTGATTTGAATTTTCGTATTAAGAATGTTGGTTATTCATAGTTTAATATGTTGGATTGTATCAATTTTCGTGAAATGATGAAAAAAATGGTGACAATTAGACTAAAATAAGAACATTTTGTTAATTAGATTTTTTTTTACGTTTATCTATTGACAAATTTTTTTTTAAATCATGATAATTTGATATATGTTATTTTAGATAAAATTAAAACCTCGAAGTGTTGGAAATTTTCGTTAGAAAACTTCTAATCATTTAACTGAAAATGTATTGATAATAAGAAATATAATTTATCTTGTTTCAGCTTCACATTTTAAATATTTATTCGGTTTTAAATAATCATAGGATATAATCATTTTTTAAAGAAGATATTTAAGAATTAATAGATATTTTTTTTGTTTTAGAAAACATACAGAATAATAAAAGTAAGAATTCATTTTTTATATAAAAATCAATGCTTCTATTTTATAAATATTTATTTTTATTATTTATGTGCTTTATTAAAAAATAAAATGAAATGAAAAAGTTAATCATAATTTTATTAAGAAAAAGAAAATATAAATATTTTTTTTAATTTATTAAAACTATCAATGTAATCTACTATCATAAAAGTTAACGTGAGTGCGACACATAAAAAATCATTTCTTAAATAACATTATAGAGATATATATGTATAATCGGTTCACCTCAGAACATTACACAAGACAAGCGATAGTATATATCTCTATTACATATTTGAATTTATGGAAATTAAGAGTTACCTTTTTAGTACCCACTCTAATAGTAAATATCTATATTTTCCTTTTATTCTATTTTATAAACTTGTATTTTTTTCGTATAAATGCTCGTAAATTTGTGAATTAACAAAAAAAAAATCGTAGTTACGGGTAACAAATCTACTTCTCCTTTGTGAAGAATAAAATGGATTATGATGGTGATAGAAGCCGAGACAACAAATCGTATACTTTAGTAGACGTTATGTCAAAAGAGAAGATGATTTGTCATCGTCACACTCCTGAACAGATTCAGATACTAGAAGCGTAAGTCTATTTATCAATCTTTATTAGTTTTGAAAATTTATTGACTTTTTAATCACTGATTTTAAATTTCTTGTGAATGAATGAAGTTATTTCGAAGAATGTCCTCATCCAAACGAATCACAGAAACAAAAGTTATGCAAAGAGTTGAACCTCGAGATAGACCAAGTCAAATTTTGGTTTCAGAACAAAAGAACTCAAACCAAAGTAAATAATTTTAGCAAATCCTATATATTTGATATTAAACTAATTGTTATTTTAAATATATTTTTATTTGCTATAGGCTCAAGATGAGAGAAATTCAAACATATTGCTTCGTGAAGAAAATGAAAAGATCCAATGTGAGAATGATGCGATGTTAGACGCTTTAAATAATGTGGCTTGTCCGCTTTGTGGTGGTCCTCCTTTTGGTACAGATGAACGCGAACGTAATCTCCAAAAGTTGCGTTTCGAAAACGCTCTCCTCAGAAGGGAGGTAATAATTTGATTTCATTTCTCTAAACCGACACTTATATCAAGTTATGAATATTATAATTATCTGAATTTTTGTTTGATCCATCATTGTATATTTCATGTGGATCTATGAAACAAATATGATATTTAGTGGAGGTTATTGGTTCATGTATTTTAATGGATTTTGAAATCCCAACTAAATCAAGTGTTATTGGTTCTATGATTTAAAAATCTATATTGAAATCATGTGTTAATGGTTTCATTATTTATAAATTCTAATTAAAATCATGTGTTATTCAATCATCCGGATTTACTAATGGATTTTATTTTATAATGAGTTTTAATGGATTTGAATTGATTTCTTTGTTAAAAATACAAAAACTCAAATCCGAGAGAAAACCTCCGAAATTTTAAATACTAATTAAAATTCATATTGCTATATTTGAAAATCTATATATTTTACATTGATTTGTAAATACTATATAGATTTCAAAATACATTAAAGTACATAAACCAATAACGCCTCCTTATATTTACTCGAAAATGATAATATAACTTAAAGATGAGATAGTATGTTGAATATGGTTACACTTATCAGATCAATAATAAACTATTGGTTATATGATGTAAATATTTATTTATGTATTTATGATTGTTCAATATAATGATTTTGTGAACTCTACTTATTAGCGAGAAAATTATTTTCATAAAAAGTAAAAGAGTAAAAACTATGGAGTAATATATCCTGAAAAATGCAAATTTTTTTTTTCTAACCGATAATCCATACTAATACACATGTTTTTAATAAATTATAGTGTGACATCATGGAGGACATCGTAGCCAAGAACAAGCAGCAACAAACTATGATGGACTCATTCACTGCTGGTCAAAGACAGCAAACCTTTGAAACTCTCACCTCATATGGATATAATCCAAACAATCCCTTCGAGCGACCTAGCTCATCAGAATCTCAAGCCATCCAACCACAACTACTATCCCAAATGGATACACCGCAGCTGTCTGAAACTGCTGCATGTGCGGTTGAAGAGCTTAAGCGGCTTTTTTTTACTGATGAAGGTTTTTGGGTTATGTCATCTCTCGATGGCACATATGTGATTGATCAAGAGAGCTATGAGAAGTTCTCGCACGCAGCCAAACATATCAGAAACTTGAGTGCTCGTGTCGAGTCTTCTAAAGCTGTCACGGTGGTTCCTATAGAGGCAACAACCTTGATTGATATGTTCTTAGATTCGGTATGTATTCAATTACGCATCAAAAAAATAAACATTAGGATTATATTAATTAAGTTGAGATAAACTGCTGCATTTGCATTTGATATCTGTTATTTTAATATGGCTTTTCAATTTTTTTATGTTTTATTATTTATTATTATCTTTTTAGTTTTTTTATTTTTTTTATTTTTTCAAACTTTATATTATACATATATTTGTCTAAATCAATACTTAGTTATAGACAAATGTGACATGCAATTTTTTATCGTAGGAGAAATGGAAAAAGCTTTTTCCAACGATCGTGAACAAGGCCACGACGATTCATACGCTCGGAACCGAGCTTCCGATAAAAGAAAACTGCAACGTCTTGCAAGTGGTAAGAAAGTATTTTCACTGTGGAACTTTATAACATTATCAATCAAATTAGTTCTGTACCATTGTCCTATTCTAAAATCTGATTCGATCTTAATATATGTGATAATTTTTTTGAATGTTGCTAGATATGGGAGCAGCTACACATTTTGTCGCCATTAGTGCCACCAAGGGAGTTTATGATCGTTAGATGCTGCCAACAGATCAATGAAGGGATCTGGATCATTGCTGATGTGTCACACAACGTCGTTAACTCTGACCAAGTCAGCCCGTCTTGTTATAAACGTCCTTCTGGTGTTCTCATCCGAACCTTGCCCAATGTTCAGTCCGAGGTATCTCCATTGCCTCGATCGATCTCAACATGTCTTTCACTCCGTATAAATGTATACATTTTTTCAGGTAATGTGGATAGAGCATGTGGAAGTGGACCATACACCCGATACACATCGGATGTATCGAGATCTTGTAAGTGGCGGTTCGGGCTATGGAGCTAAGCGTTGGATCGTTACCCTTGAGAGAATGTGTGAGAGAATGGCTCTCACCTCCATCCTGAACATGCCGGATACTGACTGGAATGAAAGTATGTTTCATCTTTTCTTAACTTTACTAATCACATATATATATATTTCTTATAATCAATATTTTAATTTGTGACAGTGCAAAAAGTCTCACTTATATCAAACAAATTTGACTTAACATACGATGTCAGACAATTTGTATTTTAATTTGTGATGTAGTGCAAAAGTCTCACTGATGTTTATGATAAAGCTATAATGTTATTGGCAGCTATAACGACAGTGGAAGGAAGAAGGAGCGTGATGAACTTAGGGGAAAGAATGTTGAAGAACTTTAACGAAATGTTGATCATGTCCGGGAAAGTTGAGTTCCCGCAGCAATCGAAGTGTGGAGTCAGAATCTCGATTAGGATGAACATGGAACCCGGTCAACCAACCGGTTTAGTTGCCAGTGCTGCATCTTGTCTCTCCATCCCTCTCGCTCCTTTGCAAGTCTTCAACTGCCTGAGAAGCAACGACACTCGTCACCAGGTTTTTTTGTTTCCTTTACCTGCATGCATTATTATCGACAACAATAGTATATACGATGATGGACCAATGGTCTGAAACATCTAATGTATGCTATTATCCCAAAAATAAACATAGATACTGAAGGTTTATAATTCACATGTTTTTTTCTCTTGTCGTTGTCTTGAGTCGCGTCTTAACAACAAATACGTTTGCATGCAAACAGTGGGACGTTCTTTGTCATGGAAACCCAATCACTGAGACCGCTAGCATTTTCACCGGATCAAGTGATACAAATTGTATCCACATACTCCAGGTACATGCAATTCCTGAACTGTTTCCTAATAATTGATCTTTGGTGTTTATGGATAACTCATCTAATGATTTTTACTTGTATTTATATCCAATATTAGCCTACACTACCAGGGGATGTTGGCAAAGAACCACAAAAGAAGATGGTGGTGCTACAAGAGTGTTACATGGACACATTAGGAGGCATGATAGTGTACTGTCCTCTCGACATGGCTGCAATGACCATTGCTGCCTCTGGCCAAGTAGATCCTTTGAAGATTCCAATCCTACCTTCTGGCTTCACCATCTCAAGAGACAACAGCCCGGGATCCATGGCGGCTGAGGACGGTGGAACTTTACTCACGTTGGCTTTTCAGATCCTTATCTCTGATGGAAACAGTAATAACAAAAAGATGAGTGAGGATTCAGTGGATGCAGTGAGTAGATTGATCAGCAAAACTGTTCAAAGCATCAAGTCCTTGCTCAATTGTCCTCCTGAGTGAGAACATATTCTCGAGAAGATTCTCTTTTTTTTCTTATTTCTTTTGGTTTTGAGAGAATATACTTTTTTTGTTCTCATTTATGCTTTTGTCGAGATACTTTTATTTATTGCTAGACTTTGGATGATTTTATTTGCTTATGATGATTTTTAAAGACTTGATTTTAAGGGTTTTTTAAAAACCTTTTATCGTCTTGGACCTTTTGATTGGTTATAATATTTTTTCCATAGTTTGGATGATATATATTTGATAATGTGTAATGATAATTTCACATAGAAATTGAGAAATAATAATTTTTTTGTGAGGTTGACTTAATTTTGTAAAATTATAATATGGAAACAAAATTATATTGACCATAATTTTATAATATTCTTTATTTTGTCAAAACAATTTGTGTAAATCTTTCAAATATATTTTTTAAAGTTTTTATCACAAAAGTAAATTTTAAAATAAAAAAATAACAAAACTAAAATTTTTTATTTTAAAATTTTAATATTTTCTTTATTTTGTTATACTTTTAAACATCAACTTTAAAACTCACCTCATAACTCTAACTATAAATTAATTAATATAAAGAATATCAATGTATACACTCTTTAATAAAATTTATTTTGGTGAAAGTTTTTTTTAAAAAATATATTTTAAGGTATTACTTTGATAAATTTCATAAAGCTTTCAAAAATATGTAAGAAAATATTATTTATTATATTAGTGACAAAAAAAACATCTAAAGTTAGCGAAAAAGCTAGAGAAATAAAAATAAAATTAACGGTACAATAAAAACACGAAGAAACCGGACAGACATGCAAATAAAGACGTGTAAACTTGTAATTGGTCAAGAGAGGAAAACGTGTATATATATGCGGTAATGATACGCATCGTCACTTCATCACCACTACTCCTCCAAAACTCTCATTCTCTCTTCATCTACAATCTTCTTCCTTGATCAGAATCTCTAATCGATAATCAACAATGGCTGCCACCACCGAGAATCTCCCCCAGCTCAAATCCGCCGTCGATGCCCTCACTGAAATGAGGTTCGCCTACAGATTTGATTGTTTCTTTTTTCCTGTTGGATCTTCTTTATAGCTTCAGAATCGTAGATCTGACGTTTCGTGATTGATCTGTTCGTGTGTTGTTTCAGTGAGAATGAGAGGAGTGGATTCATCAACCTCGTTTCACGCTACCTCAGGTTTGTCTTTCTCTGTACGGCTTCCCCGTCTCGATCAGTTTGTTATGTATTTTGATGATCAAATCCGAATCAGGTCGGATCTGGATAGATCTGTGTTGTTTGTGGATGACGTTACGGTAGACTAATTGGATTCTCTGTGACTTGATTTCATGTGAATCTGAAGCGGTGAGGCACAGCACATTGAGTGGAGTAAGATCCAGACACCCACTGATGAAATCGTTGTTCCTTACGAGAAAATGACTCCAGTCTCTGAAGGTTTGATACCCATCTGTTTTGAAGCTTTTTGTTTTCCGCTTGTAGTTTCTCTGTGGTAGTAAAATCATGTTTATGTTTTACAAATGATGTAGATGTTTCCGAGACCAAGAACCTCTTGGACAAACTTGTTGTCTTAAAGCTTAATGGAGGTCTTGGAACAACTATGGGATGCACTGGCCCTAAGTAAGCTCAATTCATTACACTTGCTCCGGTTTGTTTGAGATATCAACGTCACTGTTGAATATTATTTGTTTCCCTTTTTTCCTATTTCCTGTCTAGAGATCTATTGGCCATGTTGTCCTGCTCTCTCTGGTTGTCTGTTCTCATGTTCCATAGCATAAGTCATTGCTAGTGGATGTAACGTTCATATTGAAGCTAGTGAACAGTCTCTTGTGAAATTTTGGCATATCAGTCTTGTAGTAGCCATTCCAAGATTTAGGAAGTGAAAGAAATTATATCTTGCTTTTTTGTTTCTTGCTGTCCAGGTCGGTTATTGAAGTTCGTGATGGTTTGACATTTCTTGATCTGATTGTTATCCAGATTGAGGTTCGTTATTTTCTTTATCACTCTGTTCTGGTACTTCTTTCATGTTTCCTAATCTTAATGTATGCTCACGCACAGAATCTCAACAACAAGTATGGCTGCAAGGTCCCATTGGTTCTCATGAACTCGTTTAACACTCATGATGATACACAAAAGGTATTTCTATTTTATTTCACATTCTTTCACTTCTAAATTTTATGTTATTCTTTTTGGTTGACTCTTCTCGTCGTATTCAGATCGTGGAGAAGTACACCAACGCAAATGTTGACATCCACACTTTTAACCAGGTTCGTGGTGTGGGTGTATCTATTTATTATATAATTAGCAAATTAAAATTGTCTATACGGAAAAACTGACATCAGATCTGCAACTAATAATGTTTACTTGGATTTTCTAGAGCAAATATCCCCGTGTTGTCGCAGATGAGTTTGTGCCATGGCCCAGCAAGGGAAAGACCGACAAGGATGGCTGGTATGATTTCATTTTGGTTTACTATTCAAAGAGTATCCATTATATATTAGTTTTTTTCTTTGGCTGGCCTTCTAGTGCTTCATTATCACTCACGTTTTTCAACCGCGTCAAAAGTATTACAATCTATCAAGTCACATTAGATCGTCTTATTATATTTAGAACAGTTTAAAAATGGACATCATATGCTTTGTGCTCTCTCAGATCAGTCCATGATGCCAGAGAACAAGAGCTTGTGATTTTTCTAATAGGTTTCAGATCGCCTACTAATGATTTCTCTTTGTGAAGGTATCCTCCCGGTCATGGTGATGTATTCCCTTCCCTCATGAACAGTGGAAAACTCGATGCTTTCTTGTCCCAGGTTCAGTTTTTAATGCAGTCGACTACTATTTTCGTAGCAGTTAAGATAATTGTACGTCCTTATTGAAAATTTTGTTTTGTGGGTCTTGCAGGGTAAAGAATATGTGTTCGTTGCCAATTCAGACAACTTGGGTGCCATCGTTGACCTAAGTATGTCTTCTTTGTAGATTATCTTTCTTGTTTACACGTAGTGTATATTGTTAACCAAAAATTTTACACGAAAATCCCTTACTAACTGTATTTCTTGCCTCATACTTGGTCTAATTGCTGCAGAAATCTTGAAGCACTTGATCCAGAACAAAAACGAATACTGTATGGAGGTTACACCCAAAACCTTAGCTGATGTAAAGGGAGGAACTCTCATTTCTTATGAAGGCAAAGTCCAGGTAAGTTCTTAATTGTTTCATTTCTTGTTCAGAATTTACCTTTTCTTACATCTGTAAACTGCTATTCCTTTTACCTACTGTTCATTGTTTTCGGATTCTGTAGATGCATTTTAGTGTCATACATATCGTCCTAATATATACGAAATGTCGCAATCCTCTTTGCATCTCATGATCTTCTTACTGCTGCAATTTCTTGCGCTACTGAAGAACCAACTCGTTTTCTTTATCTCTAAATTTTGTTTTTGTTGTTGATCCCAGCTCTTGGAGATTGCTCAGGTTCCTGATGAACATGTAAGTCCATAAGTCTTTTTGGTTTTCCTTCCTGTTCTCTTCGGATTTCAAAATTTTAGAAATTTATTTCTCTTGTAGCGTATTTTTTAGAGATGTGTGTAAAGTTGATAAAACGAGATTAGTTTTCAGAATAATTTGTCAGAAGCTCCTCAAAACCCTTTTTCCCTCTCTCTGCATTACATTGTTCTTATGAAGGGGAAACTGTAGACTTGTTTGTGCCGTCTTTCTGCTTGCACTCACTTTTATCATCCGTCAAAAGGAGTTACTGCACTCATGTTTTGATCACGTGGTTAGGTCAATGAGTTCAAATCAATTGAGAAGTTCAAGATATTCAACACAAACAACTTGTAAGTTAATCATGTCCTTAAAACTTCCAATAAATATATAAACTTCTTTGCAGACTTTAATTCTGGAAATTTACAGATGGGTTAACTTGAAGGCCATCAAAAAGCTCGTGGAAGCTGATGCACTTAAAATGGAGATCATTCCTAACCCAAAGGTGCATGCCTAGCCTATTGCATTCTTTTTTTTTTGGAAAGTTCCATGACTGTATAACTGAGACAATACTGAAATTCTATTCAGGAAGTTGATGGAGTGAAAGTTCTTCAACTGGAAACTGCAGCAGGTGCTGCAATAAGGGTAATACTAATAAGCATTTCCTGGTTGCACAATTCGAATTATATAGTGCAAAGTGTTGTATTGTTATAACTCTTTTTTGTTGTGGTGATTCTGTCTCAAAACAGTTCTTTGACAATGCTATCGGTGTTAATGTACCTCGCTCACGGTTCTTGCCAGTGAAGGCAACTTCAGACTTGCTGCTCGTCCAGGTAAACATTTTTTTTACCACATTCTAAAGTGAAACAGAGTGACAGACATCTTTTGAAACATTTTAGTAATGACTAAAGGTTTCATTATTGTTCCGCAGTCTGATCTCTACACCCTAGTTGATGGCTTCGTCACCCGAAACAGTGCTAGAACTAACCCCTCAAACCCGTCAATTGAGTTGGGACCCGAATTTAAGAAGGTAAAACTCTTGGCATTAACTGTTTCATAAAGCCTCACGTAGTGTGTATCTAAATCGTTGTTAAACAGGTGGCTAATTTCTTGAGCCGGTTCAAGTCAATCCCTAGTATAGTGGAGCTCGACAGCCTTAAGGTGTCTGGTGATGTCTATTTTGGCTCTTCCGTTGTTCTCAAGGTATTAATATATAAATTGTAAAAAACAGTCTAGAATCCATAATATAATAGCTCAACATAAATATACTCAAATTGGTTCCTTTTGGTTAATGAAGGGGAAGGTGACTGTGACCGCCAAATCCGGAGCAAAGGTGGAAATCCCCGACGGTGCTGTGATCGAGAACAAGGTAACCTAACGAACTGACCAACGTGGTGTTATATTCTAGGGGCTGTTTAATCCTCGCTCGGGACCATACCACTCTATGATTAGATGTAGAAAATAAAAAAGTAAAACTTAATCACCATAATAATTAAGTTTCTGTTTGGTTTTTCTTTTGCAGGATATCAATGGTCCCGAGGACCTCTGAATAGGAAGAACTCAGAGTCTTCTTCCCTTTCTCATGGAAGCCATATCTTGTTACTGATACCTCCTCTACTCTTCTGTGTATGAAAGAGTCAAACCCGAACGTTTATGAAGAAATTAATAAATGCTTTTTGCAGCTTAGCAAAGTCTTTTCGAATTTAATTACTTTTGCTTTTTACATTCTCTCTAAAACATACTATTACAATCAAGTTTGAGTGTATTATTGTTTTATTGTTCTTTCCACAATCATTTTTGCTTTCTTTCTGATTCTGCTGATAAGTGACTATTTATTTCCAAAGCCATCATCAAAAAAATCGGTGTAGGAGACGTTTAGATGTCTACCAAATCAGATAAATCAAGTATGTAATTATGCGCATTATAAATACGATGTATGCATAAATCTAGAATTCTACATCCTTAAACCACATACAGTGTATATCTTATGAAATTTAGAAACAAATCCACCTTTTTGAAGTCTAATAGGCTACTGATCAAAGAGTATTTGATATGTCGAAATTTTGTACTTCGTATATTGCTATATAAAGTTTTAAATAGAACATCAATTATATTGTCGGCATAGGAAACACCATCATGTTCATATGCATTCATGCATGCACTAGTTCTTAATTGTAATCTAATGGTAATTAATTATTATTATTGTGTTTCTTAATTCCTTTGATACTTGTCCACGTCCTAAGTGCGCGTAGTTAAGATGTTAGCTATGTATCATGCTGATATGTAAGCTAAAGAATATTGATAATTTATTTATAAAAATAATACTTATAAAGATAATATTTTATTCTTAAGCAAAAAAAAGAAGATAATATTTTATTTCTTTCCATTGTTCAAATCTAAACGCGTATGTTGCTTAATGAACTTTAAGCCTTTGTCTCGTGGTCAGTATATATAAGTATTGGTGAGATGCTTTGGCCAGCAGTATCATCACTCACGAGATCATATTACTAGGCAAGCTCACACATATATCATTTTTAAGTTCCTTCTTCTTTCATTTTTCTTGAAGAAATCATAATTTTTTCTCGCCAATATACAATAATGATGACGATTATCACCATTGCTAATGCCATATGATGTTCTAATAATGAAACTATCAGTGTATCAATATTATGTTCTAAGCATCTAATCTAATTAAGGTACTCTTTGCAATGTTCTTTCAAATCGTGTTTACAGGTAAAACGATGTTGCTTCTAGTTGTGGCTGTCGGTTTAATATGCTATCATGTCTATGAATCCATAAAACCACCGCCACCAATTCCTCTGCCGGAGAATGTTTCTGAGATATGTCCAAGAGTTAAGCTCAATGATGGGAGATATTTAGCCTACAGAGAATTAGGGTTTCCAAAAGATAAAGCCAAAATAAAATAATCATCATCCATGGTTATGGAAGTTCTAAGTTAGTGGATTTAAAAATCACACAGGTATTGTTAAGACAAATTTTAAGTAGTCATTTTTAATTTTGTTATAAAAATAGTTAAAAAAAATAATCGAAATAAACTTTTTGATTTTGAAAACTTTAATTTTTTTTTTAATTTTAAACTCCACTTCCAAAATTCTAATTCATTATTTTAAACCATAAGTCTAGATTAGTTAATCCAAAATGTATAAATATATTTATACTATTTAATAAAATCTATTTTGATCATTTTTTCTTAAATTGGTGACAAAAAGTTTTTATATATATATATTAAAGTATTTATTTATTATTAGTACTAAAGAATAAATTAGTTATTACATATTCAAATAAAGAGATCGTGATGATATAAAAAATTATGTGCTTTTGATGATTTTCTTATATCATCATAATACAATTCTCATATGGGTTCTAGGAAATGATTGAGGAATTCGAGATATACTTCTTGCTCTTCGATAGAGCTGGTTATGGAGAAAGCGATGCTCATCCATCACGAACAGTAAAAACGGATACATATGATATTGAAGAACTTGCCGACAAATTGCAAATAGGTCCAAAGTTCCATGTCTTAGGAATGTCACTCGGGGCTTATCCAGTTTACGGCTGTCTCAAATACATTCCTCACAGGTATGTATATCGTACATTATATATCATCAGTCTCTTAAAAGTAATATCTAAAATTATATTTATCGAAGTAAAACGACGTACCAATGTTTACATAAATACTAAATAGCCATAATTATTTATTTTGTATTAATTATGACTAGAATATGTTGCATTTATAAACATTTAAACATTCGAGATTATATAATTCTAATGTGAATTTATCTAACAATAGGTTAAGTGGAGCAACGTTGGTGGTTCCGTTACTGAACTTTTGGTGGAGTAGCATGCCTCAAAACCTATTGAGTGCAGCGCTCAAGAAATTACCAGTTCGGAACCAATGGACATTTCGAGTTGCACACTACCTTCCGTGGTTGCTATATTGGTGGTTGACGCAGAAATGGTTTTCACCGTTTAGTCAGAATCCCAGAGAAACTATGACCGAGCGCGACATAGAACTCGCGGACAAGCACACAAAACACTCTTATATTAAGGCAAGCATGTATAGACTGGTTACTATATTATAAGTTTGTGTAGTTTTAGATTCATTATACCTAGCTATTACTTTTATGTGTTCCAGGAATCCGCTCTACGACAAGGCGAATATGTGAGCACGCACCGAGACATCATTGCGTCTCTCGAGAATTGGGAGTTTGATCCAACCGAATTGCTCAATCCATTTGCAGATGGTAACGAAGGGTCAGTTCACATGTGGTGTGCACTCGAAGACAAACAAATTTTGCGTGAGGCTTTACTCTATATATGTGATAAGCTGCCATGGATAAAGCTTCATCAAGTCCCACAAGCTGGACATCTTATTATCCATGAGAAGCAGCATTTTGAAGATATTATCAAAACCGCTTGTACTTGAATGGAAAATAAAACTCCTCTATAGTTTGTCCTGAATCGATTTGATAAAAATATATTGTATGTTTGATACGCATGAATATTTTGATAAATGAAAGTTGATAATCTTCGAGTAGAAATCTCATACTACATAACTACTTACAATTCAAACCGAAATTGTTAAGCTTTTCGCACGGAATAAAGGCCACAAATCGAATAGATGTGATCGGGACGTTACAACTATTTTATTAATAATAAATACAAAATTAGGGAGTGTTAGTAGAAATTAGATTTATAATAATTTTTAGAATTTTTAGAGTCTAGTACTAAGTGTTTATAAATTCTCACATTCTCACTAAAATCTAGTGTTATCGATATAATGATTTCATAATTCTATATAAATAATTTGTTATTCAAAAAGTTTAAATTTTAATGATTCTATAAATCTTTTAAAATTAGTGTTATTAGGAATTGTATTCATAACTTTTTAATTCATGAAACAAGATTTGAAGACAACTGCATATATTCCTTGGATTCTTAAAATCATGATAATAACTTATTTACATAGATTTTTACAATATATAAAACTCTTTACAATTCTTTCTAGATTGAACAAATTTATTAACTTTAAAAACCAACAAACTCTATATAAATCTAATTCCCACTAACATTCCCTAAAAATGTAAATATGCAATTAATGTTTTATTTTATTTTTTAAAGTAAGTTTTAAGGAGGATAATGTAATACCTTTTTGATAGCTATCAATTTAGTTTTTTATTAATTCAGAATCTGCATTAAATACAAAACTAAAAAGGTGGATATGCAACAGAGTTGAGGGAGGGGGTTACACAAAAATAAAGACATCTGTAACAAAAAGAAAAGAATGAAAGATATGTGTAACAAAAGAGGTCAGCTTGCCAACTAAAAAATAATTATAATATTTTTTCTGTTTTAGAAAAGATGTTATTTTAACATTTTCTTACTACACATAAATGTTATTTTAAGATTCCAATGAAATTTATATTTATTTTAAATTTTAAATTTGTTATTAAATACACTGATTTATTAATAATTTTATCTATCTTAAATCTTATTAGTTAGATAAATATAATTAATAAAAATATGAATGTATTTTAATTAATTTTTAATCTGTGTAAGAATATCAAAATGAAATTCTTTTCCACAGAGAAAGTGTTATTTAAATTGTTTGGGTAAGAGATTCCATTACTTCACATTAACTTCCCATCTCCTAACTCATCTGGTCGGTTTTCCCTCCCTCTTGGCCTCTCTTACTAACTGGTCGTATCATTTACAGGTAAATCGGAGTATCATCTCCTTTCAGTTTTATAATTAAAGAAACTCTCAGAGATTTAGAGACACTGAAAGTTGTATGTATGAATGTTTTTTGGTTCAAAAGGAATATGCATATGTTACTATATATCATATATATACGGTTAAGCATCTTACTATAAACTATCAAAATTATAAGTAAAATATGCATGCAAGACAAACAATCAATTTTTCTAAACAAGAGATTTCTATGAGATGGCAGTAAATACTTCTTTTTTTTTGGCAATGTTACTGCATGGATTGTCTACAGGCCAAATAATGTTGATTCTACTTACGATTGTTGGACTGATAAGTTATTATATCTATAAGTCCATTGTACCGCCGCCGCCGATTCCATTGCCGGAAAATGTTTCGGAGATGACTCCAAGAATCAAGCTCAATGATGGCAGACATATAGCCTACAAAGAATTAGGGTTTCCCAAGGACAAAGCCAAAAACAAAATAATCATCGTCCACGGAAATCAAAATTCCAAAGACGTTGATTTATACACCACACAGGTATAAACGTTATGATTTTACTGGGGTAATTAAAATCTAATGGGTGATTTATATATATAATATTTTTTTTTTGCAAATACAACACTCCTTTGTTTTTTTTTTTCAGGAGTTGATAGACGAATTTAAGATATACTTTTTATTCTTCGATAGAGCTGGTTATGGAGAAAGCGATCCTAATCCATCACGAACGCTTAAAACAGATACATACGATATCGAAGAACTTGCTGATAAATTGCAAATCGGTCCAAAGTTCCATGTTGTTGGAATGTCACTTGGAGCTTACCCAATTTACGGTTGTCTCAAATACATTCCTCATAGGTAAATAATGTCATTTTATGAGATCGATTTATTATTTGTGAATTAGTTGTCATTTTCGCTTCTCTAAATTTATTAAAACTAACGCTTATAGTATTACACATTTACATAAAACACATGCTAATTAAAAAAAACTTATGTGAATGTTTTTCTAATAATATTTACAGGTTAAGTGGAGCTTCACTGGTGGTTCCGTTGATAAATTTTTGGTGGAGACGTGTGCCTCAAAACCTGTTGAATGCAGCGATGAATGGATTGCCACTTGGGTTTCAACTGACACTAGGAGTCGGACACTATTGTCCATGGTTGTTACACTGGTGGATGACTCAAAAATGGTTTCCAAATAGCCGGAATCCAAAAGATACTATGACCAAACGTGATTTAGAACTTGCTGAACTGCATACTAAACACCCATATATCAAGGTATGTATATATATAGATGCATTAAAATAGCTTTATGCTCTAAGGTTTTTCTACTTTTACGTCGATGCAAGATATGAATATGTGTAGTTTTATGCATTTTTTCCTCTTTTATCTAGTGATATCTCTCATGAAAGCTATATTTATATATAGGAGTCTGCTTTACGACAAGGTGACTATGTGAGCACACAACGAGACATCATCGCGGGTTACGGGAACTGGGAGTTTGATCCAACCGAACTGAGCAATCCGTTCTCGGATAGTAACAAAGGGTCGGTTCATCTGTGGTGTGGACTCGAAGACCGACAAATTTCACGAGATGTTTTACTGTATATACGTGATAAGCTGCCATGGGTTAAGTTCGATGAGGTTCCTGATGGTGGTCATTATCTTATCCATGAGAAACAACATTTCGAAGCCATTATCAAAGCTGCTTGTACTGAATGAAGAATATGAAAAAGAAAAGAATAAAACTGGACTATGTTGGTATGTTATGAATATTAACATATATATATTTAGTAAAATTGTAATCCTAAAGTTCATATAATTTTTTACGCGATTCGAACAGAAAAAAATAGCTCATATATTAATAAAATAATATTTAATTATTATTGCCTCCGTTTCTTTTTATATGATGTTTTAGAAAGTTTATGTTGTTTCAAAATAGATGATGTTTTAAGATTTTAAATTATTTTTTGAGGTTTTAAGGTTAACTTTAAATTAATTGAAAACTGTTTAACCAAAAAAAATTTAAATTGTTTTTGTAATTGATTAAATTATTTTAAAATTATATTTTTAAAATTATTTTCTAGATAAATTTAAAATTCTTAATCGTGCAGTAATTTAAAACTTCATTTATTAATAAACGAAGGTAGTATGTAGAAAAAAAAACAAGTTTTTGTTCTGACACAACTTGAAAGATCTAGTTGACCGATGTTAACTTCAAACATGTCTACATCTGGAAGTGATTTGAGTTTAATTTTCTTTCGATTGAGGGTAATATGGTCATTTCAATAAACCGACAAACCCGTAAAAGCAAAATGTTTTTCCACTAAGAGAGTAAAGACAACCCAAAAACAAAAAACAAAACTCATCACTCTCGCCGGAGATGCAACTGTTTCTCCTCCTTCTCCTCGCCGCGCTATCCCCGCCGGCGACTTCCCACTACTCATCCTCAACCTCATCTCCTTCTTCTTCCTCCGTCCCCGAGTGGCGTCCCGCACGAGCCACCTACTACGCCGCCACGAATCCTAGAGACGCGGTGGGAGGTGCGTGTGGATACGGAGATCTCGTCAAATCTGGATACGGTATGGCTACGGTTGGTCTGAGCGAGACTCTGTTCGAACGTGGTCAGATCTGTGGTGCTTGTTTCGAGCTCAGATGTGTTGATGATCTTCGTTGGTGTATCCCTGGAACATCTATCATCGTCACCGCTACGAACTTCTGCGCTCCTAATTACGGGTTTGATCCAGACGGTGGTGGTCACTGTAACCCTCCGAACAAACACTTCGTGTTGCCGATCGAAGCGTTTCAGAAGATCGCTATTTGGAAAGCTGGGAACATGCCTGTGCAGTATCGTAGGTGCGTTTCTTCAAAATCCTAACTTTATTCGCGTTTCTCTAGAAATGCGTTTGCGCTAGTGGGAACGCGGTTCTGTCTTTTTTTTGAGATGCTTTTGCTTTTGTTTTGTTTTGAGATGCGTTTGCCCTACATGCTGTCTTGAACTAGGATAATTACTGTATTATCCCTGACCTTTGATCGTTTCTAGTTAACTAAACAGAGGAGACAAATGTGTAACAAGATTCAACTATGGTATAGAAATGTGGTTTGGATTTAGGCGTATTGTAGTATTTCCTGATCATGTGTTGTGTATAGGAAGATTGGTTTTTGGAAGGTAAAGAGTATATTAACAATGAGAGGAGGAAGAATGTGAATCAATGATAGGACTGAAACTGGATTGCTTCTAGGAACCAAGCCATCACTGATTTTTTTTCGGTTTATTCTACTATGATTCATTGGTTTGTGACTGTAAGAGTTTATTCACTGTTGCTGGTTTTGGCCAAAACAGGATAAACTGTAGAAGGGAAGGGAGCATTAGGTTTACAGTGGATGGTGGAGGCATTTTCATTTCGGTTCTGATCACCAATGTTGCCGGATCCGGTGATATATCTGCTGTGAAGATCAAAGGTTCGAGAACCGGGTGGTTACCAATGGGTCGTAACTGGGGACAGAATTGGCATATCAATGCCGATCTCAAGAACCAAGCTCTCTCGTTTGAAGTAACTGCTAGTGACAAATCAACAGTTACAGCTTACAACGTTGCTCCTAGAAACTGGGATTACGGACAAACCTTCCAAGGCAAACAATTCGAGACTCCGTGAGACACAGGTACACCGAGATATCTCGTGATTCTTTTTGTTCCAGGTGAGCATTTTTTCATGTCAAGTATATGTATCTTGGTACAAGAACAGAGATCACACAAGCATCATTGTTGTATCTATTCGTTTACATTAGTAAGGAGTAAAGCTTCCTCTCAAATGCTTAAAGCTAATGGGACCAAAACCACTAGTGTACTGTGTTTCAGTTTGGTAACATAAACCGAGAATCAGACAAGGTAAACTGTGGAAAGAATGCATTATAAGCCAAGAATGTAAGTTCATTTAGATCATTTAGACCAAAAGTATCATCGTGTGTTGTAAGAAACTCCTATGAACATCCCATTTCTCTTTAAAACTCTACAAAGAAAACTTCAACCAATTAAAAAGGAAAGCAAAAAACCTGTATCATAGACCTCTCATAAAGTTTGATGAGATTCAATAAGCAACGCGTTGAGCATGACATGAACAGCAGCATCATAGACCGCAGAGTCATAATGCATCCCATCGAGTGTACACTGCGGTCCACAGTTCCAAGTAAAAGACTGAACATCAAGCAAGATAAGCGGACCACCCATTTGACGCAAGATCTTACTCTCCCCTAACGATCTATCATACTCATGCCACACCGTATCACTCATCTTCTCCTTCTTCTCATCCGTATTCAACATCCCATTGATCAAAACCGGCATCCCTATCCAGAACATATGCATAGATCTACCCGAAACCGACCCACCTCCTCCTTCCTCCTTCCTCAATAACGGCACTAGAGACTCCACATGACTCCTCAACTTCCTCAACTGAAACCCAAAATCAGAAGCGTTGTTGACATGAAGCATATGCCATAACCCACTTCCCATAATCACAACGTCAGGATACTTGTTCCTCTTCTTATACGACACGACAAGATCATCAAGATCTTTCTCATAAGGAGCCCACACAAAGTCCATCTTCATCCCAATCTCCTTAACCACAACGCTGTAATCACTATGCCTCTTAAAGAGATCCTCTTTAACCGAACCCATAGCTTCAGAACCCGAACCTAAAACAAGATTCAACAAAGACAAGGCCACGAACCTCGCTTGAGAATCACCAGCAACAACCACCCAAGACCCATTCAACAACTCAGAGACATCTAACTTATCTAACTTCTGAAACTCACAGCTCAAAACTTTCCTAGATTTCATCCAATCCCAATTCTTATCAAAGTAATCAAGCTTCGAACCGTTGTTCCCACGATTAGTGTTCGGTCTCGGCTTAACATCCCAGACGATCTGATTCACCTCGTTGATACACGAGACACGGTGATCGTAGACGACAACGGAGGAGACGGAGGCGACGATGTCGGAGACGGAAGGGAAGTAAGGAGTGAGGTGGACGCAGACGGCGAGGGAGATGAACAAAGCGCCGCTGAAGAAGAGCATCTTGTGTCTGCTTAGATGCCAACCAGCCATAGCCATGGGAACGAAGAGGACGAAACAAGCTGCTAATACTCCGAAATGAATCGCTCCTAGCATCTGTCTTCTTCGATCTCAGCTTTCGATATTATCAGACACATCTATCAAAAAACGAATTTCATTCAGATTCGAATCTTTTCTCTGTAAATTGAAAAGATAGGGATACGAGTTTGGTTTGGTGAAGAGATTCAATCGAAATTGAAAATAGAATTGAAGGTAAAGATGAAAGCTTGGTGATATTGAAAGGAACAGAACAACCGTAGGTTTCTTCTTCTTTCTTTCCTTTTTTTTTGTTTTTTTTTGCTTTTAACTTTCCATTTTTGTAAGATCTCGGACATTGTTCAGTTCATCTTAGCCATGAATTTGAAGATTATTCTAACGTGCGCATCGTGCGCATCGTGCGCTTGATATCACGTGATCGCTTTTATAACTTCCCGAAATGACAATAGAGCCCCCTAAGCCTAATTAGTATAAAACTATTGGATCTCTTAGGCTCAGGGCCTTATGCTAGCCCAAAATATTTCTTTAACTCTATTTAGTAGATTTATTGAATTGTAATAGTTGGGCCCTGTTTTGTAAGCTTAACAGTTCTAAAGTTTAAACAAAATTGTTGAAATAACGCTAGCCCATGTGTTTAAGTGCATTTGTATTGTGAGCATGGCCCAAAATATTTCTTAACTGTATTTAGTAGATTTATTAAATTGTAATTTGGGCCCTGATTAGTAAGCTTAAGAGTCCTAAAGTTTAACAAAATTATTGAAATAATGCTAGCCCATGTGTTTAAGTGCATTTGTATTGTGAGCATGGCCCATATAAGCTGACCTGATTATTATCAATATATTTTGAAAAACGTTACTATATGTTAAATCAACAACGTTGGATGTACATACATACAAACGAGGAGAATCAGATACATTTCGATTTAGGGTATAGTGTTCAGCACATGTATTTGAACTTTGAATCTTGAAAACTATCTCCTACACCATGTGTACCTAAATTAGGTACAACAACGGTTCCAAGCTTAGGCTGGCTTTATCTTTGTTTCTTTAGCTTACACATATACATAATCAATATATCTCCACAATACCTTTCATCACTTCTCGTTCTATAAGTCTGAGACATCTCGTAAATCTCATAATAGTTTCAATTCATTTTATATGCTTTCCCATACGTTCTGTTGTTGTGTCGGCTCTTGAAAAATCTATGACTCCAAGCAAAGGAAGAATATATGTATGCATTAGTTGTATATACACCCTATCTCAATAGAAGGCTAATCAGAGAAGCTAATCCATATGATAATATATAGTTTTGTAGAGATGCGTGTGAACGCCAGGAAGAACGAAATAAAGAACCTAAAGATGGATTCATGCGAGGGAAAATGTGTCAAGAGGGGAATGTACACATTGTATTTGTATATATGTAGATAGAGTTAAGCTACATACATGTGTATATGACGATACATATAAAGAGAATATGGAATTTGAATAAGGAAAGGAAAAGGTTATGACGATGATGAGAAAGGCTGAGAAGTGATTCTCCATGGTTGGCCCATCAATAGCTTCCAAGGATTTTTTCACATGTTCACAACTGTTGGACCCACATGATCATATGTTTCATACATGCTTTTTGGTCTTCTTCTTTTCTTATTTTATATAAGTGAACTCATCTTGTATCGAATCTGATTAATTATGATTTCGTAGTTGCAGGTACCAAAACGTTAATATTTTCATATGAATTTATTATATCAAATTATAATATCTTATAACCGTAATTTGAACCTTCCATCAAGATACTTATAATGATCAGAAAATGAAAAGAGAGAACTCAAATAAATTGGAAATACTCTCTAGTTTTAACAGGAAGGTCTATGAACTCGTAGATCGGTGGCAATAAGAGGGGGAAAGGAGTCGCAAGTGTGTACAAATGAGACAGTTATTTCAGTTATAAGTGCCGCCAAAGACCAAAACAGAAGAGAGATTGCAACAGTTTTGGGGTAACCTAATATTCGATAT
>CAJHQQ010000484.1:0-187098 GCA_905132885.1 Moricandia moricandioides
AGCTAGAAAAATTGGTTGTAATGTTTAGGAAATTGGTTCTTATGTTTTGGAAAGGATAAACATTTTAGGTTTCACATATTGATAAAAAATTATATGTGAGTGGTAAATGTATTGGTAGAAGAATTAATAAAAAAAATTATAATTGAGTGAATTAATATGATTTCATGGGTTCTGAAAGTTAAGGAATTAAATAAATGTTAAAAAATTATATTAATAATAAGTAATATCTATGGCAATTTTTATTAATAATATTGTTTTTAGTGTTTAAATAAAATTAGATACAATTATATAAAGAAAATAATAAATGGTTCTTTAAATAAAGAGAATAAATAGTTAGAAATATCATTTAGTTTTGTTTTAAAAGAATATATATTTATGTAAAATCTTTATATTTTAAATATTGAAAAGGAATCTCGTACTGTTGATGTTACCCGATAAATTCCTGACCCACATTCTACTTTTGAAGATCAAGGTGTTGTTTATATTGACCACTGGAGGATTGTTCGTTGCCTTATAGATTGTAAGAATGGATTAGCTTTATGACCAACTTTCTGATCTTTATTTTGTTATGACATCAGAAGAATTGTTGTTATCCTCTTTAATTGGATTACGTTTTTGCTCACATGAACATAAACAATCACATACATTAGAGTTCAGATGAAGTTGATTTCTGGTAACATGATGATGAATCCATGATCAAAATAAGCAATACACTTATGGATGCAAAACAAGCAAACTGTTGATATAAAGTTTAGGAGATGTGTCTATAAATGCCTTCTCGTTGAAACTTAAACTTCGAGAACAACATAAGCAATCGGCCTAGCTTCATTTTGGTGTCAAATTCACGTCATTCCTATCAGCAGTTAAAACTAAAACTATCAGTTTAGCGAGAACATGTCACAGAAGAAGAATGCAGTGAGTTCTTCTTTTTCTTTAAGGAAAAAACAGAGGAAGTTTAAAGCAGCTGAAATAAAAAGATATGGTAGTAGAGAGTTTTCTGGAGCAACGCCCTATAACCTTTGTAAGGAGAGAAACAACTGCTAAATACATGTATTTCATCATCTCTTTCTAGGAAAACCGCTGACTGGTTTAGACGGTTTGAGGACTGAGAAATCTCACATATTGTTGAAAGAAACTGTAAAATACATGATTGTTTAAACTAGTTTTTCGTTTTAGATTTGGTGTTTAAGCTTAAACTTTACAACCTACTCAAACCTTTTTTTTAGCTAGCCATTTAAACTAGATCAAGTGTTGGTCAGACGAGTCTATTCTTCGAGAAGCATTTCCGTCTGTTTGTGTATGATCTATATGAAAAAAATATAGCTTCTAGTTCTTGTTTTTTTCGCTATCGAGTATGTCCGATCATTCTTACTCTGAGAAATATGAATCATGCTCATGTCCCCAAAATCCTTATGTAATTCTGGAAGCACTCAATTTTCGACGCGAATGCTGACTAATATATCAGATTCTCTATGACTTATATATGTATTTGGTGTATAGAAGTGATCCATTTATTGTGGGGTCAACTGACCCTTTACCTTCCAAGTACCTCCGCTCATGCGGCTTCGAAAGTGTTCCTATCTATGATGGTTAATCATGGACAGATATACGTGTTGATCTAGGACACTCCGCCCTCTGAGAAGTCGCGAAGACATCTGATTTGATGGCCGTTTGTGTTTGTTGGAGTGGGAGACTTTCTGCTTTCATCATCTTCTTACTCAAGCCTGCTTTTTATTTCTTTTCAGATTTGCATATTGATAGTTTTTTAGCCAAATCTTTATTTGTAGTCATAACGGTTTCTCCGGTTAACTAGACCTTTGTAATTGTTTCAGTTTCTATTTTTTCTTTTTTGAATTTTGGGCATATTTGTGAAATAGTCAATAAAAAAAATGAAATTGGTTTGGTATAGAGAAGGTAGAGAGAGATAAGAAGAGAAAAGATGTGAGAAAGTATTATTTTAGCTAGTGAGTGAATTTTAGAGTTTTTTGGTGTTGTACCCTGCAATTTCTCTTGAATTTGGTATTAATGATTTTTTTAATAGAAAACAAAGACTTACGTGACCACTGATGACGAGCAAAAAAAAAACAAAGACTTTTGCGTCTAGTTGGGCTTAAATATAGAAACATCACGGCCCATGCATCGAATATTTGGAAAGGGCCACGTCATCAGCTACCTTGCTTCCGACATTTATCGTCTCCATTCTTTCCCCCAAACCCAGAATTGCGATTGCGAGAGAGAGAGATCGAAGCAAAGAATCATCCATCCAATTACTAACATCACTGCTCTCAGTGTCTAATTCCTGAAACGCTTCCTCGATTTCAAACTCATATCACTCCTCACCTGAAGCTTCTCACCATCCTCTCGCACCGCTCTGTTAAATCCGGATTCGATTTGCTCCCAGTCGCCATCTCCTTCGAATCCACTGCTGAACTCGAACATTAGGCGTTTCTTTTCTTTCAATCAAGTAAGAGTTACGAAGATGATGCATTGGGGTGGAGTTACGTGTTGCCTCAGCGCCGCCGCTCTTTATCTTCTCGGCCGGAGTAGCGGCAGGGACGCTGAAGTACTCAAAACCGTCACTAGGGTTAACCAACTCAAGGAGTTAGGTCATCTTCTCCCCCACTCTCCTCCTCCAAATTGTTTCATCCACTCTCATCTTTTTGTCTGATTCAATGGTTCTTGATTCTGTATTTGCAGCGCAATTGCTAGAATTAGATAGCAGCAAGCTTCTCCCTTTCATTGTGGCCGTATCAGGAAGAGTTGGCTCTGACACACCTATCAAGTGCGAGCATAGTGGCATACGTGGGGTTATCGTCGAGGAAACTGTATGTATTGACTGATAATCTAGTTTCTGTTCTTGTTAGGTGTATGTGAAATAATCGCAATCATATGATGGTGTGTTTCAGGCGGAACAACATTTTCTGAAACACAATGAGACTGGTTCTTGGGTACAAGATAGTGCATTGATGCTATCTATGAGTAAGGAGGTTCCTTGGTTCCTGGTGAGTCAAAATTTAGTAACATACTCTTTCGCTGATTTGATTGGATGTTTCTTGAAAACAATCTCCCTTATTTTTAAAATTGTTTGAGAATAGGATGATGGGACAAGTCGTGTGAATGTAGTGGGAGCTCGTGGTGCAACAGGCTTTGCCTTGACTGTTGGTAGTGAAGTCTTTGAAGAGTCCGGGCGTTCCCTTGTACGAGGAACACTTGATTATCTCCAAGGCCTTAAGGTATTTTGATTTTCTATGCGGTTGCTTGTTTGTTGGCCTCTCTATTTGCTTAAGCGGGTATTGTTTTGTTTCAGATGCTTGGTGTTAAGCGCATTGAGCGTGTTCTTCCCACTGGAATGCCTCTAACAGTTGTTGGCGAGGTATGTCTGTATTCTGAGTGTTTTTGTTCCATCTTTTTGTTTTTGTTTATGTTGATAGAGAGACATGTCTATCATAATGGTCGGGAATTTGCCATTTGAAAATTTCTCATAAGTTTCTGTAAAAGCAGTATTGGTAGGATGGTGGATCAATCTTTCTGCAGAGGCATACTGATGAGTTTGAATCTAATTTCTGTTGCTGGCATGTGTGGCAGGCTGTCAAGGACGATATTGGAGATTTCAGGATTCAAAAACCTGAAAGAGGGCCCTTCTACGTCTCTCCTAAATCACTCGATCAGCTCATTTCTAATTTGGGAAAATGGTCAAGGTCGTGTCTCTCTCCTCTCTTGGTTCTTATGTACTTTTCTCTTGCAGAAAACAACGATGAGCCAAACTGATGATAACAGTCTGATTTTACAGGTGGTACAAGTATGCCTCTATGGGTTTAACTGTTTTTGGTGTGTTTCTGATTACAAAGCATGTCATTGATCATCTTCTAGAGAGAAGACGGCGGCGAGAGTTACAAAAAAGGTATGTCACATATTCATCTTTCTAGAAAGTAGTATATGAGAAGTTGAGAACTAGATCAGTTAGTTTCCCTTGAAAATTATGTACACACAAAATTAAGTAGTGTCATCTATTGTTGCAGAGTGCTTGATGCAGCAGCTCAGAGAGCTGAACTAGAGACTGAAGGTATCCGTTGTTGAATCCTGTAATCTACTCATAAATAGATTAGCACAGTTTCTGACCATAAATCTTCTCTCAGCAGGTTCAAACGGGGCACATGAGAGCGTTTCAGATTCTACCAAGAAAGAAGGCGCTGTTCCTGATCTATGTGTGATCTGTCTAGAGCAGAACTACAACGCTGTTTTTGTCCCGTAAGCATTCTTCCGCTTCTTTGACTGTTTCCACATTTGAAACTTGCTAAAAAGAGTGTGTTTGTTGGTACCTCTCGCAGGTGTGGTCATATGTGCTGCTGCACCGCATGCGCCTCCCATCTGACCAGCTGTCCACTTTGCAGAAGACGAATAGATCAGGTAGTTAAGACATATCGTCACTGAGAAAACTCCACTCAGGACTCAGAAGCATTCTCTACTGGAGTCTTTGTAAATACCGCAATATCAAAACGTTACAATTCAGCGTCTCTCTTGTTTGATTTCGAGAACAATACATTTGAATTATATAAAAACATAAGGTGTTTGCTCGATTCACAGGAACAGTACATTTGTTCTTAATTAATCTAGTCGCGGCCAATGACATTAGGTGATTGCATCATCTTGTTTGAATCTCCCTTGCTTCCAGCTTGGTTATATCTGTCGTCTTCTTCCCCAAAACAAGCTTGCAGTGCTTCTCACAAAATCGGGGAGATCAAAGCAGAGGAGGAGCCAGCTCCAACAATCTGTACGATTCTCGGCTTGGCCATTGTTGTCTTCTTTGGAGTCGCAGGTTAGTCCATCAGTAAGTTCAGTGTTGAAAGAAGAGTCTTGAGACGCTTTGTTGGCTTGATCAAACTCAACCCTTCTTATTCTCTCGGTTTCCTCAGTCAACACCTGGCCACCACATTCAACAATGTCGAGCTCATGGTAGGTGCTGATGAATTCAAACATTATCTCATTCTCTTGTTCAAGCCATCCATGTTCGCTCTCCAATTCAATGCAAAATAGACATAGATGTTCCGCCTGGATAAACTCGAGTTTCATATACATGGACCTGTAAATGAAGCAACCCTTGTTTATGCGCATGCGACACAGCAATTCGTTAGCATCTACTTCAGTCTGTGGCTTAGGGGCAATCACGATGCAAAACCGAAATTCTCTGGAATCTGAACTCAGTGGTCGGATGGTCAACGAATTTCCTATAGCTCGATGATCAAACTCGGCAGGTATATTTCTTCCGGGTAGGCATGCTTTCCATGACAACTCTGTAATTGCTCTCCTTGCTTCTCGACCCAGTTTGAAGCAGTTTACAAAATTGCAATATATGTCAGTAATATCCAGAGACACGGCCTCCAGTGAGTCACAATTGTTTGCTATTAGTCTTTCGAGTGAGTGAGGGAGCTCTGGCAATGATGCAAGTTTCGAGCAGTCTTGTACATTAAGCGATTTTAACCCATGAAGATCTTTGATCCAACCTGGAAGTTCCTGGATACCTGCGTCATCCCCGTATATACTAAGACCCACGAGGGGAGACCAGAGGGCAACAGTTTCAGGCAACTCTTTTAACATTGTGTCTGCAATTACGAGTGCATGGATGTTCGTGGAGAACTCTGGAAAGTTTCTCAATTGTGAGCAACCTTTCATATTGAGAAAAGCATCAGGTACCAAGTTGAAGCGGTTAGGAACAACTTGTAGGTTTCTACAGAAACTCAAATCCAACCAATGTAATTTATCAAGGTTTCCAACTGAGGAAGGAATTTCTGCCAAACTGGAGCAACCATACAAAAACAAAAACTCGAGATCTGCAGCTTTGGAAAGATCTGGGAGCTTCTTTAATTTCAAAGACCATGACAAATCCATCTTCCTTAGATTTGTAAGTGGCTGAGTGTAAAAAAAAACACAACAAAAAGGAAGAACATTAACACATGGTGAGAAAGTAAAGCGGGCAAACAGTAGAAACCAACCTGAGTTCCAGCCCAAAGCTTCTCGAGCTTGCTAAACTGCATATCGAATTCGACAAGATATTCAGGATGAAATGTACGAGGAAGACACTTGCTTGGGTATGCCTTCCAATCTAGTAACCTTAGTCGACGTGGAAGCTCAGTCTCCTCAGGTGTATGCAATATATCATTTCCATCATCTTTACTTTTGTAAACTCTGAAGAATCTGAGGTTAGGCATTCTTTTAAAAGCTATAGGGCTTATAAACACTTCCTCAATATCAGATATATCAAATGATATGCCGGACACAGCTCTTGTACCCTAAAACCAACATTCCAATTATTTGAATATATTTGTGACAATCCATCTCGCGGATCTAGGCTCACAGTCCTGTAGAGCACCAACTCTAACTCCTCACCTGTGAACCCTTATTGATTTCCTAAGTAGGTTATTGGTGTTACTCAAACTCAAGATCTCACCATTTAACAATTCTATTACAGGATAAGTTGTCATCAATTCACCTGCAGATCAATGGTGACAACTTATCTTGTGAGACAATTGTTAAAATGTGATGTTTTGGATTCGAGTAATGCCAAACGCACCAATAACCTACTGGGAAGTCAATGAGGGCTTAGAGTCGGTGCTCTACAGTGCTATTAGACTGGTTCCGCGGGACGGGTTATCACAATATTATTATAGCAAGATAGATAATGTTTTCTTGCCTCCACTAAATGACTTGTTTTCAAGTATAATTTTGTGAAGAATAAGAATATAACAAATACAAGAGAAAGAACTTACTTCGGCACGTTCAAGAACATCACATATCTCTTGAGGATCAATTAAGATTCGACGTTTCCAAGGCTCTTGTCTTTGAATGGCTTGTCTACCTACTTGCTGTAGTAACTTGTGCATCACTATATATCCATTGCTAAACACATGTATGAGTGATTTGTTTGCTAGGGCTTTCAACCCGTATTTGATATCCAAGTTATCTTCAGCGAACATGGCTTCCACAAGATTACCGTAATTAAAGTTGGAGAAGACTGCAATGTGGAGAAATAGAGATTGCTCTTTCTCATGTAAACTCTCATAACCGACTCTTAGTACTTTTTCGATATCTTGATGATGAATACTAGTTTCTAGCCTGCGTATTAGTTCTTCCCATTCCTCCTCATTCTTCCCACGTAAAGAGGAACCCACCACACAAAGACCCAATGGAAGGTTACCACAAAGCTCTGTTACTATTTCGGCAAGCTTTTCAAAACCATTAAGTGGATAGTTTTGTCTAAAAGCATATCTACATAACATCTTAACAGCGTCTTCATAACATGGAAACCCCACATGGTATGTATTTTTGATGCCATGTTGCTGCAAAAGATCTTTGTTTTCTGTTGTAACTACAATCCTACTTCTAGGACCAAACCATGTAGTTTCATCAGCCAAAGCCTCTAACTGCTTTAGATCATCCACATCATCAAGAATGATGAGTACTCTCTGGTCACAGAGCCTTTGTTTGATTGCACTTAAATGGCTTATCCTAATACCATTTTGATTCAAGACCTTTGAAAGGAATTCTTCTTGTAGGCGCAACTTCAAACCATACTCACCAAGACTACTATGATAACTTACCCTAAGGTTGTCCACAAAACAAGTAAGCTGAAACCTATCAGCGAGTTGAATTTGCATAGCTCTAGCTAGGGTACTCTTACCAATACCAGCAGGACCATAGATTGCAACCATCTTAACTTCGTCATTATCTAAATCTAGCAAAGACCTCATTTCTCTCAAATGAGCTTCAAGTCCCACCATGCCATCAAAATCCCTTGAAGGTGTGGTATTCAGTTTATCTGAAACATCTCTTGCAATCTTTTCTACCATTTCTGCTTCATTGTCCCTAAAAAGAGAGCAAGAAAAACGGCACTCTTTCCATCAAATGGCCACGACAAAAAAGAAACATTAGAAATAATGTTTCTCTAACATGTATGTGACTACTTATAGTTTGCCAGTCTATTTTATTATTGGTTGATTTGTAATTAGGTGAAGAATTAATAATATTTTTGTTTAGTAAAATATAAGAAATACATATTTTTAAATTTGTATGCATAATTTTAAAATGCCATCAAATAAATACAAAGACATTAGAAATATTTACCTTAACTTCTCTTTTATTTATTAATTTTTTATTTTATTAAAAGAATGACAAATTTCTCAAATAGACTTTTTGAAGGTTTGTCACAAAATAGATCCTTAAAAACAATGATCAATATATATATTTTTTTATTTTGAAATTTTCATATATTTTTTGAAATTCTAAAATTCACCTTCAAAGTCTCATCTGCTAACTCTAAACCATAATTCTAGATTTATTAATCCAAATAGTATAAATATATATTTATATCATTTAATAAAGTTTATTTTAGTTTTTTTCTCTTTGAAATCTATTTTCGTAACATTTTTTTAAAATCTATCTTAGATTATTCCTCTTAAAAGAAATACCTTCTAAAAACGGAAAAACTGCACACAAGATAAAATTGACAAAACAAATTTTCTTAAAGAGCAAAAAGATACATGTACCATTAGATTAATTAATCTATACTTAAAACTTAGATCTAAGAATACAAATTTAAAGTTTGGGATTTAGTGTTTATGATCTAGAATATAAAATTTAAACGTTATTTATTTTGATCATTTTCTTTTTTGTGTGTTATTTTAGTCATAAAAACTTATTTTACTATATTTTAAAAGATTTTACCTTTCTATTAACTCTTTGTAAAATTTGAAAAATCAAATCTTAAATTTCTTAAATTTTAAGATATATATATATATATACATATTTTTTATTTTCATTTTAATATCATTAGTTTTTATAAACTATTTAAATAAAATAACAGCAAAAGAATAGCAAACCAGTTTAGAAAGTGTTCTCCAGCGATATTGCCCACATCGTTCAAAGCTTGGTTCCATATTCGCCGCTTCTCCTCAGGATTTCGAGCACAAGTTTCATTGAAAACTTTCCCAAAGTCTTTGGTCTGATTCCGAACATGAGAAGGATCTACTCCGTAGAAGACCGTCATCACTATTATCCCAGTCTCTTCCTTGCACCGCAAGATCTCCACCAGCTCATCCAAACACCACCTGGAAGAGGCATAGTTCTTCGACAGCACCACTATCGAGATCCTCGATTCTCTAATGGCTTGCGTGAGAGCAGGTGCAATGATTTGGCTTCTCTCGATTCCTTGATCGTCGAACATGGTAATCCCATTGCGATTAAACTGTTTGCGTAAATGACTGAGAAAGGTTTTACGAACATCTGGTCCATGGAAGCTAGTAAAGACGCCGTATCTCCAGGTCCGAGACAAAGAAGAAGAAGAAGAAGAAGCCATGAGTGGTTCAAGGGCACAGATTGACGGAGAAGTTTTCGAGTAAGCTTTCTTAAATAACATGAGAATATAGAAAACGCGGAGTCTCACTGTTGACTATTGATAGAGATGAAGTTTCTTCCTCATTACTAAAGTAAAAGTAAAACGAGTGAACTATTAGATAATTATTGTGGGTCTCTCTTTCTTACCCAGCATAATAGTAAAAAAATTGAAAAGAAAAACGCGTAGGAAAAAGAGAATAGTTCTCTCATGCAAAATTCTTAAAATTTTTAGTAGCATCATCGATGGTTGGGATTTTCAACCATGGTATCTTACTTTATTATATGATATCTTTACAAAATGAATTAAGTTTTACTTTTTCAAATTACTACACCATTAAAAACATGACAAATGTAGAAATAATTTCTTTATTCCGTTGAAAGTCTCTTGCAAGAGACTCCTTTTGTTCTCTTCCATCCTACCTTCTCTTTCTTTTTGTCACTACATTGTTTAATATTCTTTAATGATGAGAACCTGTGTGAGATACACTCACAGCTAGATTATCTCTCACAGAAGGTAGGTTCTTTAATATTCTTTATCACCCAACTTGGACAATAGAAATCCAAACTGAGAACGTCCCAAAGCTTTAGCTAGAATTTCCACTATTTGATCTTTCGTGCGAACATGTTGTGTAGAAATAAAGTCATCACCTGCATCACACACACTATGAAAATCACATTCAATATGTTTTCGGCGTTCATTAAAAACTGGATTTGTCACAATGTGAATCACAACCTTACTATCACAATAACACAAGACTGGTTTGGTTACTTTGATGTCGAGATCATGCATTAATGGAAAGATCCATTTAATTTCTTTAATCGCAGCTGCCATGGAATGATATTTTGCTTCAGTGGAAGAGTGTGAAACAGTCTTTTGTTTCTTTTTTTTTTCAGGAGATCAGACAGCTACCTAGAAAACATACATACTTAAGGACCGGCAAGGTAAGAGACAAGAACTCTAGTCAACATCCATATAAACAAACAACTAGGGATTACTGTTAGAGAAACAAGGATCTTTTGACCTGGACATCCTTTCAGAAACCTAACAAGACGTAATTTTGCATCCAATGAGCAAGATGTGTTGCCTTCATGAACTCAGACAATAGGTGAATGGGTAACAGAGCTCTGGTCGGTCATTGACAAGTAAATGAGCCGACCAACAAGGCGAAAATATTTCTTTGGATCAATCAATAAAGGACCATCGTCAGCAGCTAACTAATTGTTATGCTTGAGCGGGATAGACACCAAATTTGAACCAAGAAGCTAGGTATCAAAAATTACGTCCAAAGGATACTTACGTTGAGAAATAAATATTCAAAAGAAACTTTAATACCCATAAAATATTTGAGCTTACCAAGATCCTTTATTTGAAAGCATTCACTTAAGTAAACTTTGAACTTCGAAAGCAAGACTAACTCATTTCTTTCTAAAACCAAGTCGTCAACATAAATCAACACACAAACCTCCTTGCTTCCTTTCGTATATGTGAATAAGGAGTACTCCGTGTAAGACTGAACAAAACCAAACTTTATTAATGCAGTCAATAACTTTCCAAACCAACACTGAAATGCTTGTTATAAACTATAAATAGACTTGCGAAGACGCCAAATTTTGCGTGGATCAGGAAGTGTAAAACATGAGGATTTTTCATATATACTTCTTCTTGGAGATCACCATGAAGAAAGGCATTGTGTACATCCGTTTGACTTAGTTCCCAACCCTTTGCAGCAACAAGACAAAGTAAACTTCAAACTATGCTCATTTTTTTTTTTCTGAATAAAATGTTGAATTTGATTCAAAAGAAAATATATCCTTTTACAGCTTTTCCTACTATTTCATGACATTTTCTTGAGACATAGATTTAAAAACAAAGACTACATGTTTACTGCTCCAATCCAGATTTGATACGCGGCCGCGAACTTCTTGGACTGTAAAGGGTTCAGTGACATGATCCGGTTTTTGACCAACCGGTCGATGTATCTGAAAAGAACTTCTGGCGGTTTCGGGTTTTCACCATGACTTCGAGCATTCCTTTCTCTCCATACTTCATAAACGGTGGCCTGGAAGACGTAACGGGTGACAAAGAGACAAACTGTGCTCATTTTCACGATTGGAGAAAAGGTTTATTTTTAGTCATCTTCTTATTTTTGAGTGTTTCCCATTGCGACATGCCGAGATTTATAATGCCCAATTGTACCATCATTGTTGTATTTGATATGATAGACCCACTTACTGCCAATTGCAGTTTCACCAGGTGGAAGCGTTGCAACATCTCAAGTGCCACCATCCTCTATGACCTCTTCTTTCATAGACTGTCTTCAAAATTTCTCTTTGATTGCATCTTTATAGTGTTTTGATTCAATATCCACAATGACTGTTGCTAAAAACACTTGATGGGAGCTTGAAAATTGAGATCGTAGACATAATTATCGAGGGATAGGGTGTCATAGCGTAGATTGTTTCAGAGATCATTGGTGGGGAGCAGATGGGAGAGAGAATGGGTTCTTCCGTGCAAGCAGCATTGTATGTAACATAGTCATGAGGTTTAGTAGACTAAAATTATTGCCGACGACCTAATGTTTGAACTTGAGACTCAATAACCAGAGGAATAGATGTTGATTATGCATGTTCTTGAGATGAACTAGACTCAACAGTTTGTGGTGATGAAGGTATAGACGCAGTTTCTTGCGGCTTGAGTGGAGATGATGAGACTGCAGGTGCAGACATCTCGGTGATATTATATCCTTCATCAGAACTCTCCCTTTCAGTGGAGGTCGATTCCTTCATCAGAACTTTATGTTCAATTTTTTTTCTTCACTTATACAAGTTGTTCGTCAACGGTCGTGTGTTCTTCACAGAATGGCGAATAGCTCTAATACTTCAACTACTACTACATAATGGTGAGTAGCTTCCAAACTTGAACAGCCATGCCATTGTTTCTTGCTCATCAAGTTACTAATTCTACTGCTCATGCTGATGTTTCATCAAGCTTCTAATACTTATTCTACTACCGAGCTACATCAAGCCGCTGCTCTTACTTAATCTATCATTGCCGCTTCATCAAGTGTCACAAATTCTATTTCTACACGAGCTGTTTATGTTGCACATGATTGGTGTGCATGAGCTCTTACAATCAGCGTGCATGTGACCATACTTAAACCCCCATCATAAGAAGCATGAGCTCATGATGGCATGGTGTCATGCATACATGACACGTTTTGACTACTACTACTACTACTTATCTTATGTGTTTTGATGACCCAAATACATGTGACTATCTACCTTCTACCTCTACATCTACGATCAAGAGAAGCTCGATGTTACAAAGCACGAACCTTTGATTCTTCTAATTCTAGGAGTTACTTCTACTACAATATTTTGAAGATTTGTCCAATCTCATACGTGCTACCACACATGAGCTTGCGGGAGGGTAATGGGAGATCTAGAAGATCGACCCAAATCCATGAGTAAAGATATATACAAATATATTAGAATAAGAAACTTATCATTATCTATAATGTAATATTCCACATTAGTTTAGGAATTAGGTTTAGTTATCTTTATATAAACATATGCATATTGTAATTTAGCTTCATGAGAGTCAATAATATTTCTTTCAATTCTATACTCTCATCAATCTATCACACTACAATTCTACTTCCAGGACCAAACCATGTAGTTATATTAGCCAATGCCTCTATTTGATTTAGACTGTTCACATCATCAAGAATAATAAGAACTTTCTGGTCACATATATTTTCTTTTACTGCACCTAAATGGCGTATCCACATACCATTGTGGTTCAAAATCTTTGAAAGAAATTGTTCTTGTAAACGCAGTTTCAATTCATACTCATCAAAACCACTATGATAGTTTTCCCTAAGGTTGTCCACAAAACAAGCCAGATGAAACTTGTTAGAGAGTAGACTATGTAAAGCTCAGGCAATGGTAGTCTTACGAATCCCTGCAGGACCAGTGATTGCAACCATCTTAACTCCATCATAAGCTAAATCTAGCAAAGACTCCATTTCCTTTCAATGAGCATCAAGTCCAACCATGCCATCAAAATCCGTCGACAGTGTGGTATTTAGTTTATCTAAAATATCTTGTGCAATCTCCTCATTCATTTGGGCTTCATTGTCCCTAATAAAAGAGAAAGTAGTCATGATTAAGGAAGAACATAGAGATAAAATTTCACAATAATATTATAATATACTCATTCTGTCTCAAAATATTATATGTTTTAGGTTTTTCACACATACTAATAAGACATATTAAATTTTGGGCTTTTTTGCTATCTAACCAAATTTGGAAGTGAAATTAAGTAGATAGCACTAATTTTGACATAATGAAAAATCTAATATTTACGTTCAAAGTGAGCCGGTTATACCCTTCTCATTTGCAATTACCCGGTAAACATGATGTATCACAAATAATATATTATCATGAGTGACCAAAAATTATCCCATATGAAAGAAGAAAGAGAAATCCACGTTACATGTTTATTAAGCACACATACAATGAGTGTTCTATTTCATATCGCCGAAGTAGTATAGGAGGACTCAAAGCACACTCACAATCCTTTAATACTAAGCATTACCCCAATCTCAACTCCTAAATACTAAACCCTAAACTCTAAACCTTAATTAATAAATCCTACACCCAAATATGAACTATGATCACGTGACTGAATGACAGTAAAATAAATAGATAAAATAAGATTTTCAGTAAATATTGTATTATGTATCACCGAAGTAGTATAAGACTCTAAGCCCACACACAACTTCTAAATACTAAACTCAGCCTCAAGTTTTAAATATTTAACCCTAAATCATAATCACTAAACTCTAAACCCAAATATAAACCCTAAACCCAAATATCAACCATAAACCCAAATAGAATTTAAAAAAATAAATAGTATAGTACATATTGGAGAAATTATGAAATGTCTATACTTGAAGTTAATGTTGACTCAAATCTCAATTCTTATCTTCCAAATACTAAACCCTAAATTACAATCACTAAATCCTAAACCCAATGAAAATCATAAAATACTACATAATATTATGTAATCTTAATTCTTAAACTATATTATGTAATATTAGACTATATAATATAAACAAGTCATTGTGATAATCTCCTTTTAAAATGTAATCATAATCATTATAAATAGAATAATGTAAATTTGTGTGAAACTTGTATTGGTGTTGTTATGTAAATGCTAAAATCTAATTTGTAAATATTTAGTTTTGATCATAAACCAAGATTCATATCAATGACACAACAACAAAACATAACTTATGCTTATATACTGTAGAATATCATTTCTATCGATGTTCATCAAATGGAATGGAAATAAAAAAAATATTACATTGCTTAGAAGAAGCGAAGAGAATATAGATGACAAGCTTGAGGAGGAGAGAAAAGTGATATTCCTATATTTTCTGGTATTCCTAAAAATTTCATTACAATTATGAGAACTATTGAATTTGAAGAGCACAACATACTATTCTATTTCATATAGTATATAAATATGTGAACAAATAGCATGTATCTTAAATAGTATGGTAACTCAAAAATATGTACACAAATATGTAAGTATTTCTTTCTTCGTCTTCACCAACCATGACTCTGTAATTTTATATTTCCTTCCTCGTCTTCACTAACCATGACTCTGTAATTTTATATTCAATCTTGAGTTCATCGTCTTTTTCGATTTTGTCATCTTCCTCAACTTCATCAATTGATTCTTCACCCAATTCTTCATTTCCTTATCTTTGCCGATGCAATTCTTCAAGTGGTACAAATCTGGGAAGATGGTGGCAGCAATTTGTTCGTTGTATAAAAAAACAGAGATCTCAGAGGGAGAGAAAGAAACAAAGAAGAAGAAGAAAAATAAATTATTATGAGACAATGTGTGACTCTCAAATGGACACGAACTATTTTGGATACATAATAGTTATTAATTTATTTATTTTTTCTTACCAGGTTTTAGCTGTTATAATCAAGGGTAATATAGCAATATTACATAAAAGATATGAGAAACAGTGAAAAGATAGGACTTTTGGTTATGCACTGAATTATAATTTTTTTGATGGTCATACAATCCAATTTCCCTTAAATTTTAGTATTAACTATATATTTTTTTATTATTTATTATTTTCCATAACTTTTAACCAATCAAAGCTAAATAAATACAATCATTTTTTTTTTGAAATTTTCAATTTATTACTATTACCAAGTAAAAGTTGCATTAAAAAAAATATGCATTTTTTTGAAACTTAATTTTTTTTTAAAACATGGATTATTTTGTAACCAAGGGAGTATGTATTTACATTTTTCATGCAAACATTCCCATAATAATCATTTCAATTCAATTCACCATATCTCCTCTCGTAAAAAAGCACCATTATTTACTTACAACATGAGAAAAAACAAACTAAATTTAACTAAACACAGACCAGTTAAGGAAGACTTCCCCAGCTATGTTTCCGACATCAGTCAAAGCTTGACTCCATCTTTGAACTCTCCTCCTCTGTTTTACGACGACATGTTTTTATGAAAACTTCCCCAAAATCTCTGGTCTGGTTCCGAACATGAGAAGGATCTACTCCGTAGAAGACCGTCATCACTATTTGTCCCATATCTTCCTTGCACTTCAAGATCTCCAACAGTTCATCCAAACACCAGCTAGAAGAGGCATAGTTCTTCGACAGCAACACGATCAAGATCCTCGATTCTCTAATGGCTTGCGTGAGAGCAGGGGCAGTGATTTGGCTTCTCTCGATCCCTTGATCGTCGAACATGGTGATCCCATAACAGTTAAACTGAATCCAAACATAATGCAAAACCTAGAAACCAAAATCTAATGTCAACATTCAAGTTTTAGAAAAATTAGAATTTACAGCATAATTAGAAACCAAAATCTAAAATTTAAAAACTAAATGCAAAAGTAACTTAGTTTCAACGGTAAACGCAGAACCGGTCTGATTTTGGTTTAATATATGATAACCATAACCTGATCCAAACATAAATACTTGAAATACCCCAACCACAATAATATATATAAATCTATTAATTATTTTAGATCAAAAATTAAGAAATATCTAAATATTTAAAAATATTTAAAATTATCAAAAAACGTGAAAATATCAAAATAGCTAAAAATAATATTCAAAAATATCCAAAATGCTTAAAACACCAAATATACCTATCGGTTCTCTACATAAATATCCATACTAAAGAGATTATATTAATTTTAAGTATTTCGTCACATATGAATCAAATGTGCATGTTGTATATCATTTTGCTTTTTACTTTTAAAGCATATTTGGATTTTAAATTCTTTACATATTTTAAATGAGTATCCAGACCGAACCAGCAAAGATCTGAACTGAAATTTATAAATACTCGAATATTTTAATTATATAAATTTTATGTATTTTTACCATCTACAAAAAAATAACTATTTCAATTTTGTTTTTAATCTAATTATTAATTTTCTAGAATTTAATGTCAACATTCAAGTTTTGAAAATTTTAGAATTGACAGCAAAATTAGAAATTAAAATTTTAAATTTAAAAATTAAATGTAAAAGTAACTTAGATTGAAATTAAACAGTAGGAAACACAGAACCGATTTGATTTTGTGTTCATAGAAAGGAGAGATGGTTGGCATCTCCTTTGACAGAGAAGTGATTGACCTTGGGGTCTGAACACATCCGGTTAAAGCTCTAAAGCGCTACACCCTCCTCAGATGGATCTAACCCAATTAAGAGTTAATTTGATGAATGATCTATATTAGGAAAATATTAGATTTGTAGTAAGAGGTTAGAGAGATAATAAGAAGAAAAAAGAGAGAGAGAGAGAGAGAGAGAGAGAGAGAGAGAGAGAGAGAGAGAGAGAGAGAGAGAGAGAGAGAGAGAGAGAGAGAGAGAGAGAGAGAGAGAGAGAGAGAGAGAGAGAGAGAGAGAGAGAGAGAGAGAGAGAGAGAGAGAGAGAGAGAGAGAGAGAGAGAGAGAGAGAGAGAGAGAGAGAGAGAGAGAGAGAGGATGATATGGTTAGCTGGTCAAGTATAGATTTTTTATTTTATTTTGTCAACAGATTGATTATATTAATCTAAAGGTTAAAATAATTTAAATGAGTATAACCGGAAGTAAACTCAACAACAAGTAGATAAACAAAGACTACAACAACGATAGACGATATGGATGTGTTTAAAGAGTGAAAGAACTTGAAGAGACGCTTCACTTGAGACCCAAAAACTATTGTTTGAAAGAACAATTGATGATAGTCGAATAAAACGATGTTGATACACCGATACGAGGATGTTGGAGACCGATTAGAGATCATCTTCGGTGGTGGGATGTTGACCGGCAAGAATTTTTGTTGAGAAGCTCTGAAACCGTAGGCAACACGAAAGAAAAAAATCTTACCTGACTTGATTTGACACTGAAACAAGCACTATCATCTCTAGAACCATCAAAAACATCGGTAAACATATCAATTGGCGGAAAAAAAGTTGGGGAAATCACTGATAGATTTGTTTCAAAATGATACATTTGACGTTGAGCAACACAAAATGGATGGACCTACCAGGTGTAAAGGCGAATTGGTTGAGGAAGCAATCTCGGTTGAGAGATCTGATAAGTAGATGGCTTCATCTTCACATAGACTCTTACCAGAAAAGGAGTTTGGTGACAGATTTCTCTTTTTTGGTTTTTTTTTTTTTTGGTCAACTTTAGTTTCATTCAAAGCCTCTTGGGCTAACATGCAGGAATACAATAATAGGCTTTAAGGTCTAAGGGCATCTTTATCCCAAGTTTCTTAATGGGGTTCTTGCACTGTTTGCGGGCCCCACTGACATGTGGGGCCCGTAAACAGTGTAAGAACCGTTTCTTAAAACTCCTAAATAAGCACCGTTTTTAGAGGATTTCTTACACTGTTCACGGGTCCCACTGACACGTGGCGATCCGTAATTGGTTCGTTTTTATTTTTTATTTTTTTATTTTTTTTAATTAGAAAAAAAGAAAAATAAAAAAAATAAAATAAAAAAGGGTTCCTGGGTTAATGATGGCCTAAAGCATGTACAAACAAAAGATAGAAATTGATTTTTTTTTGTAAAACACGTGGGCCTTGTCACATGGTTGATGCAACGTGGCACTACTTAATCCACATGAGAGACACGAAGCTTGTTTCCACCGCCTTTGACTCTGCAGTTGATGAAACCGCCGGCGAACTAAATCTCTGGTGAAGCTCATCGCAAGAACCAACGCCACATCTCACAATGACTAAGTTTTATACTCACTGATGATTACCTTTCGTATAAACTGGGACCAATTGATCAGAAAACCTTGATTCGTCATTTATTAAATCGGAGGAAACTTAAACCAGACGAAGTGAGGTTCTTTGTTGGACAGATATTAATCCCCAACTCTACTGAAACCTGCTTCATAGAGGTTTAAGAAACCCATCAAACTCGACCATGCTTCATTAGAGAAGCTTCACTTCAACGCCAATTAATGACTAAAATACGTGAAGACTGATACTCTTAGAAGAAGGTTCAGTTAAAACGACGAAGAAAATATTCAATCAATGGTAACATGATGAAGATGAAGAACAACGAAAGGTGAAAACTTTGAATCCGGTATAAAGACCGGGTCTTATTATCTTCAATCAAACTGAGAGAAAAAAAGATGAACTTGAAGCTCTGCTCAGAAGTGACGAAGAAACACTTCAAAAAAATTCGCCAACGCGAAGAAAAATTCCGCTACCAGAAATTTAAATCGATCAAATGATCGAATATCTTACAAACAAAAGCATAAAAAAGACTCTCAATCCTTCTGAAAGATCAAATTTTGTTAAGAAGGAAGTTGAGAGCTTTTTTTCTCTTTTTTGGTTATATGAACAAATTTCCCTTTTTAAAATTTCAAAAAAAAAACTGTATTAATAATAATGACAATAAACGGTAGGATACGCAGGACTAGTCTGATTTTAAAATAATAGCCGTTAAGATAAGATACGGTTTAGGTGGAAAATGCATGCCCGGTTCAATTAAGATAATTTGACTCGGTTTTTACACATATAAGCGGTAGAAAACGCGTGTTCGTCAAACGCAGAAGTAAGTATATCCCTTACGAAAATATAACCGTTTTAAGTATTAAACCTTTTTTCTCATTCACAATTTATTTCCCGTGAAGAGAAGAGAAGAGCTGAGAGAGAGTTCTGAGTTTCTGACGGTCGACTCTTCAAAAATTAGCAAAACCGGAAAATTCGATTACATAGTAAGTGTTTCGTCTAATCTTTGGTTCCGATTGTGTTTCAAATTTTCTTAATAGTTCAATCTTTCCTTTTGTAGAGATCTTGATTCCGCTTGAAACCGATGCGATTGGTTGAGGTATGTCTCTGTATATGTTAATTAGGGTTTACAATTATGTCTCTACTGTTCGCGATTTCAGTTTCTTAATTGTTTAAAGTTCGATTTTTGCAGTGATCTTGGTTTAGGGTTCCTTTTCCCGTTTTTGTTTCGAAGCGAAGGTAAATATATTTTTGTTTATGATTTGGGGTTTCTCGTTTTCGTTTTGAATCTAAGCGTTTTAGTCATCTTTGCACTAAGCTGTATGTGTTCGCTCTGAGATTTTAATGATTAATCTAAATAATCCTTTGTGCGCACATCACATACATACACTGTCCATCAATGATGATTTTGGTGGTCGTCAAGTCCTATGAAAAGATGCATATCTTTGTGTTTAATCATAGGAATTCCAAATGGTTTCATCATCAGTTTTGTTCTTAATGTAGGTTTGGCTCTATAGGAGTGTTGGAGATTCCAATCCTTTACTTATAAGGTTAACTGTCACACAAGTCAGCGTGGTAAGTGTCTGAACATGGTTTTGGTTTGAACAGATGATAGATAGTATCGCTTGGAGAAGGAATCTCACTTGCCTTTTTTCTCCTTTGTTGCTGATTTTGTTTTTTCTGACAGAGTTACTGCTTTACATATCTGGAAGCTTACTCTGCGTGAAACCATCCTCGTTGAGGTAATTTCTCTGTCTATGAAAATGGAATTCAGACGGGACGAAGTCAAACACATTTGATCATTTCTAAATGATGATTATGCTACAGGATTTTGAAATCCAAAAAGATCATAGGCAAGCACTATGTTCTGTCCGATTTTCATTTGGGTTTCATTGTCCCGTAAGGTATCTTTGGTAGTGCATGTCTAAAGAAGCATGTTATGGGGATGGCAAATAATACTTGAATCTATTGGTTGGTGGTATTGCATGCTTAAAAAGTTTTCAAGACTATATGGGGATGAGAAAAAAAAATGACCCACGGGCTTAGTTAAAAAGTTCTTGATGGAAAAGACGACTAAATGATGATTATGCCACAGGATTTTGAAATCCAAAAAGATCATAGGCAAGCACTACGTTCTGTCCGATTTTTAATTGAGTTACATTGTCCCGTAAGCTATCTTTGGTAGTGCATGTCTAAAGAAGTATGTTATGGGGATGGAAAAGAATACTTGGAATCTATTGGTTGGTGGTAGTGCGTGCTTAAAAAGTCTTCAAGACTATATGGGGATGAGAAAAAAAATGACCCATAGCTTAGTTAAAAAGTTCTTGATGGAAAAGACGACTAATGGTTTAAATAAAGACTCGTTGGATTGGAAAACAAGACCAACAGCTTAAAGATGTCTTAAAGATGTCTTAAAGATGTCTTAAGACAAAGACTCTGAACCATAAAGAGGTTGGACGGGTTGGTTTACGATTTTTTTGGATGGGAAGTAAAACGATCAGCAGCTGAAATAAGCTTAAGACTAAGTCTGAAACAAAAGTCTTTACACAAAGACAATATGGGGTTGCTTCGAAAACGGTCCGTGGTGGAGTAAAAGAGTTCAAAACGGTTTAAAGAAGTCTTACAAAAGTCTGTAAAGACAGCTGATACAAAAACAACTAATGGTTTTGGAAGGTCTTTTGACAAAGGTTACCAACGGCTTAACGAATCATAACACAGATTCTAAACAAGGAAAGAGATTCTTTACTCTGGACAAAGTCAACAGGGATCCATTTTTTAGATATGTTGGATGAAAATATTGACCAGCCGCTTGGAAAAAAAGAGTCACTAGATGAATAAAAATTACTAATGGCTGAGAAGAATACTTGTTGGATGAAGAAAATAACAAACAGCTTTTAAAAATCATAAGATAGACTAGATGTATTTTATATCTAATGACCCACACGGCTTAAAGATCTATTTTATGTCTAATGATGACCCACAAGGCTTAAAAGTAGACAAAGACTACCGATAGCTTAAAAATGTCTTAAGAAAAGACTCTGAAAATAGTCCTTGGGTGGAAAGAAATGGCTAGTGGCTTAAGACTTGTTTGATGGGAATAAAAAAATGAAGTCTTGAGATAAAGACTATGAACCATACAAAGGCGTAAACAAACTGTTTTCTGCTCGGATAACCCCAAGGCTTAAAAGTATGCAAAGCCTATGAGTTGGATGGACATAATGACCAAATCTTAATGCAAAGACAATGGACGAATGTCAAATTATCTGGAATCAGTCGCAACATAGAGACTAAATTGAAATTAGGTTCTGCTTTGGAAAAAGTCTCTAGACAAAGACTAGGTTGTTATGAACCAGATGATTGTGGATGCAATAACCATTGGATTGGACTAGACCGGATCCGACCATGGATAGGATCGGACCGACCCGAAAGGAATCTCACCAACCGGAAAGGAATATACCATCGGCCATATGGATAAGGATCAACCAAGACTTTCCTTTTCCTAGTTAGATTAGGTTTTCCTTTTCCATGTTTATTTTGGAATGTTATCTTTCCATTTATCTATTCATAAGTCCCTATATATATAAAGGGCACTACATGTAATCGATTGATACATTCAGAATCAATAAGAATACACAAGTTCCCCCATTAGTTTCTTAACACGTTATCAGCACGATACGTCTCTCATAAACCCTAAGCTAATACTCAGCCGCCAAAACCCAAGCTAAGAAGGTCAAACTCGTGATCAATAAGTTCCTGCAACAGATCCGTGATTCCATACAACAGATCCATAGTTCCTGCAATCATCGGATCTCTCTCTCTCTCTAAGATCCAGCCGCATCAAACCCTAACAGCCGCGACAAGCCTAGCAGGACCGCGATACCCTAAGGTAAGCCGACACATATACTTACCATCCGTCTAACTAATACTTGCAGGAAAGTCCTATCGAACATAAGGGACCATCCGACCAGCTGATTCACAAAGGACAATCCGTACAAGAACATACGGACATACACGGACACAAAATCATCCAGCTGATCCACCAAGCCGATACAGCCAGGTAAGTTTACACGAACCTATAGCACCATTCGTTTAGCTAATACATGCAGGCAAATCCTTGTTGGACACAAAGAAACATCCGGTCAAGCTTGGACACACAACCACCTGATACACCATGGTTCATTCCGATCTATACGACCAAGCTCAAGCATTGCGATTTCAACCCTGAGCAGATCCAACACCATGGTCACCCTGTAATCCCTGGTAAGTCCACGCAACCCTAAAATATACCATTTGATTTAGCTAATACATACAGGTAAAAGTTCCTATCGGACATAAAGGAGGATCCTGTAAATCGTTACACACGGGTAAGTCCTTACCGGATCTAAAGGCACACCCGCGTACGTGCACACCCGCGTACGTCCTGACCCGCGTACGTGCACACCCGCGTACGTCCTGACCCGCGTACGTTCACACCCGCGTACGTCCTGACCAGCGTACGTCCTTACCCGCGTACGTCTACATCTGCATACGTACTTACCATCCGCGATAGAGGTTACATGTACCCACGTACATCCCAGACCTGATCCGCGTACACACAGAAGTTACCCGCGTACGTACCAGACGATCCGCGAACGACGAACGAACTCCCGAACCAGAATCAGCACCCGATAGAGGTTCTCAGCAGCCGATACTCAACCGCAACGTTCCAGCACCCGAACCAGCACCCGATAGCATCCAGGACACCCTATCAACCCGCGACACACCCTACGAACCGCGACAGCCCTCTCGGTGGTCCGTTCAACCCGTCTAAACCTAAAGGTAACCCTAAACCCTAACTTAGATAAATCAATTAGACAATTGCTAAGTTGCTGGATAGGATAGAAAACTTCATCCTGATCATCTAGGGTTCGAATCCATTGAATGATTGATTGTTTAGATTCAAAACAAATAGAAATCGGGTGCTAGGTTGCTAATCTAGACACGATGAACCCTAATCTTAAATCACCAAACCCTAAAGGCCATAATCGGCCACTAAGCATAAAAACAACCTAATTAGGTTTGCTAGGAAGAGAAATATGATTGTTTGCTTGATCAACGATTGTTTGAACGCAAATAACATAGAAAGAAATTTCTAGATCGATAACCTACACAAGTATGAACTCTAAACCTAATTCGAAACCTAAACCTAATAATAACCTGAATAGGTTTCCTAAACATGACATGATTAGGTTTACTAATCAGAACTTGATTAGGTTTACTAATCATAACTAAATTAGGTTTACCAATTATGATTGGAAAAGGTTTATAAATCGAAATACATACTTGCTTAAAAACTAAGGTTATAAAACAAGCATCATAATCGTATTGGTCGATTTCTAAAGTTGTCATGAAACTAATTACGAATCCATATGAATATAAGATGTCAAGATCAACAATCTGGATATTGATGCCCTAAATATCTTAGGAGATAATTATCTCCAATGGGCACTAGATGCAAAGATCATATTGAAATCAAATGGACTCGGTGAATGCATAAACTAAAGATAATAATGCAACCGAGAAGGATAGATTCAGGGCTATCCTAATTATATTCCATCATCTTATGAAAAAGTCTAAAAGACCAATAAGAGAATCCACTCGACCTTTGGATAGAATTAAAATATGATCTCAAAGAAATGTGATCTTACCAAAGGCAACGTATGATTGGAGAAATCTTAGAATCCAGGATTATAAGTTCGTAGATGAATATAACTTGGCCCCATTTAAATAATCTCGAAATAAAAGTAGTGTGGTGAAAAGGTAACAGATAAAGAGATGTCAGAAATGACATTCTCAACCTTCCACGATAGTAATGTGTTGTTATAACAACAATATCGAGAAAATGGGTTTAAGACATATGATATCATGTCTGCTGCTCGCTGAGCAAAATAACGAGTTATTGATAAGAAATGGTGAAATGAGATTACCTAAGCATCTCCTCGACTTATAAATTTAAAAGTCAAACCCTGAAACCCATATGGTCTATAAAGATGATGAAGAAGATTTCAATCATAAGAAAGATGATCTACTATGAAGCATCAGATTGTTTTAAAAGGAATCCGATTGGTTGAGACATCTTAGGATCATTTTGACAACATAAGGATAGTCAATATTATAAGACCACGAAAATAACAAAAGGCATTCACCCAAATGAAAGACCCATTGAGTTATATACTTAAGGATGAATGGTTTCCACATTGAACCAATGGGCAAAGGAAACAAAAGTTCCTTTTCAGATTATAAATCGTCTAAAGCCTTATAAGAAAAGTGGTCAAAGACTATACCTATATACTCTGATCTTGACTATGCCAAGGATCAGTATGATAAAGGCAAAAGCCATGGTATCATTAATACCCACGAAAATTACACTTAATGGAATTGACTGGATTAGCCATCCAAGTCCAAACGTGATGCAAAGAAAGAAATTATAAAAGGCACAAAGAGTTATCCCGTAAAATCTCACGTTGTGTAACATGTGCACAAGGGAAACTCATTAGGCTCTAATGTCTCAAGCATCACGTGATTATAGTATGTCCATAAGGGGGAGTGAGGACAAAACCATGATCCATGAACATACTACACTCACGTGTGACATGGTCTAAAACCATAATGGACTTTGGCCGAGTTTAGGCCATAACCTAATGCACTGGCCGAATTCTTTAAAACACAATGGCCATTATCTAAGTGCTTGAGGACACATGAATTTACATGTCTAAGATTAATATGCATCAGGCCATATAAGTGAGCATAGGTATTCTCATCTCAGAATAAGGGTCATAAACCAGACATACCATCTTAAGAGAATCTGAATATACCACCACAGACAAATGTGCCACTTAAGATGGAACCTCAGAAGAGGATTGAGGATGAGAATATATGTTGGATGAATATACATCTTTCCCCCACGAAATTTTAAATTGTCTTGAGCCAAACATGGGTGATCTAATTAGTGGCCAAGAACACATATTACATTGACCTCAGTAATCTGATCATCCAACATTAAAAGGGAGAAAGATATAAGCTGGTAAAGAGAGAATGGTCTCAACCATCATTGTCTTGGCAAGATCCTCGGACTATTAAAAATAAGACGTCCAAATGATATAAAAGCTAGCAGAACTAGATGTCAGACACATTGACCCGAAAGTCATACCAGCTTGCACCAATGAATTTGTTGTCCTAGAAGAGACACAATCAAGTTGCTACAGAGTCTATATAAAGATAGACCAATATGTTCCATAAGATAAAGGGACCTCGGAAGGATAAAATGAAATGGTGCATAGAAATGATAAATTCCCGAGGTCATAAAAGGAAACCATTCCCAGACATAGAAAATGGTCGACCACAATACGAGATACCACACAATGGAATTTGGGACGCCAAAATCCATGGTACTTAAGGTGATTTGGGACGCCAAAACACCAAAGTATTGGAGGTAATAAGATTGCAATCAAACTATGTCATGTCTGGAACATAATGGAACGTAGAAAAGGGTATCGATACCGATGATATAAAACTGCGCATACAAAGTAGCACTTGAATATAAAGCGAGGATCATGAACCCACGTGTGAGTACTCATGAATTATGAATCATAAAGATAAGGTTATAATGTTAAAGAAAAACGTGGGGTTTAAAAGATTTAAAGAACCTATAAAGGGATGGACGTATTGGCCATAGAACGTCATCCGATAAACCAGTGAATGAGTCCTGTGAGAGTAAAAAAAATCGTGTGATAGGATATGACCATATGATCTAAGGTATTCATATTCCTACTTAAAAGCATTTAAAGAATGGCTTGATTACACAAGGTTACTCACAGAGACCAAGGAACAGATTATAAAATGATATAAGATCTGTGGTGGATGCTACTACAATCCGAAATGATAATGTCTGGAAAAAAATGATGATGTAGTAAGCAATATATTGATCACTGGATAAAGATACTAAAGGTACCATAAAGGTGAGAAAATAAATTCTCAAAGAACGGTTTTGTTCCTTAAGCCGTCTAAGAACTGATGAAATGTAGCTGCATACGATATAATATAATATGATCGATCAAATGATAATCAGTGAAAGATTTCTATAAGAACCATCAAAATCAGTTCATGTATTATGGAAATGAAATTCCTTGTGTTCACAAACCAACTTGAAAGAAAGTTGATTGATTCCAAAGCGATACAAGTTATCGATTGATTTTTGGACAAGTTATGATCATTATGTTTGGATCATAAGATTGTGACCTATATGGTTTATGGTTGGTCCGTGGCTAAGAATATATTGAAAGAAATGTAAGATGGTCGTGGCCAAAGGGGATCCCACAATGCCGACCATAAAGGCTACAATGGCCGTGGTCGATGAACAGTGCCCAGGCATAGTCGACTATACGACCGCAGTAACGGTTTTACTCAAGGTCCCTATTGCCAAGATTGATCACGGCTAGGGAAACCTCATGAATGACTATGTGACCAATTAAATTAAGGTCAATGTCTGACCATACGGCCACAAGCATCCATACAAGTAAAGGCCCATCCGACCAAAGAATTTACGGTCGATGTACGGCCCATCACATGGCCAATGGTCGAGATACTTATGAACGACCAAACAGCTATATAAGACCATATAGTCAAGAAAGAAATGATTATGGTCGTGGTTAAGTAAGAAGGTCGTGATATACATGACCCAACCACGAATGCTAAGGTCGTTGGCCATAAGTGCCAAATAGACAACCATTGTTTCAAATGGACGACTAGATCCATATCAAAATATTGGTCACGTCCATGATCCATCAGTATGTATAATAGCTGATGATGAAGAAAGGTAATGAAAGGTTCTAGGAATCAAAGGTAAAACTTTTTTTTACAAGAAACGAAAGGTTTTAAAGTTGTTTACACTAACCTAACTAACCAACCCAAAGAGGGGTTAAGTGATTTTGCTAAATACAGATTTTCAGGTTTATATTTGTTCCATATAAGGAAATCACAAACAGGTTATGTACTTGCACATGGAGGCAATAGAATCTTGTGAAGGCCCATGAAGTAGGAACGGCCGCAAATCTCAAACAAACCATCCAGAAATATGATCAATGAGTCTAAGTGTCATGGTCGTTAAGTGATTCAACCAGTGGAAGAAAAGGTTCGACCATTACCCTTGAAGACGGTTCAAATAAAGAAGATGGTACAAGTTCCTGATCTATCATGCCAGATAGCTCAACTCATGAAGACGATTTGACAAAGGCAAAGAGGCAAACATATCCGACCACATTGATATGTACACAACAACAAAGGACTTCAACAAGGAAGAACCAAGGAGATTTGTTCAACCTCTACGTTCAAGAAGTTATTATACAAGAAAGGATTGAAAGACATCCAATGAGGTATAAAACAGGGGGAGTAATGCGGCTGTACTCTTTTTCTTGTCTATGGCTTCCTTTTTACCACATTGGGTTTTGGGTTTACCATAGAAAGGTTTTAACGAGGCAGCATACCAAACGCATTATGAACTTTAGATGGTTATAACATCCAAGGGGGAGTGTTATGAACCAGATGATTGTGGATGCAATAACCATTGGATTGGACTAGACCGGATCCGACCATGGATAGGATCGGACCGACCCGAAAGGAATCTCACCAACCGGAAAGGAATATACCATCGGCCATATGGATAAAGATCAACCAAGACTTTCCTTTTCCTAGTTAGATTAGGTTTTCCTTTTCCATGTTTATCTTGGAATGTTATCTTTCCATTTATCTATTCATAAGTCCCTATATATATAAAGGGCACTACATGTAATCGATTGATACATTCAGAATCAATAAGAATACACAAGTTCCCCCATTAGTTTCTTGGTATTAGACTATTTGAGTAGAGAAACAACACACGGCTTAGAAAAGTCATTGGACAAAGACAATGGCTTGGTTTACGTATTGTTGGATGAGAAAAACAAATGACCAACAGCTTAAGACAAAGTATGAAAAAGCTCTTAAGACAAAGACCATGTCTGAAATCAGTCGTAGGACATAGCCAATACGAAAAAAACTCACAGATTTGGAAAGTCCCACAACTTAGGAAAGTCTTTTGACAAAGACTACCACCAACGGCTTAAAGATGTCTTAAGACAAAGATTCTTAACAAGGATCAAGAGATTCTTATGGCTTGTTTAATGGGGAAAAAAGTAACCAACAACTTAAAATGTCTTAAGACAGTCTCTGGAAAAGTCCATAGATAGATAAAAAGACTAATGGTTTAAATTAGACTTATTGGATGGGAAAAAACGACCAACAGCTTAAGAGATGTCTGTAACACAAAAAAAAAAAACTGAACTGAGAATTATCTTAGCGATAACCACAAGGCATAAAAAGTGTAGAACGGACCAATTAGAGAACTTGCGCATAAGAAAGTCATAAGGACGGCGTTAAGTCGTTGTTGGAAATAAAGGACAAATAGCATACTAAAGTCGCTAGACCAACATCTTAAAAGAGTCTTAAGACAGACAATATAGGTTGGTTTGTAGACATGATGGACGGAAACAATATGATAACTAGCTGAATGGATAAACCGACAACCAGTTTGAGAAAGTCCCAAGACAAAGACTATGGACCTAAAGGCTTAAAGATCTGTCCACAAGGCCTGAAAGTAGACAAAGACAGATGTATAGACCAATTATCTGACATTCAGTGTTAATACAGAGCTCAAACAAAAAAAGAAGTCCATGGCTTTGGAGTGTCTCTAGACAAAGACAACCTACGGCTTAGAAATGTCCCACAACTTAGAAAAGTCTTTGGAGAAAGACTATGGATCACTTTAGACTAGTTGGATAGTTAAAACAAATAAAAGACAATGGAAGATTGACCAATTCACAGTCTGTTATCAGTTTATAAAGAAAAAACAAAGAAATTAACGGCCATCATTCATACTGTTGAGATCTGAACCCGAGCTTGCGTTTCCTTTGTAAGCATAAAATCTAAATATTTGATGGAACAAGCAGAGTGGGATGGTAATAGAGAATTGCTGGAAGATGCAATAATCAGAGCCTGGGGTAGGTGTGAATCAACAAGGCTCTGAGATTCTTTGGTTCATCTGTGGTCAGCAGTGGGAACATTACCTAGTGGTTTGAGCCAGCTATAGTTGAAGGAGTTGTGTTCCGGGCCTATCATAGGAGGTAAAGTTCATTCTCTTTTTAGTTTGGTCAATACTTAATTTAAGTCAAACAAGAGAAAGAGACACTTCATTCTGAAGAGATGGCGAGACTGTAATTGATGGTGGAGAGATTGAACAAGTTCAGAAACTAAAACCATCTCATGAGCTTAAATAAAGACTCGTTTGGTTGAAAAAAAAAAAGACCAAGAGCTTAAAGATGTCTTAAGACAAAGACTCTGAACCATAAAGAGGTTGGACGGGTTGGTTTACGATTTTTTGGATGGGAAGTAAAACGATCAGCAGCTGAAATAAGCTTAAGACTAAGCTGAAACAAAAGTCTTTACACAAATACAATATGGGGTTGCTTCGAAAATGGTCCGTGGTGGAATAAAAGAGTTCAAAACGGTTTAAAGAAGTCTTACAAAAGTCTGTAAAGACAGAGCTGATACAAAAACAACTAATGGTTTTGGAAAGTCTTTTGACAAGGGTTACCAACGACTTAACGAATCATAACACGGATTCTAAACAAGGAAAGAGATTCTTTACTCTGGACAAAGTCAACAGGGATCCATTTTTTAGATATATTGGATGGAAATATTGACCAGCAGCTGGGAAAAAAAGAGTCACTAGATGAGTAAAAATTACTAATGGCTGAGAAGAATACTTGTTGGATGAAGAAAATAACAACAGCTTTTAAAAATCATAAGACAGACTAGATCTATTTTATGTCTAATGACCCACAAGGCTTAAAAGTAGACAAAGACTACCAATAGCTTAAAAATGTCTTACGAAAAGACTCTGAAAAGTCCTTGGGTGGAAAAAAAAACGGCTAGTGACTTAAGATTTGTTTGATGGGAATAAAAACACAAGCAATGGCTTAATAAAGTCTTGAGATAAAGACTATGAACCATACAAAGGCGTAAACAAACTGTTTTCTGCTCGGATAACCCCAAGGCTTAAAAGTATGCAAAGCCTATGAGTTGGGTGGACATAATGACCAAATCTTAATGTAAAGACAATGGAAGAATGTCAAATTTCTGGAATCAGTCGCAACATAGAGATTAAATTGAAATTAGGTTCTGCTTTGGAAAAAGTCTCTAGACAAAGACTAGGTGTTGGTGGTATTAGACTATTTGAGTAGAGAAACAACACACAAGGCTTAGAAAAGTCATTAGACAAAGACAATGGCTTGGTTTACGTATTGTTGGATGAGAAACACAAATGACCAACAAGTTAAGAGAAAGTAAGAAAAAGCTCTTAAGACAAAGACCTTGTCTTAAACCAGTCTTAGGAAATAGCCGATACGAAAACAACTCACGGATTTGGGAATTCCCACAGCTTAGGAAAGTCTTTTGACAAAGACTACCACCAACGGCTTAAAGATGTCTTAAGACAAAGATTCTAAACAAGGATCAAGAGATTCTTAAGACCGTCTATGGAAAAAGTCCTTAGATGGATAAAAAGACTAATGGCTTAAATTAGACCTTGTTGGATGGGGAAAAAAGACATCTTAAGAGATGTCTTAACACAAGAAAAAAAATCTGAATTGAAACTAGTCTTAGCGATAACCACAAGGAAAGTGTAGAATGATCAATTAGAGAACTAGCGCATAACAAAGTCGTAAGGACGGAAACAATATGACTAGCTGAACTTGTTGGATGCATAAACCGACAACCAGTTTGAGAAAGTCCCAAGACAAAGACTATGGACCAAAGGGCTTAAAGATCTGTTTCTGTTTGATACACCACAAGGCCCAGAAGTAGACAAAGACAGATGTATATACTAATTATCTGACATTCAGTGTTAATACAGAGCTCAAACCAAAAAAAAACCATGGCTTCGGAGTGTCTCTAGACAAAGACAACCTACGGCTTAGAAATGTCCCACAGCTTAGAAAAGTCTTCGAGAAAGACTATGGATCACTTTAGACTGGTTGGATAGTTAAAACAACTAAATGACAATGGAATAATGACTAACTCTTAGTCTGTAATCAGTCTATGAAGAAAATGAAGAACTTAACGGCCATAATTTATACTGTTGAGATCTGAACCCGAGCTTGCGTTTCCTTTGTAAGCATAAAATCTGAATATTTGATGGAACAAGAAGAGTGGGATGGTAGCAGAGTATTGCAGGAAGATGCAATAATCCTCTGAAATTATTTGAAAGAGAAAATCAGAATGCCTGACGAATGGTTATAAATTTTTAACGTCTTTGATGAAGTAAAGATAATTTCAGACTGTGAGCTCATGTTGATGATTTTAGAGGTCTGCAACAAAGGGTCACCATAATATGCAGATGCATTATGAGGAGATAATGAAGCCATGAATCAAGACACTAGAAAGATGAGTAAATTACAGAATATAGTATCGGGAAATCAAAAGACATTTGGGTAGCAGCTGTTGCAAATCAGTGGGATCCTTTGGAAATTGAAACGTATTTATTTGCTCAACTAAGACAAGAGAGATGAACTTGTGAGGAGATTACGTGATTGATCCGCAGTTGATGCATATGAGTTAAGAACTTCAATTTAGACCACACTTCTCTTCTCTGGCAAGGCTGGATTGAGTTTCGTGTTTGGTAGCAAAAGTGAGGACGTGTTCAAGATAGTGGTGAACATATCAAGCAACTATGTCCTACTTCTTTGAGGCGAACATAACATTGAGTACGTAAAAGTTTTTATAGAAACAAAGACGTGTGCAATGATTTAAAATGAAGTGGAAGACTGTTCTTGGTTGGAAAATACAGAGATGCTAAAGGGACTTGTTTTTTCTGATAAAGAACTAGTGAACGATGAAAATAAGAATTTACTTGTCATGGAGTACTGATGTTTACGTGGTAGGATTTAAAGTTCGGTATATACACCTTTGATTGAAAGGATAAGGAAGTGTATAAGTAGTTAGACAGCAAGATCATTGTCTTTTGCAGGGCGACTTCAACTCATTGGTTCAGTCATCTACAACATCACAAATTTCTGGATATCAGCATTTTGGTTACCAAAAGTTTGTATTCACGAGATCAATCAGTTATGTTCTGCTTTTCTCTGGTCTGACCCAAAGTTAAATCCGAGAAAGGCAAAAGTGGCATGGAAAGATGTATATAGGCTAAAAGAAGAAGGTTTGGGACTCAAATCTGTCACTGAAGCTAACAATGTGAGTTGACTAAAACTAATAAGGAGAATCGTGTCTGCAAAATCTTCATTGTGGGTAAGATGGATTCACAAATACTTGATAAGGAAGAGTTCTTTCTGGTCAGCTAGTGGCAGTAGCTCCATTGGTTCATGGATGTGGAAAACACTCCTCAAACAAAGGTCATTGGCGATTTCCCTCAACAAAGTTAAAATTTAGAGTTGCACATCAACGTCTTTTTGGTATGTCGATTGGTCAATGTTAGGGAAACTTATTGATCCTTCAGGTAATGGAAGAAGTATGGCTATGGGAATCCATATTAATGAAACTGTAGAGAGAGTCGTGCAATCTCATAGGAGAAGGAGGTATAGACCGGAAGTGTTGAATCAGATTGAGGAAGTAATACACTAGTTACGAACCAAAGGACTCACTATTGAGGAGGATATATGTAACATTCAGGTTTGAAAGGCTTAAAAGAATTTATTTGACTACATATATCACTAAAGTGAACTTACTTTTTTTGTCACACATCCATTTAGAACTCCAGGTTAAACATATTTATGCTGGAATTGTGAAAGGATGAGTGAACTATCGAGAAAGAGATTCGTGATACCGTGTGAGTGAGGCCAAAACATGGGAAAATGTCATGTGGTTATTGCAGGGTCAGTAAATAATGATTTTATGCCTTGAAAAAGATTAACGTGTTGTAAACCTTATGGTTTTGGAATGCACATAAGTGGGCTTATCTTCTTGGTCGATACTTGGACCATCAGCCCATATGATTCTCGGATTGGGCCAGCCCATTTACCATTTGTCTTAGCCGACTTTTAGCTTTGTAAACTTGTCCCACATCGAGTATAAGATGTGGGCAAGTCGGCCATGAGGCCATATATATATATGTGTCTCTATTGTACTTATTTGATACACAAGAAAAGCAATAAGAACAAGTCTTACACACATCTAAACCTAGCCGCCTATCTCTCTCTCTCTAACCTAACCTAGTTCGAGATCAACCTCTAGCAAAGGCACGAGATTTACAACATAACGCACCGCCCGTCGTACGAGATGGGGTCCACGGACCGAGAAAGCGAACGTAAGAAGCCCATTAGCCATGAGCGGTCAGGGTGTTACAATATCAATCTTTGGAAGTACAAAGAAGACACATTCCTACCAAAGTTCAGTACATGGAAGGAGGCATGGAAAACCATTTACTAATGAAATGCAGCTTGAAAGACTCATTCAAAACAGATTCGTAACGAGATCTCTACACTCGGAGGGTTGGACAACAACAACAAGTTTGAAGGAGCCATGGTGATAAGGCTTTCTTTACGTTTTCCAAATCATTAATAGAGTCTATCTATTCATAGCATCTGTTAATGATGTAAAAGAGATACATCTAATGTAAAAGTTTTTTTATTCGATTTTAATTTAACATTCTTTCAAAAAAAAAGTTTGGTACATCATGTGGAGTTGATATGAAAGATTCTGATTGTGATAGAAAAGACAAAGAAATCAAGTATTGGTAAAAACGTATGATGACTTCAAGCATAAATGTTTGAACTTGAGTTGCATGGTTCCTGGAATTCTGAAAGAAGATCTGTTTGAATTTATGATGTCGTTATAGTCAGAAGAAACTGTTCATACAAAAGCGAGGTTGTGTTGTTGCTTAGTAAGTTGTAGACGAAATCACTAATGAGAATGTTGAGATTTCGATCTCCCGCAACACACACTAAACGAACAATAAGGTAAGAACACAACAGGTTTGTTAACCCAGTTCTCGGCCTCAAACCGATACTTCTGGGGAGGGATCTCTTGCCCTCAACTTTCACTGTGAATCTGAGTAATACAAGCTTTTTCTTCTCTTACAATAACCCTAGAGAGATAGCCACTTAATCTTCTTTTTTCTTCTTCTACGTTACAAGACATTAGAGCTAAGTATATATATGCATCTACATATTTAACCTAACGTCACGTTAACGTTTTCTTTTGGGCTTCGATAATATTTCTAACCCAATGTCTCTCTTTATTGTTCAGGTACAGAACAAGCCCATCTCTGGCCCATACGAACTTGGTTTGGGTCTGGTCAAACTCACAATCTCCACCTTGACCATACCAAACCAGAAACCTTGTTTCCTTCGTCAAAGTCGCTTGTCTCTCTCTTCTCAGATTCGTGAAGCTTCTCAGGTGATACTCCACCTCGTCGTCTATCTCCAGTGTGATTCCGATCACCTTATCTCACCCTCCGAATGATCTCCATTCGCGACAGTGACTGTCTCAGTCTGAATCCCGACGCTTGGCCATCTCTTCTTCGTGTCTGTCTCTGCTTCTTCATTTTAGCAATGAACCCACTGTGGTTTCTATTCTCACCAGCATCTGTCTGAATCAAAAAACCCCAACAACCTTCAACTCGATATGAACGATGAAGCCACGGCGTCTCCGGTAAGGTTGTTCTTTAACAGTAAAAATTCAATTCAGTTTCTCTGCACCTCTGATGACTTTCTTCTTGTCTCTACTGTAATTCCTGAAATAGAGCATGCTCACTTTGTGTCTATTTTTCTACAGCCTCTGAGACTTGAAAAATCACATGTTCTGAAATCTTTCAATTTCTGCTATTCAGCAGTCCTCCATTGCTTTAACTACTTCGATTTCTACATGTTCCAAACCTGGAACCCTTGAACTTCAAGCTCTTCACGATGGATCTCATGGCTGAGTTCCACCATGACCGGTGAATTCTCCTGTCTACAAGTCACGTCCTCTGCTCAACATCTCTGGTACACAACCTCCCTTTGTATCTTCATTTTTTTCTCGGATTTGAGCCTCAAAACTTTGATATTCATCTCAGCTTCCATAGATGAACTCCACCATGCTCATCTTACTTCGAAGATCTCAGCCGATTTTTTTCCCTGTCATTTTCTCAACCTGTTTGTTCACTCCTTGGTTGTAAAGTTTAAAAAAAAAACTTTAACTTTGATATTCCCTTTTGCAGCTTCATTGTCAAACAAGAATCTTCTCGTGCCCCTTTTTATAAATTCAGGTGAGCGTCTGAAACCTAAAATAATCTTCTTCACAGCAGCTGATTCTTATTAGCTTATGACACTTCTGCAGTTCTAACTTCAATATCATAATCTATTATCTGCATCTTCTCTGATACACTTATGAAACTCTAACTTAGTTTCTTTTATCTTTCTCAAGCACCCACCACATTGAGCTTAACTTCAGTCTCAATTCTCTCATGCTTCTGGTGATCGTAGATAACCTCTTTACCTATGCAGTATCCACTCTCGACTTTTACTTTAGGTTTCAAGATCAAAACAGTGAAGAGCTGACATGTTTTATTCTTAAACCTTCCAGCAACTCCACCTGGAACTAGTATCTCCTAACTATGATTCCAGATGCCTACAGGTAACTCCTATAACCCATTAATCAGTCTGATTTTCTATCGACATAAGAACACCTTGAAACTAACTTGTTTCTTGTTCTTCCTGCGAGAGTAACATGTCGATGATGGAGTTACCTGGAGATGTGCCCTGTTCAGACATTGAGGAGATCGCAGCCAACCTGAAATCTTTGTCCAGGTACTGCGTCACTTAGTACATCAAATGGGTTGCTTGTATGAATATTAGACATGTTAATATCTCCATTAAATCTCTCTCCATAAACACACTCTCTCAATATTTTTGAGACTTTTCCCACGTCTCTACGCTCAAGCTCGTTACTCAAACTCTCCTCCACTTTAGCATTTTTCAAATGCTTTCGTTTCTTGCTTTTCTCAGCTTCCTCGCATATTTTAAACTCTTCAGAACCAGTCTTTTCTGTAGCAGCCAAACCATATGTTACAAAATCAGAATCTGTTGAATTAGGTTCTTCATGACTTTTATCAGACTTGGTTTCTTCTGAACTCCCAGGTTCTTCTGATTTAGAGTCTCCTCCTTGAACACATAACTCCTTCATCTCAAAGCCATGTGGAGTAGGCCCTTGAATTAGATTTTCCATGAAAGTCACTTTCTTTGACTTCTTCTTTCTAACTTCTTCCCCAACTCCAGAAACATTCTCCTTTCTCTTAGTAACATTGCCTTGGAGATAATACAAACCGTCTTTGTATTTTCCAGATAGTACCTTCTTCCTATCTTTGTAGAACCGAACCATGAAGCCTCGACCTTCATAATTGCAACCTGACTTCTCTAACATCCCATAAGAAATCAGATTTCTACTCACTTCAGGCATGTATTTAACATCCTTTAGTATCACTTCAGAACCATCTGGATTCTGAATCCTAATCTTTCCCATTCCTTTGATGCTTCCTTTAGTGTTATTAGCCATTAGTACACTTCCTCCATCGTACTCTTTGAAATCAAACAAGACTTCTTTGTTAGATGTACTATGGAATGAACAACATGAATCCATAATCCATTCCTTAAGTGTATCTTGTTTGCTAACGGTTAACACCAGTGGTTGTCTAGGCTCAGTCACAATGTTTGCAGAATCCCTCTGTCTCCTTTCTGGACATTCTCTTTTCCAGTGTCCTTCATCTCCACATATGAAGCAGCCTTTGTTGTTCTTATCAAATTGAGGCTTTGACTGAAACTTCCCTCTGCTCTTAGATCGTCCTCTCCAATGGTTAGAACTACCATTACCGTTTCCTGACCTCCTCTCTGTCCTTCCACGTGACTCAACATACAGACCCTCAGAGGCTGACCTGTTTCTGTTTAGTAACCCTTTCTGCTTAAGTTATGCTTCTTTAGAATAAGCTGAAGTGACGACTTCATTGAAAGTAAGTGTTTCTTTCCCTGTTCCATATTGGAGGGTGTGAACCAACGGTTCATAAGCTGCTGGAAGTCCTGACAAGAGTTGGATTGCTTGATCTTCATCTGAGATAGTAACTTTGAGACTTTCCAGGTCTGCAATTAACTTCAGAAATATGTCCACATTCTCTTCAATCGTCTTGTCCTCCTCCATCTTGTAGCAAGAGAATTGTTTCTTTAGGTAAATCCTGTTGGGCAGCGACTTAGTTTGATAATTCCTCTCTAGTGCCTTCCACATACCCAATGTTGTGGTTTCATGCATGATTTTCCTCAGAATAGAATCACTTAAGCATGTCCCCAATAGGCTTCTAACTCTGAGATCCTTATCAGCCTTCTTCTGATCAACCTTTGCCTCTGATCCTTCTACTTCCTTTCCAGATTCCATCAAGACCGTAAAGTCCTCCTTAAGAACTGAAAGTAAACCTTGTATCTCTAGCTGACCCATCATCTTGTATTTCCACATCCCAAAATCACCTTTACCATCAAATTTCTCCATCTCAAATCTTCCTAGAGTTGGTTCCATACTTAACAGATTTTTTTTTTTGTGTTTGTACTTATGATGTGTTCCAACTTGTAACACGATCTTCTTCTGATGCAGGTGTGTAGCGAATCAACCTTACTGTGCAAACCAAACCTGGATGCTCTGATACCACTTGTTGAGATTTCGATCTCCCGCAACACACACTAAACGAACAATAAGGTAAGAACACAACAGGTTTGTTAACCCAGTTCTCGGCCTCAAACCGATACTTCTGGGGAGGGATCTCTTGTCCTCAACTTTCACTGTGAATCTGAGTAATACAAGCTTTTTCTTCTCTTACAATAACCCTAGAGAGATAGCCACTTAATCTTCTTTTTTCTTCTTCTACGTTACAAGACATTAGAGCTAAGTATATATATGCATCTACATATTTAACCTAACGTCACGTTAACGTTTTCTTTTGGGCTTCGATAATATTTCTAACCCAATGTCTCTCTTTATTGTTCAGGTACAGAACAAGCCCATCTCTGGCCCATACGAACTTGGTTTGGGTCTGGTCAAACTCACAGAGAAGCCTGGGAATATCTGAGTTACGTTTGGAGAACATACAAGAACAGAGGAGCAGAACCTATGTCGATGGATGAACATACAAGAACATAGACCAATAAAAACAAAATGAATGAATTCACAGAAAATTTATTTTACTTCATAGTTACTAACCTCAAGTTTAGAGAAATTAACAAAGAAAATGATAGAAGAAACATAACCAAAAATTACATAATAAAAAAACATTTTAAACGAAAATCAGTTCGAAAAAATAAAAATAACAATATAACAAAAAGTGCAACTTTAGTAAAGTAAATAATATAACTTAAGTTTGGTAAAAAAATTACTTTTTAAAGAAATTTAGTTTACAAATAATAATTTAGTTCTATATAGTTTTGTATTTAAAATATATAAGAGAATAATATCTCACGTTTCATCAAAATCGCCAAAATAAAATTAAATATATATATATATATATATATAACAAGAAATATAATTGTTCTGGTCACAAAACAAAAAAATGAAAAAAAATTAAATATATAATATATTATTAATACATGACAGATTTTTATGACTGAGAACCAAAAGAAAACATATAAAACTAATAAAATTAAAATTTAATGAAAATACATAATATAACTTGAATTATGTGAAAATAGTCAAAATAATAGTTTAGTAAAAGTAAATCATATAATGTAATAATATGAAACTTCAGGAATAAATAGAAAATTCATAATAAAAAGATAAACAAATCTATTTATGATATTGTTTTTTCAGGTTTCACAAATACATGCCAACAAAATAAGAAAAAATGAATCCAACATATGTTTTTGTCACCAAACTCAAACTTAAACAAATTGAAACAGTTGAAAACCACAACTAATTATTAATTAATTAATAAATAAATTAGAAAACTGAAAATAACACTATAAAAATCAGTAAAACATATAAAATAACTCAAATACACAGTATAATAAAAACACAAATTTCAGAAATAAATCTGTAATATTAATAATAACCAAATTGGAAAAATTCATTTACGATATGGGTTCCACTTTTAACAAACCAAAATCAACTAAACAATAAGAGTAAATTTGATGCATTTATTTTTCTTTTTGATCACTAAACTTAACATAAATTAAAAAGAAATTTATGGAAACCTATAACCAAAAAATAATCCATAATCCCAACAAGACTTCAAAAATTATTTTTGAAAAACAGAAAAATAAAATATAAAACATAAAACAGTAAATAAAAGAAGGATGAATAAATATCCTCATGATATAAACAAGAAATCAGAAGTTGTCGTATCTAAGTAAATGTGAAAAAAATTGTGTGTCATGAGTTCCAAAAAATCTTCAAGCACAAAATTATTATTGATATGAATTTTTTTAAAAAAAATGTACAGTAAAAAAGATGTAACACTGAAAAAGACAATTAGCGTCCAAATCAAACTATATGATTTTAAATAAGACAAATACCAAATGATTTATACCTTGAAAATGAAAATAGTCACATTAAAATCTTAAAATTATATCAACAATTTTATTATGAAACAACGGGACTAAGGCTGAATATCACAACATTAAACAATTGCAATACATAAAAAATTCACACATACTTTACAATAAAACATTTCAAAATAAAATAAGTGGTAAACAAAAAATCTAAGAGAAATAAAACTTCTCCGCAATCGCAGACCAACTACTAGGAAATTTTTTTAACATATTCAAAAAAAATTGTATAAGATGTAGAAACAATCCATAATTTATGTATTGAATGGTAATTTTGAGCATTTTCATTTTACATATTTTATAATAAAATAGAACAAAAAGATAATTACATTAATTAGAAGAATAATTATAAGCGTATGATTTCTAAAACAACAACAACAACAAAAACAAATACTGAAGATTAATATTGTTTTCACTTGCGAGTAAACTAATTTTAAAAATATATATTAAATTTAAAATATTATTTTATTATTTTCATTTGTCCACCTGTCCGTAGAGCAGGGTTAACCCTAGATATATAAATTGAACAAAAATTAATTGGATACACTTCTCATTAACATGTAGTTCTCATTTCATTCTTAATATATGCTCTGGTTTTATTCTAGTTTGTGTATTTAGAAAGGTCTACATGTTATTTTCTCAAGAGAATTATCATATAAGATCAAATATCTACCGAATTATTACTTCATGCAAGACTTCCCTGATTGAAAGTTATAAATTTATTTCTCCTCGAATCGATAGTACAAAATTTAATTACCTATATACTATGATTATTTTGGTTTATTGTTAACTATATAATTTAAACCGATTAAACAAGACAATAATCAATTTTTTATCCAAAAAGAATGCTCATACACTATTCCAACTTCACACTCATCAAATGAACTTTGAGAAAATCATATTCTGAGAGACTTTGAAAACTATATTTTTTATAGAATTGAATTTTTATTTGGTTTTAAAATTGTTTGGTTAACATAAACCAAATAAATCATCTTTTAGGTGTAATTAAGTTTTAAACTATTAATTCGGAACTATCAATTCGTAGAGAAAAAAATTATAACTTTATAATTTGGAGAAATATAGCACGAAGATGAAGTGATAGTTCCATGAAAATCTGATTTTATACTATAGTTTTGTGAGGGGAAATAGCACGTTCTAGAAAGAAGGAACTTGGTTCAGTTCCGAACGCAAAATTTCAGTCCATCTCCATCAAATTGAACCGCTTTGGTTTAGATGATTAACATTCTTATATTTTAAAAATAAAAGAGCATACAGTTTAATTGTCAAAAAGTAAACGACATGCAGTTTGAATATTTCCAAACCACCCACGTATCACGATGTCACATGTTCTCAATAAAAAAGAAAAGAAAAGAGAGATAGCTGCGCAAGAATAACGGGTCTTAAGCTCTCCGACAAGACATGCACACCACACATTGCTTTAAGTCTCCTTATATATATATCGACAATTTCGAAAACCTTCTCAATTTTCCTATTGACTCAAAAATCATGAGACCTGCGCAGGACAATCAAGGATCCTTCCTCGGCCGGATTAGTATCCGTCGCAACCAATTCACCGACGTCAACACCGAACAAGAACAAGAAGATCTCGAGCTTTTCCAAAAACACATCGCCGATCGTTTCACCGACCTTCTCTCTCCTCCTCCTCCTCCACAACCACCTTCCGATGAAACGGACACGGTTGCCTCCGTAGCCGCGACGGAGCAGATTATGTCCGTGACTTGGCTTCGTAAGCTTATGGATGTTTTCCTCTGCTGCGAGGCCGAGTTCAAAGCGATTCTCTTAATGGGCCGTGACCCGACCCAGATTTCTAAACCGCCTTTCGACCGGTTAGTTCCTGAAATGTTAGACCGGTCTATTAAAGCGCTTGACATCTGTACCGCCGTTGTTAACGGAATCGATGCCGTTAGACATTACCAGCGCTTAGCTGAGATCGCCGTGGCGGCATTGGAGCAACGTCCGTTAGGAGACGGTAACGTGAGGAGAGCGAAACGCGCGCTCGCGAATCTACTCATCGCGTTGAGCATCGAGGACAAAGAGAATCTAAGCGGCGGCGGAGGGAATAAGACGATAGAGAGATCGTGGTCGTTCGGCCGTCGTGGCGGTGGATCATCTGCGTCGAGTAAAGGAGGAGCAACGATTGGTCAGCTTAAATCGTCGTCATGGGCCGTCGGAAGGAACTGGTCGGCGGCGAAGCAGATCCACGCGATGACAACGAATCTGACACCGCCACGTGGCAACGAGGCGGCGGGATTGCCTCTGCCGATGTTTATAATGAGCACGGTAACGGTGTTCGTGATGTGGGTGTTGACGGCGGCGGTTCCGTGTCAGGAGAGAGCTGGATTAGCGAACCACTTGCCGGTGCCAAAACATTTGAACTGGGCGCAGAGTTTGGTCGGAATCCACGAGAAGATCGGAGATGAGTGGAAGAAGAAGGAGAAGAAAGGATCTGCAGGGTTAATGGAGGAGATGACGAGGATGGAGAAGCTTGGTCACTCGCTGATTGAATTCGCCGATGGATTTCATTATCCGGCGGAGAAAGATGCTGCTGAATCCGCGGCGGCACAAGTGGCGGAGATGGCGGAGATATGCCGGAGAATGGAGGAGGAGCTTGTGCCGTTGCAGCAACAGATCAGAGAGGTTTTCCATAGGATCGTGAGGAGTCGTGCTGAGATTCTGGAGGTGTTGGAGCAAGCCGGGAAACTTTCTGCACCGGTTGTGTAAAGATAATGAAATGTTGGGGTGGCATTTCAAATTTTGTAATTCATTGGGGTTTAATAAATATATTTGTTTTGTTATGTGTTCAATTTTTTTTTTTTTTGTTAGTTATGTCTTGTCGGTTTCTTGGTCATAGTTTGGGATACAGCAGTCCAGAATGGCCCATATCATTATTTTGTCTTTACATTTTTCATATATAATTTTGCTTAATTTTTTGTTAACTAGCTTAATGCTGCATAGTGTATTTTCAGCTAAACTACTCCACTTTTTGGCATGGTCGACTGGTGATTTATCCTCAAACTGAATCAAAATAAAATAAAAAAAATTCTCAAAGTAAATGCAAAAGTTCTTGTTTTAAATTCAACTTTTTTAATGTATATTCCCGAATGAATATTTACTAGATAGTGTGATCCGCCCCGTGCAAATAGTGAAATAATTGATTAAGTTATGAGAAATTGTTAAGAATATCACAAGTTATGTATCACTTTATAAGGATATTTTTGATTAAGGATAATTTTAAAAGATGATTAATTTAGTCTACTTTCATCATAATAAAAATCTAATCTACTTTATCATAAAGTTATGGTTAGTGTTAAAGTGGTAGAGTTGAATTTTTAAATTTTTTATAAATATTTATAAAAATTAATTTAGTTTACTTTCATTATAATTTTAGGGTATTTTTGAAAATAATCATTCATTAATGGTAAATTTGAAAAAGTGGTATCAAACTTGTGGTATAACTTAAACTTCTCCTTAAATTATTTATTTTACATTGTACTAAGGGATTTGTTGTATATATTTTTCTAGGAATAGACATTCATATATCCATTCGGATTCAGTTGATCTATTCAAATTTCAGATTTTTAGAGTTGGAAATTTAAATTTGAATCGAATATATATAAATTTTTGTTTGGATTTGGTTTGAATTTCGAGTACCCATTTTAATTAATTAATTTTAACAAAAAAATAAATATACTTAAATCCTCAAAATTTGAAAATAAAAATAATAAAACATAAAAATTTGGAAAACTAAGACTCAATACTTAAATTTACATAAAACTAGTTCAATTTAAATATTAAGATAGAGAACAAATAGATATTTTCAGTATTTTGAATATTTTTGTTATTTTTAGATATTTTCATATTTTTGAATATTTAACAGATATAAATTAAAAATAATTAATATATATATATATATATATATATATATATATATATATATATATATATATATATAAATTAATGATACTAAATAATAAATTTTTGATTAACAATTTTTGTATCACCAATCATTTTGTTTAGCTTGATATTATTAAGAAATTAAACAATCACATAAATCTTATAATAAAAATTTACATTTTTTCTTATATGTTATATTTTGATTTTATAAAACGACTATAAATTGCTAAAACTGTTAAAAGTCTCACAATAAAGTTTTTGTGATCAATAGTTTAACTTTTTGTTATAACAAGATACAAATGTCATAAAATCATATAATATAAATCTTACTTAATATATATTCAGATTAAATATATATCTATTTTAATATTTTTAAATTATACTTTATACCATATAAAATACATAAATATGTTAATTTCAAAATTTACATTTGAAAAAGTATTGAGACCTTAATATTTTAACTTTGAAATTTTCATTCAATTTTTAAAATGATTATAAATTAATAAAACTAAATTTTAAAAATTTTGTGATTAATAATTTAATATTTTTTGTTACAGCAAATATATAAATTTTAATAAATCATATGAGTATGAAGTCTCAATTAATAATTATTTATATTAAATATTCTATATATCTATATCATTTAAATTTAGTTATATACCATATAAAATAAGAAATGATTATTTTGTTTTTTTACCAATAAAATTATTGTAAATAAGATTTATATGTTTACTCCAATTAATTATACACATAATAGTTGTTCAGTTTTCAATTTTTAATACATTTATTATTTTATAATATTTAAATAAATAATAATATGCAAAACTATTTTGTATAAGTACGAATCTTAACTTAGTATAAAGTAAAAGACACTCCAATGGTATACCAAATCTTACACCAATAGTGTTACTCCTAATATAGAGTAACACTAGTCATTTACTCTAATTTGGATTTGAACTTTTCCTTTGCAAAATGACCTCTATTTTTAATAAGTTTTCATTTTCTATCCAAATAGAACTTTTAGCAACATCCAAGAAAATTATGGTACAATTTTATACATTTAAATATTATAAAATTAATGATCAAATTGGGTGAAACTTTAAATGCACCAATAACTTATATTAAATTAGAAAATACATCAACATAATAATTAATAAACTAAAAATACATAATCAATAACAAAAACATAATTAATAAACTCAAAGAGAATGTATGTCCTTATTTTTTATTATGTGTTGTAATTTTTTTTTTTAAAACAGTCATTAGTTTTAATTATTATCATAGTTGTATTTTGTTATTGTTACAAAATAAAATATAAGGGTTCAGTTTGACATATTCAAAGTTATGGATTAATAGATAAATGGCAAAAATATACAAAGAATATTCTTTTGAGATAAAGACCAAAATAGAATTTAAAAAAATTTTGTACCAAAAATAGCATTCAAAGAGAAAAATGACCAAAATATACTTTATTAAAGGATGTAAATATACATTTATACTTTTGTGTTAATTAATATAAACTTAGGGTTTAGAGTTATGGGGTGGAGGTTTTGGAGTTGAAGTTTAAAAATTAAAAAATATTAAAATTTTCAAAGTAAAAAAATCTATTTTAGTCATTTTTTTCTCAAAATCTATTTTTGTGACAAAAACTTCAAAAAAAAAACTATTTGAGAGATTTGCCAATATTCTTTTTTTGAGTGAAAAGTAGATGTAACTATTTGAGCAAAACTTCCTTCTATTTTTAAAGTAATCTATTTTAAGAGTAGAAAATAGAGGTAATGGTCTAATAAATACGCAATTGGAGAACTTTGAATTTTAAATCTTACAAAATGATTTTTAAAACAAAAAAAAATCCCAAATCTTGTAATGATATTTTGGTTGCAGAGGATAAACGAATAAAAAGCAATAAGACAAGTCAGCTCCATCTTCACAATAATCCCATATCTCTTCGCAATTTCGAACTCATAAGTCACTTTGTGCCCTTTAGCTTAGTTCTAGAGCCAACACTGCAGGTTTTTATAAACAAATGTCTCCAGGTCCCCTCTCTCTCTCACTATCACACCACCTTCCTTCTCGATTTCAAACCCTAGATCGAATCTCTCTCTCCCTCTAATCCTTCTCTTGTTGCAGTTCGAAGAGCCATGGCGTTAGCATCCACCACGCTGCCCACGAAGAGCGGATTGTCTCTTTGGTGTCCCACCTCTCCATCTCTCGCTCGCCGTCTTCCCGCTCGGTTTTCTCCGATTGGTTCCAGAATCGCTTCCAGAGGCTTCGTCACTGCTTCCTTCGCCAACGAGAATCGCGAGTTAGTTAATTTGGATAGACGAATTGAGATTGCGAATTGAGTTACGGATCGCGTGAATTTCGTTTTGTTTTGTTTGGTTTGGTTAGGTTTGTGATCGTTGGTGGAGGAAATGCAGCGGGTTATGCAGCTAGGACTTTTGTAGAAAATGGAATGGCCGATGGTCGCCTCTGCATTGTCACCAAAGAGGTGAGATCTAATATTGATCGTTGAATGTTATTTTTTTATCAGTACTGCTCTTGCTCTGTTTAATTGTAGTATTTGTTGGCATCTTTAGGCGTACGCACCTTATGAGAGACCTGCTTTGACAAAAGCTTACTTGTTCCCTCCCGAGAAGAAGCCTGCCCGTTTACCAGTAAGCTTAGACTCCCAGTGATCATTGCTACATCAATGTTTAATTAGTGTTCTGGTTTCTAATGATGGTGAAATGAATGTGCAGGGCTTTCACACTTGTGTTGGAGGTGGTGGAGAGAGGCAAACACCAGATTGGTACAAGGAGAAAGGCATTGAGGTTATTCTTCTTCTGATGCAATAGTTTTGCTTATTTCCATAATCTATATATTTAAAGGAAGAGTTTTCAGTTTGTTTAATTGTCCAATTTCAGAATCTACATGGGTATTTCTTTTTGTGGTCTTCTCTTGTGTTAATCTAATACGTTTGGTTTCAACAGATGATATATGAAGATCCAGTGACTGCAGCTGATTTTGAAAAGCAAACCCTCACAACTAACACAGGGAAGCAGTTAAAATATGGATCCCTGATTATCGCTACAGGGTGTACAGCCTCTAGGTGAGTGAAGCAACATTCTATTTTGCAATGAACTGATAAACAACACAGAGAAATGAGGACTTATCAACCTTGTTCATTGATACATTGATTTCTATTGCAGGTTTCCAGATAAGATTGGTGGGAACTTGCCTGGCGTTCATTATATTCGGGAGGTTGCAGATGCTGATTCACTAATATCATCTCTGGTAAGCTAATGACATTCTTATCAGTTATGCCATCTACATGAAATGTCATTAGGAAACTCTAAAGTAACCTTTCGCTAATGATTCAGGGGAAGTCAAAGAAAGTTGTCGTTGTTGGTGGTGGCTACATCGGCATGGAGGTTGCTGCTGCAGCTGTTGCATGGAACCTTGATACAACGGTTAGTATCCCTTTGGCTTTAGTCTTTAAATTGTGCGAGTAATGAAGTATATATTTTTTAAGTCAGCTGATGAGTAATACAAAATTCCTGGAAACGTTCAGATAATAGGCAAAACAGACTCTTTTGCAATCTGCATGGTGCCAAGTCATATTATAGCATGGATAAGCTAACTTACATCTGTTTTTTCTTTCCTGTGCAACAATAGATTGTATTCCCCGAAGATCAGCTTTTGCAACGATTGTTCACTCCATCACTTGCTCAGAGATATGAAGAACTCTACCGTCAAAATGGTGTTAAGTTTGTCAAGGTAAGATATCAACCCACGATCAATGCCTTAGACTGAAAGCATTTGTTTTCTGTAAACATAAGAATTTTAGAAACACAGTGAGTAAACTTTGTTCCTCTTTTCTGTTCAACAGGGCGCTTCGATAAATAACTTAGAAGCAGGTTCTGACGGGCGTGTAACAGCTGTTAAGCTTGCTGATGGATCTACAATTGAGGCAGACACGGTATAGTTACTTTTTCTTGCAACTTTAACAACTCTGATCAAATGGAAACTGTGAAGGTCAATGAAATCTGTGGATCCATACTTACAGGTTGTGATCGGAATTGGAGCTAAGCCTGCTATTGGCCCCTTTGAAACTTTGTCCATGAACAAATCTATTGGAGGAATTCAGGTACTTTTATTGCCAAACATCCATATTTAAATTCCAACATTAATCAGTTTTCGAAGTTAAAACTTCACGAAAATTGCATTAGTATTTTCTACAATCTAATATCTGATAAGATCTCATCTTCAACCACAGGTTGATGGCTTGTTCAGGACAAGTACCCCTGGAATTTTCGCTATTGGAGATGTGGCAGCCTTCCCTTTGAAGGTACTTTTTTCTGCTAGATAAAACATGTTAAGCGACCAATCTTGTGTTCTGTAAACTCATCATGTTATTGTCTGATAAACAGATATATGATCGGATGACCCGAGTTGAGCATGTTGATCACGCCCGCCGTTCTGCACAACACTGCGTGAAATCGCTGCTAACTGCACACACTGACACGTAAGCTTCTTCCACACTGGCATGATCTGTAGACTTCAATGCATCTCTCAACAGATTTCTTCACCTAATAGTTCATGTCTGGCACAAAACATTGCAGGTACGATTATCTCCCGTATTTCTACTCAAGAGTATTCGAGTATGAAGGCAGCTCTAGAAAAGTTTGGTGGCAGTTTTATGGGGATAATGGTAAATATCGTCAGAACCTAAATAGTACACAATCATCCAATTACTTGAACAATATTTCCACAGTAACTAAACCACTGGTTCATATTGAGCAGTGGGAGAAGCAGTTGAGGTTGGCAACTTCGACCCGAAAATCGCCACCTTCTGGATTGATTCTGGTACATCATACCTTCCACTTTTTTTCACTTCACTTGCAACTCTTAACCATTGCAAATCTACACAGATTAGCTAACTTTGATGAGTAATTATCGTATCACAGGCAGGTTGAAAGGTGTACTTGTGGAAAGTGGTTCTCCCGAGGTAAGAGACTCTCTCATTCAATCAGGCATATAAATGTGGACCATAGCAATTGCATATGAGTTTTGTTCATTTGTTTTCTATAAAAGCCCTATATTTGCATTGTTGTGGATCTTTCTTTATACAGGAGTTTCAGCTTCTCCCAAAGCTAGCAAGAAGCCAACCAATTGTCGACAAGGCTAAACTCGCCAGCGCATCTTCGGTGGAAGAAGCCCTCCAGATTGCTGAAGCCGCTCTACAGAGTTAGAGAGTTGATGGATTATAGCTTTTGGTTCAGAAAAAGAAAGCAACATCTTTATTCATCATCTTTCCATGGAATAATGATTTATAGAGAGCACCTTTGTCAATAATTTGCAGGAATAAGTTATTGCCACTTTTTGAGAAATCATATATTGCTCACTAGAGAGCTCGTCTCATCATAAATTCATATGATAGTCTTGACTTCCAGCAAGTCACTTCTGTAGATGAACTTTATCAACTCTTTTGTAAGAGTATTCTTCTATTAAACAAGCTTTACTTTCAGCCAAAAGCTCGTTTTTCTGCAAGGTATATTCTTCCTAGTTTGATGCTTCTTCAGAGAGTTAATCTAACTTAAATGCTCTCACAGCTATTCTCTAATGGAATACTTGAGTCCAACTAGAAACATGTCTCTCTAAGAATAGTTGCATCTAAGTACCAAAACAACTCTCTCAGCAAATCAAATAAATCCTTTTTCTTCTCTTTTGGCTTAAAGTATAGCAGAGCTTCTATGCAATTCTTTAGCTATCATTAGGGAATGCCCAACCTTACCTGTCATCTCCCCATGCTGAAGGCTTAGTAGCCATCTTAAGAGTAAGGACTGAGTAATCAGGCTCGTTGAAAGCAAAAGCAAAATCCGAGTCTTTCCATGTGTTAGATAGAGTACTGATTTTGTTTATTCTTACATGAATTGCTCATTATACAAACGCCAGGATCATTTCTTTTCACAGTTGTTACAGAACTTTTATGATACTCCTTATCCATACATCAAATTGCCCGGAATTTGGTAACTACTGAAGTTTTAACCAAAAATGAACAGAATGTGAAAATCATAATCTAAGTGCCATCACAATATGCTGGAGACAGTCTAACAACCCCAGACTCAAAATCTGGTTTGACCCATACATAGGATGAAAGTTGACTTCGCTAGAAAATAAAATCATACAAAATCATACAGAACCGAGACCACAAATCGACTACCACCAATCAATATTCACAAATCTTCGACGACATCTGGAAGAGATTGTCTTTGACGAACGAACTTGTTTAGACGATCTTTTTAATTTTTGTAATTTATTAATTTTTTTATTCATCGAAAATATTTAAATCATTCAGACACTTTATACTCTCTTTATTACTGACCAACTATGCAATCTACAATTGGCGTCCACCATAAGATTAGAGACTCTTCTCTACCCCATGACAGCTAGGCGATCATAGAACTCACAACACAATTAGACTTTGATCCAGGATCGACGACCATGGAAATCACAACTTTGGTGCAGCCTCCCAAAAAAGAGATGTTCATGAAGATCACTACCCCAAAATAATTAACCAACAAGGAGACAATTGTGGAGATCACAACTCCAACTCAGCCGCCCAAAAAAAGAAACGACCCAATGTCAGACATCTCCTTGGTATTCCAAACTCTTATGGGAAGTATTGACGAGCTTTCTCAAGGGACGACCTCTCGTACTCTCAGATCGTATGTCAAAATCATGTTAATGAGCTTCACTTTGCTGATATTGGCACATCAAGATTACAACAGGTCGACATTTTCCCACGAGTCTAGCAAGTCTTTTTTGATGATCTGCCAGTACCAGTCACCGACATTTCAAATCTCGGCTAACAAATTAAAATGATGTTGCTGGATATCACAAGTTTTAACCCGATTAATTATGTGATATCCGGTTAAGATTCACACGTACATATTATTGTGGATGTATTAGCGGTTAATACAAATTCATATTACAAATATAAAAATCATTTTCTGGCTAAACTGTCATAATTTGGATTATCTATGTATTATCATGTTATAATACACATTCATAAATATTATTGTAGCTATTGTAATAACACAAGACCAAACTGAGTGTATATGTGGCTTATTGAAGTACAAATAAATTACATAGTATGCACATCTTAAAATACAAACAAATTACATATTCGGATTTCTTCCAAATATTGTCATAATGCAGATATATATGTTAATATTATCTGGTTATAATACGCATTCAGAAATATTACTTCAACTATTGTAATAGCACAAAACCCATCCCAAAATGTATTTGTGGCTTATTGTAATATGTATTCATGTGTTTGCTGTAATTTCAATGTATTAATAACTATAATATATGAGTATCTTCAAAAATATTGACTTCACTTAATTTTGTTTAACTGATCACAAATTTCACACCCTACCACATTTCGGTTACTAACCACATTTCCAGATATTTTGATAGTTAGCTTTTATATTAATACATTACAAAGAACACACGTCATATAAATTATCATAACCTATCGCAATCTCTCCAAAATAACAATTGGATTTTATCTCAAAAACACGTTTGACATTCTCTATTTGAACTTTGTTAACAAAACCGAAGAGAAAGATAAAAACGTAACTACACCTAAATTCCTCTACCATTTCTACAAATTTGGAAAACTAATGCCCACCAACCTACCTAATTATTTACCATTTTATGTATATACAACTAATTGATTCAAAACAAATATGCTTGTAAAAATAAAATAAATTAAAATAAAATGCAAAACCTTTGGAGGAATGTCTTTGACAAAATAAAAAAAAAGTAGGAAAAGGTAATACTAAAAATAGAAAGAATTACTAATCGACTTGCACACACCCCTACCATTTGCCATCACAAAAGTAGAAATTGCCACACATAAACACAAAAAAAAAAAAAAAAAAAGTAAAAGCTGGAAAACTCCACACGCCAATTCTCGCGAGTGATCTTCACAGTCTTGTTTTCTTCTTCCGAGGTAAAAAGAAAAACATATTTGGTTGGTACCAGTGACAGGGCGAGTACGAGAGATTTCACAGTTTGCAATTTTAGTGGCGGTCTGTTGTTTGGTATATAAAAAGATGGACTTGTTCACATTTTGGAATAAAAAAGCATTACACTTTTGGTTTTCTCTCATATTCCCTGCTCTCTTCTGTAAAGAAAATGAATGTACTTTCTATGATTTACAAAGTACTTTAAGATTCGTCCTTCTGATTTATAAAGCATTCTGATTAATGGTGGGTTTCTTCTTTTCTTTTTTCTCACACTTTCTGCAGAAAATGGTTGTGATGATGGATGCTTATGGCGAGAGATCCAAGAGAAAAATCATTAGAACAGTTGCTGACTTCCATGGTAATTCACATCAACAATTTTCTTTGTATCTTGTCTAGTTCTTGAGTTTTTCTTCTGACAAGACAAAACTTTTTTTCCCCTTCTTTTAAATGAAAAAACAAAGCTTTTTTATTACATACATTCTCAGTTTATGGGGTTCTTTATGGGTTATGAATGGAAACCCATGAGACATGGGTTGTTGTCTTGTTCATTACAGTTTTTTTTTTAAAGGAAGAACATAAACTCTGGTAATGACACATTCACTCTGTTTTTGGTATTCTTTGTGGGTTATGAATTGAAGACCTCAAATTTTTTACCAAGCGTTTTCATTGCAAAATCAAAGCTTTCATTTTGACTCTTTGTCTTGCTCATAAGCTTTTTTCTCTTTGCAAAGCTGAAAGTCAAAATCTTTCCTTATGCTTTTAGGGGTTACAACAATAACCATGGACTCAAAAGATGGAAAACTAACGGTGATTGGAGACTTTGACAGCAGGAAGATCCTCACAAAACTCGAAAGGAGATGGACCAATGCTGAAATGGCGACATTTGGACCTTACGATCCCAAAAAAGAAGCTGAAACTGCTGCTGCAAAGAAGAGGATAGAAGAAAGGGAACGTGAGAGGTTGGAGGGTTACCGTGGAAACCATTGTGTTTGTGGTCCTACGCCTCATCAGATTTGTGTATGCCAGCATGACCCTTACCACCATGGCTGCATAATCTCCTAAGAGTTTCAAGTGAATAAAAAAGGCATATGGTAACTTTTAATACCTGTTAAAAAGTGATGTTTTAATTTAGTTGTGTCAAAATCAAAATATCTTATAAAATCAACAAAAATAAAGAAAAATCGCAGCTTTCTTGTGATTAAACGTCAGAAGATGAAAATGACAGACGCGGAGAGCATTGCATCACAAGAAACTTCAAGCCGCAGTTTCCAATTATATATACAAAATGAAAAAACGTAATAATTTTTCCATTAATGTATCATCATCATCACATGATTCGATTTCCCTTGTTTCTATTAGTAAGGCTCTAAAGGATGATGTGATTACACCAACTGTAAATTTACATTAAAAATATTTTTTTTTAATGAGAATGATACATTTAAGGGATATGATAAAAACTGGCTCACTTCTTCATGAGGAGAATAACAGTGTGAGCTGCAATGCTTCTATTTTCTCCAAGACTATCAACTTTCTCATGGGTTTTGGCTTTTAAGTTCACAACAGAAGGATCTGCACCAAGAAGCTTGGACAGGTTGGATCGGATCGTCTCTTTGTGTGGACTTATCTTTGGTCTCTGAAGAATCAATGTAGCGTCTAAGTTTCCTATCTCATACCCTGCCTCGTCCATAAGTCTCACCTGACACATAAAACAAACAAAACCTCGTTTCAAGATTCATTTTGAACATTTTTTCTGTTATAACTATGTAAACTCATTAGGAATTAATGATTCACCTAATTGCAAATGATCATCATTTAAAGTTTTAAGCTTCCATGCAATCAACATTCACAGTCAATCATAACAAAGAAATTACACTAAACTGACCCAAAATGTAGACAAGAAAGAAACCCTATGATTTTCAAACTTGAGTACTCATATACTTGCCTCCAAGGAAATAATGTAACAGTATTGTCAGCCCAAGAAGCAGAAACCTTACTTTAAAATTGAGTTAATTCCAAGACTTTTCAAGATAAAACTCATGCATGCAAATACAAGAGCGGTGAGATTATACATATAGCTTAAGTGATCACAAAAGGCACTGGACTAAAAGTTGAAAGTCCATTATTTCTTCTTCTTAAGAATCCACATATCTCGTCTACTTGTCTATAGGTGAAAAGATTGTACTAAAGAGTATTACAGAACCTTGGTATCATTAACTAACAAACTAACAAACAGCTTGCACATCCGCTTATGAATCTAGCAGACTGTAAACTGGTCTGCACTGCATAGAAAGAAATGAACATCAAAGTGGAAGCTACAAAAGCTTACAGCTTCTTTGATGAAGACAGAGGATGCAGCTCCTTTCCACTTAGGATCAGAATCAGGGAATATTTGACCAATATCAGGAAGCCCTAAAGCTCCCAAGATAGCATCCACCACACAATGTAGCAACACATCCCCTGCACACAAACCCCCCCCAACATCACCAACAAAGGTCAAAGCTCAATGCAATCTAGTTCAAAGGTCAAAACTTTAACCATCGGAGTGAGCTTCGCAGCCTCTATCGTGAGGGATATCAATCCCGCCTATGATCAGAGGGTACCCTGGCTCTAACCTATGCAGATCGAACCCGTGACCTACTCTAAACGGAAGTGTTCTGACTGATTTCACCGGTTCATTGACTTCGATGGTGGAAGAAGCAGCCAAAGCCGAGACAGAAGTACGATAGGATAAAGATAGAGACTTTAGACTCCGTGGTGAGAAACCATGGCGGATGATCGTCGTCGCCGGTGGGAGAAGGAATGGCGTTTTGGTAATCTGAGAGCGAAACGACAAAGACGAAGAAGAAGAAGATAGCTGAGTAGAAGAAGCCATAGCCATTTCTTCTCTGATTACAACAATCAGCCACTCTAACTAAATACTTATAGCTGGGCTTTAATGGGCTTCTTAATTGGGCCTATTATATAGCTCATTAAAAGTTTGATCGAATCTTTACCGTCGATCATGTCGCAGTTCCACTAAACTTTTCAGAAGGCCGCGTCGTAGAGTATAATTACGCATCACTTCTGTCGGCTTTAGGTTTTCCCCGCACAGCTTTCCCTAAACTCCTTCGCCCCACTCTCTTCTTTTGAGCTCCATCGAGACGGCGGCGACGGATTGTCTGCAATCGATCGCCGGAAGAAAATAAGAAGAGAAGATGGCGGCGCCAGAAGCTCCGGTTAAGTACGTCGGAATCCTAAAGGAATCCGCCGCTTTCCGCCTAATGAAATCCATGGTTAGTCCTAAATGATCATCTAATAAGGTTTAGTGATTTCATACAAAGACTTAATGTTTGGAATGGTGATGATTTGGGTTTAGGGATGGGAAGAAGGAGAAGGACTTGGTAAAGACAAGCAAGGGATCAAAGGCTATGTCAGAGTCAAGAACAAACAAGACACAACTGGTCCGTTTTTTTATTCCTTCTCTCCAGTCTATGTATTTATAGCTGTATATGTAATGAACGTTACAGATATAAAGCCCTCTGATTCCGTGAATTTGAGGAAACTGAAATAGAGATACTTTGCACTTTCTAATTTTACGAAAATGTGATGCATATACTACATGTATATGCTATATAAGTAATAGGGGGGGGGGGCTAAAGATTTGAACTTTGGGAGCAGGTGTTGGTGTTGATAAGCCTAATCCATGGGCATTTGATACAACTCAGTTCGATAACATTCTCAAGAAACTCAAAGTGGTAATGGCCTGCCCGTTGTTTATTTATGCTTATCTCGTTGAGAAAGTTGAAATGATTTTAGTATAATTTTTTTTTAATTTCCAGCAAGCAGCACCTACCAAGAAAGATGATGGTAAATCTACTTCATCTTAACTTTAGTTGTTTTTAAATTTATGTCACTCTAATTATCCTAGTGACTTGTGTTTCTGTGGCATTTAGGAGCTGAAAGTGAAGACGAGGCTGCCAAATCTGAGCCTGTCAAGTCAAAGGTTACTAAAGTTACTCGTCCACAAGGAAGGTTGTTTGATCTTTTCTCTTTTCTTATATATCCCCTTTAGCAATTCTCTGTCGCATTGTGTTTGAGTGTTTTTTTGTCTTGTTGTTATGTTCTTAGGTATAAACGTAGAGAAAAGGGGAAACTTGTCAATTCATACTCTTCTAAAGATCTTGAAGGAATACTGGTAAGGTTTCTTTTATCTATTTATCCCATTGTGTGATCTGCTTAGGAACAAGCTTGATGTTGATTAGTATTACTGATAACTTTTGAATATTGTTATTTTGCTATTACCATTATTATAACAAAACGCATTTTAAAATTGCTAGTCTAACTTGTTAAAAAAAACTATTTTGTAGGTTAAGCGAACTGAGGAGCCTGCTCCTGCGGCTTGTGACATAGCAGATACTATGGAGATTGAAATTATATCTGAGGACCAACTTGCTAGTGTTAAAGGTGATTTTAGATTGTGCTGCAATCTTGAAATGGTGCGACTTTGATTTGCTTGAGCTGAAAATGTTTGTTGATCTTTTGAACTGAACAGAACAGAAAATCGAAGAACCATCATCGGACTGGTGGGGATTTAAATCCGGGTTTGTCTCGGGTGGTCTTCTTGGAGCTAAGTCTGGCAAAAAGAAATCATCAAAGTCTAACGAGAGAAAAATGTTTTGTGAGGATGATCAAGAGAATCTCTACAACATGGTTCAGGTATGTTCTGTCTCTTTTTTTCAAGCTTTTCGTAGAAAACAGATGTTAATAGGATATCTTAACGCTCTGGAAATGATGTCTGCAGGATAAAGCCACTGCTGGAAAACAAGGACTGGGTATCAAGGACCGGCCAAAGAAAATAGCTGGTGTTCGTTACCAAGGAAAGAAAACGTCTTTTGATAATAGTGATGATGATGAAGATGAAGAGGAAGAAGTGAGTGATGAGGAGGAAGATGACAAGGACACTGTTATTGAAAATTCTCTCCCGGCAAAAAGGAAGCGCAATGAAATCACTGAACCCAAAATCAAGTTGAAGAAATTGTGCAAGCAGATTCTTAAAAAGGTATGTTATCAGTTCACTTTTAACAGTCAATTGTCTTCTTGTATAACATCTCTCACATCACACGTATTACTTTCTTTCTCAGGACGCTTGTAGTGGTGGATCCATGAAGCTGAAACATCTTAAATCTCTAATCGATGAACAAGCACCATCAATTCTCTTAGAGTTCTCTTCAAGAAAAGATGCTATTGCTTACTTGAAACTTAAGGTAATACACTAATTTTAGCTCATGTCACTTATGCCTACCTAAACTGAGCTGTGGAATTGTGGGAAGTTTATTTTATGCCTAATCTATCGTTGTTGCAGCTGGGGGGAAGTGGGAAGTTCGTTGTGGAGGGAAAGAAGATCAGTCTCGTATCAAAAAACAAGTGAATCCAATTATCATTTATACCTGCATTGGACAGTGGAAATTAGGACAAGTTTTGTTACTGAATCATCACCATGCCGTATGTATTACAAATATCATCCTTTAATTTTGAAATTTTGCTGTGTTTTGTATTCTATTCATACATTTTAATGAGTGTTTGCATAAAACTTCACTAGAGTAAATTAAACTAGTCTCTCTCTTTTTTTTCTAAATAAAAAGCAGACAAAACAAACAATTCTCTATTGATTTTTGTAGAAAATTACAAGTTGGTGTATATTTAGTTTTATATGTATCTGCCCTGCACGATCTTGGTCGCTATATATTTCGAGAGATAGTTATAACCATGGCAATACAGAGCTTCAATTTCAGCTCTCTTACCAGTTTCGATCATCAGTGACAACTCTTCTCTGTAATTCTCCTGTCAGAAGCAAAAAAAAAAAAATTAAAGTTTTAATTCGTAGATCATGGATTCAAATCTCAAGTGTTTCGTTCATTCAATAAACTTATTTGCTTCACCTGCAAGATTTTGGAGGACAATAAGCTTTTAGCAATCTGCGAGTCCTTTGCCTTCAGAGGAAGCAAAGACTCTTCTGGTATCAGGTTAAGATCATCTCCTCGGAGCCCAATCCACTTAACGTTGCAAGCTAAAACATAGCAAAAAAACCATCGTAACGGAGACTTGGGGCCCGGGGGAATAATGTGATGCAAACTTTGAGTCTTTTTTTACCATATCTGTAAGCTTCAAGACCCATTCCTATGCTCCCAAACTTAAAGGTGCAGAGTATAGCTAACCCAGCTGGATTCCTTGCAATTGGTATTAGACAGACTTGTCAGCTGTAAATTTATGAGCACTTATCTTTTTATCCAAACAGAGAGCAGAATGTTTGATTATGCTCTCACCAATCTACTATAGCAAGAATTGGCATCTCAGGAAATGTTGTGCTCATCCGATGAAGGAAGAACCTAAACCATTCAACTTCCAAGCTATTCAATATCAATGACTACATTACAAACCATTGTTTTGTTATCTGAGTTAAAGATTTTGTTGACCTTGTGGCAATATCCGGATACCCTTTGGCGGTGATGAACACACAAGGAATGTGATTGAACACACGATCTTCCACAAGCCGATGAAATATCGCATGCTAAAAATAGATCCAGGAGTGACTTATATGAACGATTTAAGTTATATATCATCTATGATTGGATCAGGGATATACCTTTTCTACAACAATGATATACCGAGCATCACTTGTCATGATGGTACTGTCTAGCAAATTCAAGTCTCCTGATATGGCAAAACCTGAAGAACCACAGGCTGAACAATCTACAGGTTCTTCTTTACCAGGTTCCTGCGTGTGCAAATGGGTGGAGATGACAGACAATACAAGCAAGAAACAGAGAGAGACTTGATTAGTGTTACTCACTTGAAGGTACAACCTTCCAGCAACAAGGCCTCTGGTAGAAGCCATAATCCCAAGACTGAATCTACTGCAACGTAAAAGTGCTACCACATCTGTACAAAAAAAAACACATCTCCACATTTGTCTTCAGATCAAAACTCTTTAAAACTTGAATCATGAACCTTGTACGCTTCGGTTGAGTTCAGTCTGAGATGAAAACAAGTGAGGTGAATCACAAAGCAACTTATAGAAGAGTTCTCTTTGAGTAACTCGTTTTTCTTGAAGCAGAATCTGAAAACACATCTCCATAACTTTCCACACTAACAATTTTGAATACAACGCAAACATAATCGTAAGTGATTATGATATCAAATCGATGAAGCAGTTGTGAATAACAGATTACCGCGAACAAAAGCCTTGGCTGTTTTAGCATTGGTGAAGGAGCTTTTAGTAAAGGAAGAAGAGAGGAATATGTAAGAAACATCAGTGAGAATGCCTTTGTTTATACAACTATTGCTTCTCTTCCTATTGATCTGTCAAACATTCCCCACGATGAATCGCTAAGATCAGATTTAAAGAAACGGATTCAAAACTAGAGTACCAGAGATAGATCAGAGATGGATGGATCTGGAGAATTGAGAACTCGGAGGAGACTGAGAACAGATACTTCGATCCTAGCACGAGCCTGTAACACAAACAGTCTTTAATCTCAAAATCGGAACCACGAGACTCGAATTCGATAAACTTACTTCGTGAGGAGGAAGAATGTCAGCGTAAGAGGTGTTTTGATCGGAGAAGAACTTCATCGATGCTAATCCTGACGCGTCTTCCTCCATTTCTACAGATCTGCACTGCATTTGAATTTTGTTGGAGAAAGAGAGGCGCGGGATGTTTTCAGCTTCCCAATTACGTAATCACGAACATCGTTTATGGAATGTATGCCGTTTCAATCTTAAGATACTGGCATGCAGTTCGCGAACCGTATATACCCAAAGCAGGCCCTGCTCTTAACAAACTGCCAAGGGTACATTTGCACCAGGCCCAATGACTCCTACAGAATTTTTGCTAGTATTCCCTAGTCTCCAAGGCATTCTTTGAAAATTGATTTTTTTTTTTAAGTTTGTTTATGTAACATTACTGTTGGATATTATTGGTCCAAAATTGAATAATATTAGGAATAGGAAATATTTCTATTAGGTTTAGGAGTTATCCTAGGAGCATTATATAAGCTCGAAGTCGGATGTGACTTGCAGAATAAGCTTATATTGTTATCTCTTCTCCTTGCATTATCGAGCAGAGCCTGTTCTGTCTAAGCTCGGTGGTGAGGTTGAACATATCATAGTGGATTGCCAGAATCCTCTGGCCCAGACGTAAGAGTAGCTCATATCGAGGCTCTGAACTGGTTAAATTGCTCTGTGTCTTTTATTCTCTTTACTAGCTTGTTACTTCCGCATTAAGTTAGATAGAGAACGAGCGATTAACAAACGAACCGAGAACGAACGAACCTAAAGCGTGTGTTGAAGTTGATTGTGGTCTCAACAATTGGTATCAGAGCCTTAGGTTAGGATGTCGAATACACGGATAGAGGTTGATCGGTTTTATGGGTCTGGCGATTTTATGTTGTGGAAGATTCGCATGCTCGCGCATCTTGGTTACTTGGGTTTGAAGGAAATTCTCATGGATGAGAAGTTGCTTCGAGAACCTGTTAAATCTGAATCGAAGGAAAAAGAGGATGAAGCGAAGGAGGGAAAGTCAGCTGCTCCAACACCGGTTGATATTGATCCCTCGAAGGTAGAAAAATCAGAGAAAGCTATGAATCTGATTGTTCTGAATGTTGGTGACCATGTTCTACGGAAAATTAGCCACTGCACAACAGCAGCAGCTATGTGGTCGCTGTTGGAGAGGCTATACATGTCTAAGTCTCTGCCGAATAGGATTTTCCTGTAGTTTAAGTTTTATAACTTTAAGATGACTGATACTACATCTGTTGATTCTAATATTGATGATTTCCTGAAGCTGATGTCTGATTTGAACAGCGTTGGAGTCATGGTAACAGATGAGGTACAAGCCATATTACTCTTATGTTCTTTGCCATCTCGATACAACCAGCTGAAGGAGACCTTGAAGTATGCAAAGGACACCATAACTCTAGAGGCTGTGATTGCAGCAGCTCGTGATAAAGAAAGAGAGTTGAAAGACAGTGGTTGGAGTAGTAAAGAAGCTGGAGAAGCTTAGTCATGAAAGATAGAGGAAGGTCTGAATGGAGAAATGATTCAAAGAAAACTAATCGTGGTAGAACAAAGTCGAGGTCTAAAGTGGTGTGTTGGCACTGTAAGAAGGAGAGACACCTTAGAAAGGATTGTTTCGCTCTAAAGAAGAAGTTTGAAAGGGAGGAACATGCTGAAGCAGGGGTCATCATAGAGAAGCTTCAGTATTCTGACGCATTAAACGTCTCTGATTTGAATCCAAGGAATAATTGGGTTATTGATTCAGGGTGCACCTACCATATGACGTCCAGAAGAGACTGGTTTGATACCTTTACAGAGATAAACGGAAATCAGATTCTACTTGGGGATAATCATTCGGTGGAGGCAAAGGGAATTGGTTCTATAAAGTTGACTTGTGGAGGCTCAATTTCTGTGTTGAACAACGTCAGATATGTTCCAAACCTGAGAAGAAACTTGATATCAACAGGAACACTTGATAAACTCGGGTTCCAGCACAGTGGTAGAGATGGTAAGCTCACGTTTCACAAGAATGGAAGGCTAGGGCTGAGAGGGAATCTGATAAACGGATTGTATATCCTCGAGGGTGAGACTGTGACAAACGAAGTTCACCATACAGAAGTTGCAGAACCGAAGAGTGGCATCACTGGTTTGTGGCACAACAGATTAGGCCACATGAGTGAGAAAAATCTGAGAATCTTGGTTAGCAAAAACATACTAACGAAGAAGGAGATCGATACTTTGGATTTTTGCGAAGATTGCGTGATGGGAAAGACAAAGCGTGTAAGCTTCTTAATTGGAAAGCATGACACGGACAAGGTGTTAGAATGAAGATAAATAATGCTGGTGAAGAGACCAAGCATCAAAGATGAAGCATCCAGAGCAAGTTTGAATCTGTCCGTACAGTCTTGGTGCGCAAGTATCAAATCCTAACCTAGAGTGTCTTGGAAGTCAAAGCAAGTGGGGAACTCGTCCAGCTGAGTATTCTGAGGCAGATTTGAAGTTTAAAATAGAGATCAGACCGTTGGAAACAGCTTAGGCAAGTTGGGAATTAATTAGAATAAAAGTCACATGTGTATAAGAGGATGAGCCGGCTGTCACTTTCACTCAACCAAACCGTGCCCATCTCTCTCTCCTGTCACTCTCTCTCCCTCTGGTCGAGATTCTCCTTGGCTGTATCCTTCTTGTCTTCATCAGAAACCCCACAAAAGTATTTGTTTATGTCTTCCTAGATTTAGATTAATTTAATGTATGCACACTGCCTATTTAAAGGCAGTTCATGTAACTGAATGAATCAAGCAAAGAGGAGTTCTCTTTCTTCACTATTCTCTGGTTCTATACTCTCTTAGTCTCTCATTCTCTCTAATCTCTCTGGTTACACACGAACTCACCCTCTTTGATACTCAAGAACACTCTCATACTTTCATACTCTTCACTGCATTCTCTTTGATTCTCACTTAATCTATTCATTCTCTTTCTCTTAGTTTCGACCATACTCTGTCTCTACACCACTCTCACACTCTGTTTTATCTATTCTCACATGGTATCAGAGCTCTCAAGCTCCTGAAAACCTATAAAGCTTCCGCAAATCTGTTTCTGTTCAATCATCTCTTTCAAACTCTGTTTTGTTTCATCCTTGTATCCTCTGGTCCAAAGGTTTTCCAGGAGGGAAAAATCTCACCAGAACTCAAGATAAAGGAGGTCTTTAATCTCTGGAACTCAAGAAAGCTTCAGCTCAGTCCAGCAAGCTTCATCAAAGTCCAGATTCAAGTTCTGTTTCTTGTAAACCAGTTGGTACATTCTATTGTCCACTGGTCCAAACTCTCTAAGATGGAGAGCCCTAATGGAATGGTGACTTCAGAAACTTTAAGGAGTCCAAAGAAGAAACTAAACAACCTCATCTGGTCCAAAATGCTGAAGATAATCCATGGAAGAAACCATTCTTGGAGAAAGGTCACTATAGGAGCATCAAAGCTAGGCTGTTCTAATCATTCTCTGGCCAGTCATGCTGAAGCTTTGTTTCTGACCAACAAATCTCACGACCAGCAGGAGGACAGGAGGGGTTTGAAGTGTCTCCTTGACCAGAAGGAGATAATCAAGAAGATGAGGTGTTGGACAGTCAATTCACACCTCAAACACTCCAAATTCAAGTGATTCACAGCCATGGAGGTTCAAGGAACCAGCTCAGGTTCCTTGGTTGTAAGTTAACCTCCTAACCCTTAATAAGAGCTTGTGTAGTTATGTCTTGTTGTGTTGAGAGGTGTGTTTAGTATCTTAGGGACAGTTCAAAGTTGCTAGAGTTGTTGAACCTAGTTTCTGTCCCATGATACTTAAAAACTGTGTGTGTGGTTCTGTTTTAATTGTTTCTAAGCTTGCTAGCATGGTCATGACTAGTTATTGCTTTAGATAAATTGTTTGTGTTCAGAATTGTCTAGGCGAGTTGTCTAGAACCTGGTTTGAGTCTTGTGGCATTGCTAGAGGTCTAGGAGAGTTTCCTGGTCATGTAATGCATCTATATGTTGGCTCTATGTCTTGTTTTGCATCCATAGGTTGTTCCTGGTCCTGTGATGCATTCTTAAACTGGTTAAGGTGATTAGATGAGTTATCTAGTCTCTGTTTTTGACATTTAATCATAGTGTTGCTTAAATGGTCATTAAAATTTGCCTAAATGCCTTGTTATTGATGAGTTATCATACATGTGCATTTAGAGAGTTGGTTGCTTGGATTTGAACTGAATGAGTTGTTTAGATTCAGTCCATTGCATCTTGTTAATAATTATGGATCAGACTTGGTGAGTTATCAAGCTCTGATCCTAATGTGTGGTCTAATTCTTGCTGGAGTTTGAGTGGTGTTTCAGGTACACAAGTGTTGTCCTCTGTCCATCATCAAACCAAGACAAAGAAGAAGGCTTTGCCCATGCTGTTCAGAGCCTACACATGATGTATATTCCTGTTTGATTCAGAGCCTACACGTGATGTATATTCCTGACCATGGAGAGATTGTTGGAGAAGGTCAGATGGTAATAAGTCTTGGTTGAGCCAGAACACGGCTGTCCTTTGAAGATACCTCAAGGAGGATTGATGGAGAGGCAGACCAGAAGTTGACCAACCATCCACCAGGCTGGATCTTCTCATCACTTGTGTGTAGAGAACCGGTTGATTTAAGCGCATGCCATTTGGTTGTTGAGCTCCTGGTTCCAAGAGACACACAAGGAAGAGTTGTTCTTGGCAGTGGAGAGGAGATCAAGGGAGGAGGAACTGGTTGACTTAAGCGCAGCTGTTGGGGTGATGCGCTCCTGGTCCTAGCTCAGTCTTGCTCACTTCCAAGCTTGGTCCATCCCTATACTCTCTGGATCAAGCTTGAGGAGGGGTAATGAAGAAGCAATCCTGAAGATCCAGCCGCCACAAGCCATTGGCAAGAAGTGGAGTTCACTCTTGCATCATTTCTCACCAGCCGGATCAAAGAAGCTATCATGAACTCATTGCAACCTTGCAAGCTTGGACCTTCACCTATTCTCGGTTCCAAGCTTGAGGGGGAGTGTGAATGAGCTTCCTATGATCTGAGAGATGTCTTACCAAGTGGGGACTCAAGTGGAGTTCACTCCCTACCATAATGATGAAAGGGAAGCACCTTAAACTCATCTCAAAACATTCATTGCTGTTCTTATGATTAAAATGTTATTGAGATTGTTGTGATTAGTGCATTACCTTGAGAACTGATGCACCTGTGGGATATTGTATCAGGTAACTTACTTGAGACTCAATGAAGCAAAGAACCGGTCCATCCTTACCTATCAAGATGGCGAGTAGTCAAAAGAGAGGGGGAGACACAAACCGGGGTCTAAGAAGAGTCCAAGGTGTTGGTGTGTGCAAGTGATGGAGTCCACGCTTGCACCACAAGTTAGGCCACGATCCAGAGCCTAAGGACTCCACCAAGAGTTGTCTGAAGTTCCTTAGGCTCACTGGCCAATCCCTAGGCTTTGGAGAACTCTACTCTTTTCCTTGGTTGGTTTTATCCCTAAGGAGGGTTTTCTGGCCAAGGTTTTTAATGAGGGAGCTTCTTCAAGGTTCCAAGCTTGTCCAAGGATCTCCTATGGTCAAGCTTGAGGGGGAGTGTTAGAATGAAGATAAATAATGCTGGTGAAGAGACCAAGCATCAAAGATGAAGCATCCAGAGCAAGTTTGAATCTGTCCGTACAGTCTTGGTGCGCAAGTATCAAATCCTAACCTAGAGTGTCTTGGAAGTCAAAGCAAGTGGGGAACTCGTCCAGCTGAGTATTCTGAGGCAGATTTGAAGTTTAAAATAGAGATCAGACCGTTGGAAACAGCTTAGGCAAGTTGGGAATTAATTAGAATAAAAGTCACATGTGCATAAGAGGATGAGCCGGCTGTCACTTTCACTCAACCAAACCGTGCCCATCTCTCTCTCCTGTCACTCTCTCTCCCTCTGGTCGAGATTCTCCTTGGCTGTATCCTTCTTGTCTTCATCAGAAACCCCACAAAAGTATTTGTTTATGTCTTCCTAGATTTAGATTAATTTAATGTATGCACACTGCCTATTTAAAGGCAGTTCATGTAACTGAATGAATCAAGCAAAGAGGAGTTCTCTTTCTTCACTATTCTCTGGTTCTATACTCTCTTAGTCTCTCATTCTCTCTAATCTCTCTGGTTACACACGAACTCACCCTCTTTGATACTCAAGAACACTCTCATACTTTCATACTCTTCACTGCATTCTCTTTGATTCTCACTTAATCTATTCATTCTCTTTCTCTTAGTTTCGACCATACTCTGTCTCTACACCACTCTCACACTCTGTTTTATCTATTCTCACACAAGGTACTTGGGTACGTACACGCCGACCTCTGGGGGTCTCCAAACGTGCATCCTTCCCTATCAAAGAAGCAATACTTCTTGTCAATCATCGATGACTACTCACATAAGGTCTGGTTATACTTCTTGAAGACTAAAGATGAAGCGTTCGCAAGTTTCTGTGAATGGAAGACGCTGGTTGAGAATCAAGTGAATCAGAAGGTAAAGTGTCTTAGGACAGACAATGGTCTGGAGTTTTGTAACTTGGAGTTCGACACATTCTGCAAGAAGAATGGAATTCAGAGGCACCGCACATGTAGTTATACGCCACAACAAAACGGCGTTGCTGAGCGTATGAACCGAAAAATAATGGAGAAGGTTCGATGCATGTTAAACCAATCTGGTTTAAGTGAAAGCTTTTGGGCGGAAGCTGCAGCTACAGCAGCTTATCTGATCAATAGAACACCATCGTCTGCGATTGACAACAACATTCCTGAAGAAGTTTGGCTTAAGAAGAAGCCTGGATACAAACATATAAAGACGTTTGGATCGATTGCCTATGTACATGTTGATCAAGGAAAGTTGAAGCCAAGGGCGTTGAAGGGAGTATTTATAGGATACCCACCAGGTGTGAAAGGCTACAAGATCTGGTTATTGGATCAGAAGAAGTGTGTGATAAGCCGAAATGCTTTGTTCAAAGAACATGTGATGTATAAAGACATGTTGGGAACGACCAAAGAGTCCACTGAAGAAGAAGCTAAGGATAACTTAGAGAGTGGAAAAGCTAAGGTTATCACGGAAATACCACGTGAAGATGGAGAGCCTGCAATAACTAACTCAACGGTTTCTGAAGAAGGTGGAGAACATGTACCTGTTCAAGCTGAGTTTGACGGTCGAACAGAAACAGAAAGTGACAGTGAAGTTGATACTGAAAATTCGAGTGGTGGTTTGACGAATTACCAACTCGCAAGGGATAGAAAAAGGAGGACTATTGTTCCACCAGCAAGATACATGGATGTCACTCCTCCCTTGAACTTCACAGAAGAATCTGAAGTGGCTTTTGCCCTTGCTGCAGCTGAAGAGTTAGTAGAGGCTGAGGAACCTAGAGACTATTATGAGGCTATGAGTTGCAAAGATAAGAAGCTCTGGAAGGCCGCTGCTGGTGATGAGATGACGTCTCTGGACAAGAACAAAACGTGGGTGATAGTTGGTAAACCTAAAGGAGTAAAGGTTATTGGGAGTAAATGGTTATTCAAACTGAAACCAGGAATTCCGGGAGTTGAGCCAAAGAGGCACAAGGCGAGATTAGTGGCAAAAGGGTATGCTCAACGTGAAGGAATTGATTATCAAGAAGTGTTCTCACCTGTGGTGAAACATATCTCAATTCGAATCATGTTGTCATTAGTTGTTCATGCTGATTTGGAGCTTGAACAGATGGATGTTAAAACAGCCTTTCTTCATGGAAACTTGGAAGAAGACATATACATGTCTCAGCCTGAAGGTTTTGAAGTAGGTGGAGCTGAGAAAGTTTGTTTGCTCAAGAAATCCCTCTATGGATTGAAATAATCTCCAAGACAATGGAATAAACGGTTTGACAAGTTTATGTTGGATCAAGGTTTTGTGAGAAGTGAGCAAGATCAGTGTGTCTACGTGAAGGAGGTTTCTAAAAGCAACTTTGTGTACCTTCTATTGTACGTGGATGATATGTTATTAGCAGCCAAGGAGATGCATGAGATTTCGAAGTTAAAGAGCTTACTAAGCTCTGAGTTTGAGATGAAAGATTTGGGGAATGCTAGAAGAATTCTTGGCATGGATATATTCCGAGACAGAGAGAATGGGATATTGAAGTTGTCTCAGTCAGAATATTTGCAGAAGGTTTTACGAAACTTCAACATGGCAGAATCAAAGAAGGTGAATACACCTATTGGAGCACATTTCAAGTTGTGTTCTGTGGAAGCTGATTCGGAGGTGTTAGACACAAACACAGTTCCATATTTAAGTGTTGTAGGAAGCATCATGTACGCTATGGTAGGATCGCGACCTGACTTAGTGTATGGAATTGGTCTGGTTAGTAGGTTTATGAGTAGACCTGCGGAACTGCATTGGGAAACCGTGAAGTGGTTACTGAGATACATCAAAGGGGCGTCTCAGTTATGTCTAACTTATACAAAGGGAAAAGAGTTTTCGGTTGAAGGTTTATGTGATTCTGATTATGCAGCTGACTTGGACAGAAGAAGATCGATTTCTGGATATGTATTCAAGGTAGGAGGAAACACTGTTAGCTGGAGGTCGAATTTGCAGCCTGTGGTGGCGTTATCGACAACCGAAGCTGAGTATATCTCATTGTCTGAAGCTGTGAAAGAGAGCATTTGGATTAAGGGGTTACTGAAGGAGCTTGGATTTGAGCAGAAGTGTGTTTCTATATGGTGCGATTCGCAGAGTGCGATTTGTTTGGCAAAGAACAAAGTCTATCATGAGAGGACTAAGCATGTTGCTACAAAGTACCATTTTATCAGAGATTGGATCGCTTGTGGAGAGGTGGAGGTGCTGAAGATTCCAACCTCAAGAAACCCGGCGGATGTCTTGACAAAGGTTGTGCCGGTGAACAAGTTCAACGACGCTTTGGAGTTGTTGAAGGTGACTGAAGCTTGAAGATAGCATCGCCATTGCCAGTGTAAAGATTCGAAGTGCAATCACTATGAAGATGTTTTCAGTTGTTGACTCAAGGTGGAGTTTGTTGGATATTATTGGTCCAAAACTGAATAACATTAGGAATAGGAAATATTCCTATTGCATAATGGAAAGAGATATATTCTATTATGTTTAGGAGTTATCCTAGGAGCATTATATAAGCTCGAAGTCGGATGTGACTTGCAGAATAAGCTTATATTGTTATCTCTTCTCCTTGCATTATCGAGCAGAGCCTGTTCTGTCTAAGCTCGGTGGTGAGGTTGAACATATCATAGTGGATTGCCAGAATCCTCTGGCCCAGACGTAAGAGTAGCTCATATCGAGGCTCTGAACTGGTTAAATTGCTCTGTGTCTTTTATTCTCTTTACTAGCTTGTTACTTCCGCATTAAGTTAGATAGAGAACGAGCGATTAACAAACGAACCGAGAACGAACGAACCTAAAGAGTGTGTTGAAGTTGATTGTGGTCTCAACAATTACCATATTCATTTTTACAAATAAAAATGATATGGATTAATAAAAATGATGGCATGGCTTAAATTTAATTGCTGGCATATACATTTGCATTTAGTATTAATTTATAACTTTGGTAAGCTTTTAAAATATAATAATAACTTATACATCATCACTAAATTAAATCTATTAAAATATAACATTAAAATAATATGATAACTGATATATAAATATAATAATATTTAACAAAATTTATAAAATATTATTTGATTCTATTTTTGATGATGATATAATTTCTTATTACTAAAAAAAATATTAAAACTGTATGCAATTTTTTAAATTATACATTTTATAATCCTAATAACATTATTTTTTATAATATCTACAAATTTCCGAAATACTACTTAATTTTTACTTTTTGATAATTATAAAGAACTTATTTCTAACAAAATTTTCTTTTAATTCTGGAGATAATTTGTTCTCATGCCTTTAAACATGACCATAATTAGGGAACTACCCTTCACTTTTCCCCACTCATTCATTCCCAAATTACCCTACATCCTAAGTCAACTATGTTGCAAGAGCTCTTGTACTATGTCAACAAGTGGTTATTTTCTACTTTCTTGTGGCTCTCTCTGATTTTCTCTCCTACCTTTTTGTCATCTTCTCTTCTCCCTTGCTAATTATATCTTTTGTGTATTAACTTCTATCTCTAGTTATTATGACAAACTTTATGAATTTTGAATTTTCATCATCCATTTCATATGTGGTTTAAGTCTCCATGGGGATCAAGCGATTTTAAGGATACCGCAAAGTTGACTTCCTCGATCGATAACATATATACAAGGTACAATCTTTGATCATCTATCACTGGTACCGGCGCTTTCAATTCTGTAGCACATTCATTTTCAATTCTCAATAATAAAAATGTTTTTGCAAATCTTCAATTTTACTAGATCTTTATAGTAGCCGTTACTTTTCATTTTTAACGTTTATGTTAGTCGATATCAACTCAGTTACTCGAAAAAATAATTTTATAACGGATCTTCAGTTTTTCGGTTATTATATTTCTAGTTTTTAGGAATACATATTTTGTTAGTTGTTACAACAAATTAATTGATAAATGGTTGGTAAGCTGTTAAAAAATACATGTTATTAAGTGATACATGGTTTATTAGCTGATAAATTGGCTTTTAGCTTATACATTGTTTGATACATGGTTTGTTAACTGATAAATTCGTTCATACATGTTTTGTCAGCTTGAACATGGTTTGATACTTGATTCGCTAGCGGAAAATGGGTTGATACAAGGTTTGTGAGTTAATTCGTTGCTTGATAAACCATTTGTTATTTGATAAATGATTTGTTATATGATAAATGTTTTGTTAGCTGATACATAGTTGATAACAATTCCTGATATATGGTTGGTATGATGTTACAAAAGACATGTTAATTGATATATGGTTTATGTAGATGATAAATGGTTTGATAAATGATTTTTCAACTTGTATATTTTTATACTTGGTTTATTAGCTGACAAATGGATTGATACATGGTGTGAGTTAATACGCTTTTTTGTTAAATGGTTTGTTATTTGATACATGATTTGTTATGTGGTATATGTTTTGTTAGCTGATGCATAGTTTGATACCAAAAGATGAGTAAGAGAGAAGATTTAAATTTTTAGAAAATGGTGACAAGGACGAGATAAAAAAGATGAGGAGATCAATGGTAGTTTGAGACTAAAAACAAAGTTGTGATTTTAAATAGAATTTTCAGTATCTAAAGTATTTATTGGAAAAAAGAGTTTAAGAAGAAATAGAATGAAAGAGAGTACATAAAAACGAAAAAAAATGTAGGAAGAAAGAGAGTGTAAAATAGTATACGAGAGAAGTTAGTGTAATAAGAATTAAGAAATAGAGAGAAGGTAAGGGTAGTTTCAGAATTTCAAAGCAAAAACTCAGTAAAAATTTACACATAAATTTAATTAGATTGATTTTCTTAATATTGGTTATATTTTAGGGTATTTACTTGAATCTCCCTTGATTTTATGAAATTTGATTTAATATATTTGAACTAAAAAAAGTAGATAAAGATCTAGCCAGAATGATAATTTGAATTTATATATCCATTTTCAAATATAAATTTAAATATATGCATATCCATTTTTCAATTAGAAACTTAAAATATATCTTAGTTAATGTTTACGTTTAAATAAATTAAAATAAGGCTAAGAAATTAGTAAAATTTAAATTTTAACAAATATACTTTGATTTTAAATTTTTATTTCTGTATATAGTGCAGGAAAACACTTAAAATATATTTTTTTTCTTAAAGCTTAGGATTATTTTTAGAAATTGTTTTTTTTTTAATTTCTTGGAGATTTCGAGCATTGGGCCTTAATCTCTCTTACGCCCGGAACCATCATTTGATAATACCATTTCTGGCGTAAAGCACTCCTCCCACGATAGATCGAACCCAAGAGTACAACAACACCAACGTCTGCGTTTAAACCAACTGGACTGCGCTTAATCGTAAAAATATTTATTGCAAAGGGCCTAAAATTTGAGATGGACCTGGTCCAAAGATTTTTTTCTTACATTTGGATCAAACGAATTTTTTTAAACAAAGCTTTGATTTTATCTATTATTGTACTTTAGGCTTTCTCTCAAAGAAAATGAAAAATTTCTTCATTTACTGTATAAACGAAATTTCACAAACATAATCTCGATTTCTCTGTCACATTCTGAAAAAGACCTATCTTATTTAGCTTTATCTATTGTTGTACTGTATGCATTCTCTCAAAAAGAATGAAAATTTTCCGTATCGTATTATACTCATACAAGTTTGCATAAATGAAATTAAGTGGTGTTACAAAAATTAAAAGCTTTGCTACATCCGTGGAGAAATTTAATAAATAATTTCAGTGTTATAAATAATCCAAAGTTGTAAAAGTTCATTAGTTTGATTAGATTATAGCAAACGATATTTACATTTATGCATAGCAATACTCAACTGGAAATATCACGTTTCAGAAAGAAGAAACATAAAATATATCTGGGTCTTGAAGTTGGTTCTTCTAATATATTCATAAGTTTTCTCGTAGGTACGTAAAAGATCTTAACTATTACAAACTTTCTGAAACCTTGTGGTAGATCGTTTTTCAAATTTTGATAAGCTAAACATCCATACGGATATAGTTAATTTGTTTAAAGCTCATTTGTATGTTTTTTAAAAAAAAAGCTTATCGGTGAAATACACTTCCCCAAAAAATTAGCATGGGTTCTTCTATTGGTGTGGATTTACTCTGAATCATAAACAAAAAGATTGAGAAGTCTTATCATATTTGTAAACTGAATGCAGTCTGTGAGAAAAAAAAAAAAAGACATGTGTTTATTTATGTAGGCTCGTAGACTATATAGTTCAGATCCTGAAGCTTCTACGTGCGTGCATGAGTTTGCATTGGTTTAAAACTATGCTAATTTTTATTTGGATTTATTCGACCGGTCAAGCGAGATTCTTAACAACTACAACCACAATAATTTCTTTAAGTTCGTTTAACCGTATTTAATGCCCAACACTTTAAACGACTTCATCTCATGATGTCTTGTACTTGTTTCTCAAAAAAAAAACCCTATATATTTCGATTTTCACCATATTCACCCATGTGGGGTGTGGATGAGCGAAATTTAAGAATTGCAAAAAAGAATTTATGAATTTGCTGTCCGTGAGATTAAAAATATGTTAAGTTTCTTAGATGCACTCATGACTCGGTGGAATCTACAAAAACGATCTTATACTATAATTAAACCACACATTTAAATGAAAAAGTACTGCCGTTTTACCTGTTACATGTAAATTGATAAGCTAATTAAGCCAATACCATACATTCCCTTAGTCATGGGGAAAACATCCTCTAGAAAGTAGAAACTTTGACCACTAATATACTCCCTCCGTTTTTTATATTTGACGTTTTTGAGAATTTTTTTTGTTCCAAATTATTTGACGCTTTCAATAATCTATGTAAAATTTATTAGTAGTTAATGTTAGATGACCAATGATATTATAGCCTTCTATTTTATTACTGGTTGAATTATTGTTTGATAAATAATTAATGAAATTTTTATTTAGAAAATGATAAAAAATTAAATATTTTTTAATCTTTGTGAATAATCATAAAATGTCAAATATAAAAAAAAACAGAGGGCGTATGATAGATGTTTTAAGCAAAAAAAAAAAAGATAGATGTATTTGATTGGCAATATGAGACATGGGCGTGTGGTATATATAATCTTTCACGAAAGGTTACAACTTTAAATGTCATTATATTTTACACATAAAACAGCAGTGTTAAAAATTTCTTATTGTTGCCATAATACAAAAAAAATTGATATAGTATTATACATACCATCGTTGTCAAAATTATCAGCTGTTCTTTTTTTTTTTTCTTAATACAAATATAAACTTCTTAGGTTCCGAAATAAATTAATCTGGCGTATTAGTATTAGATTAAGTTAGGGTGAGACACAAATCTAGATAATAATATTAAAAATATTCTTAAGGAGAAGAAGAGATATATAGCTAGGAAAATTAAGGAGGAAACTCTAAAGCAGTTGAACAGAAAGTTAGGTGAATATAGTTGGTCTTAATGTTATATATCCTTTTACTCATTCTTCTTCTTTCTTCCCTACGAATATCTTTATAATCTTTCTCGTCTTCTCTTTTCCTTCTTCTTGATATCCCCAAATATATACATAAACAAACCTACATACAGCGCATGCGTGTGTGTTTGAGAGAGATCTAGATAGAGAAAGCTTAATACAAAATGGAAGGGGTCGACGACACAAACCCGATGTTGACACTAGAAGAAGGCGAAAACAACCCCTTTGACGAGAAAACATTAATGATGATGGATCCTTCCTTCATGTTTTCAAGCGATATGGGGCCATCTTCTTCTTGTTCTCCGGCCAGTTTTCATATACCTGCTCAGCCAGAGAATTTTCAGAGTGGTGGTGGAGGGGTGGAGATGGGAGGATTAAGTGATAACAATAATGGGAAAGGGAAGAGATCTTCGGCCATGCAGAGGATTGCGTTTCATACAAGGAGTGATGATGATGTTCTTGATGATGGTTATAGGTGGCGAAAATACGGTCAGAAAGCTGTCAAAAACAATGCTCATCCCAGGTTCTTCTCTTCTCTAATTATGTTTGTTTTTAAAAATATATCTGCTATTATTTTTTTGTCAACAAACTGTTATTCCATTACTCAAACTTGAGGTGATCTGGATTACGAGATCGGAGACTGAAATAAAACAAGTAAAGTAACAAAGTTTACGGTGAAAAGAACGCGCACTTATATATACACATACATATATATATATATCTGCTATTCTTAAAGTAGATTATTGACCTAAGAACATATATACACATACAGTCTTGGTCACTTGTATATCAATATATCATGGTTGGAAACATTAGTTTAACAACCTAGCTATAAAATTGGTACGTATAGATAACCAATAACATTTTTTTCAAGTAAATGTCATTTTTAACCAAACGGATTCATATTGGTCTGTTTGTCTCTCGTTGTTGCTACTTGCTAATGACAAACGATAATCATTGTTGGATCGTATTTTAGTCCACATATGCATGTTAAAAATCATCAAAATGCTTCGGCAACCTATATCATTAATCCAAATAGTTTAACGTTTATATGTTTCAGTTGAAACATGTTAAGATAATGTATCGATGAATCGGTGATAATTGGACATAACACCAAAAAAATATTGAACATCACATTATTTGGTTGTTGCCGTTTCGTCCGGCCTAATTAAGTATATATATACTTTGGATGATGTTTATGATTATCGAGAGTAACTCAAAAAGTTTAGCTTAGCAATTAATAAGTTTTCAAAATTCAAAATGCATGTACTTAACCAATACCAAATATTACAAGGAACTATATTAATATCGATTTATGATAGAATTTCAACTTAAAACCAATTGATGATAATTAGTTAGTTTCTATCATTTATATATTAGTTAATTAATTTTCCAACTATAATCAAGTGGTAGTAGACTTTAGTAATCTATTGGGACTTGGTGTGTACCCACATCGATTCTGAATTTGATTTCCTCTAGAAACTAAATTATCACTATTTAGTTAGTTTGGGTTTGGGCTGAAGACAGTTTAGGTGGTCAACATGGTAGGCTGTAACAGACAATTACTCCACCCCTGAAATTAGTTGTAAGGTATTTCAAATTTAGACTAGGCAGCGTAGTATGCTTTCGGGCTAGTCCACTCGGTAGCACTAAGTTCATTTTTACTAGGAGCGACCAAATCATAAAAAAAAAATATTCATTCATCAACATTCTCCCTCATGTTCAAGTGTGGGCAATTGTGGGAACAACATATACGGAATTGTCCATCATCGAATGGCTCTGATACATGTTAAATTCAAATTTATCATAAGGTTCAAATTTAAAACCACTTGGCGATAAAGAATAAGTTTCTACCTTTTATATATTAATTAATTAATTCTTCAATTATTAGTGTGAGACAGTTTATGAAATTATCGCAAATAAAACCTGTGATTAATATGAATTTTACTCTATAATAAAAAGCGTAACAGGGAATATCATATATGGAGTGATTCATTATTCATTTCTTGTGGTAAACAAAAAAAAATTGCAGGAGCTATTACAGATGCACGTACCATACATGCAACGTGAAGAAACAAGTGCAAAGATTGGCAAAAGATCCAAAAGTAGTTGTAACAACCTACGAAGGTGTTCATAATCATCCTTGTGAGAAGCTCATGGAGACTCTCAATCCTCTCCTTAGGCAACTTCAGTTCCTGAACAGAATTTCTGATTTGTGATTGAATGTTAATAAGTCATGTAATTAAAGCATACTCCAATTAAAAAGGCTGCTGTCAACGTGGGATGCATGACTCATCTAATATTGAACTTATGCTAAATCGTGAATACAAACAATTGAACAAAGCTTATTTGAATAGATCCACTCGTAATCTCTAGTTTGTAATGGAAAAAAAAGGAGAATCAAAACACACATTCCACATTTCAAAAAAGACCTTATAATAAGCTCTCCACTGAAGTGTGTTTAACAAACTAGTATTCTTAATTAGTAGGCAGCGTCGACGTATATCATCAATTCGTAATCTGTATCCGGCCGCTTGGTCATTTTTTCTTTGAAATATATTTTTGTGACAAGAACTTTAAAAATGTGTATTTGAAAAATTTGCCCAAAAATAAATGTAAGCACGTTCATCATGAAGAGTAGAAAACAAAAGAAGAAAATGGATATTTTATATGCCTAGCTAATCTCTATAAATACACTAGCTAATCATCAAAGGAACTCAACCAAAAGAGCACCGAACAAGAAATTTTTTAAAAAATGAAAACAGCTAGTGTAATCACAATATTCCGATTGATGATATCCTTCTTGCTCGTTGTGATAATAGCATCTGGTGTTGTTGCTGATGACAACGAAGTAGTGCTTGATTCTAAAGGGGGGGCCAGTAATGACCAATGCTTGGTACTTCGCCAGCTTTTGGGATCCTAATGAAAGTGATTATTTTCACGATTACAGAATCAGCAGTGGTATTGGTCCATCCTACAATTGTACAACTACGTCGACCAGTTATGTTTGTATTACCATCAGATGTGGTTGTACGTGCATCAATAGTGCTTAACATCAAGTTCCCAGGTTTCAAACTCTGCGTTGAGTCCGGGTTTTGGAGAGTCGCAGATAGCTTTATCGAAAAAAATCAAAGTAGTCCTGACGGGATCCAAGTCAAGCAATGACATCACCTTCACCATCCAGAAATTTAACCAAGCTTACCGGTTTGCTTCCGGAAGTGCTGACGTACCAATGAATATTAGTTTAGGTAATACAAGCCGAAGTGGTGAGTCCAGGTTGATAGTGGCGAACAACCATCTCTTTGGCGTTACTTTCGTCTTTCGACCCGGTGTTTTAAGTTTTGAGGAATAGATCGATAACTTATAGGGAAGCTGTGGAGATTGATATTGTCCAAGAACTCTGGCTTTGGTTTATCTTTCTTCTCTGCTTCGCGGTAAGACATGTTCCGCCTTTTACCAGCTACTCTTTGTCTTCTTCTCCTTTTGTCTTTCATGTAATGTTCCATTTCAAATCAAATAAGCTTGTTCTTTTTGTTTCTTTTTATTGTAATGTTACAATTAAAAAAAAAAAACAAAATCACTGTGTCAAATAAAAACCCGATGTTAAAGTTTTTTTGGGATTTTTCAAAATTTTAAATCGAGTTTAGCTTGATGTTCATCTACATTTCAAAATAATGTATAGTTAATGAACCATATTTGATCATTCACATACAAAAGCAGCACCAATACATAACCTGAAACCGTTTAAGCCTAAATCTGGTTCGGATGATGTCGATGAACGTGGTCTGCGGGACAACAATAAAGCTATTGTAAAGACATTAAATGTCTTCTAAGACTATAATTCCATAATACATAAACTTTCGTGGTTCAAATCCTCACTGTTCCAAAGTCCACCTCTTTCAACATAGTAGTAATTCATTAATCAGCACTTTATCACTGGAAATAGGCTTCTTGGTTTTGTCTTTCCTTTTTACTTTTACTAAAAAAAACACAAACATGAATAAATTTGACTTATAGCGTCAAAAAAAACTTAAGGTGTCATTGGTGGAAATCAAACTTGGGTTTTGGGGTCAGAAATCATATTTTACCCAACTATGTTACTGAAACTTTGACAATTTCCTATAAAAAAAAACATAATTTTATCATTTTTTGTGGTGTCAAGTGACTCCACTACTCATCAAGTGGATCCGCCTCAGTTCACATCTTCAATCCGTGGGGATGGAGATTGAGGGGTCGTTGGGACCAGAAGCAACCAGAGTTAGAGCAGAGTATGTTGAAGAGGATGAGATGACGATGTTAGAGGCAGGTAAGGTGATTAAACATTAATCGGTGCAAGTGGTAGTGTGATTAATTAATTAAGGTTTTAATCTCTCCACTGACCCCAACAAACAAGCCGCAGCTTCAGTACCTTCATCTATGTTCTCAGAATGTGGTTATCCAAGAAGCCATCTATCTTTTTGTCAGGTAGATAGAAGTAAATTGAGAAGTCGCAGTTGCCATCAATGGTTTGTTTTTCCTAAATCCAGTAACGGATCCAGGAGGAAGAAGTTTTTTTTTTTTTTATGTTATTACCTGTATGACGTGAAGCCCACGAATTTACCTACAAACATCTACAAAACCTAGTTTTTTTCTTCTAATAAAAATGGAACTAGGGTTTTGCGAATCTTGACCTATCTATCATTGTTAAATGTCTAAATGAAACAGCTTGCCGTTTTGTCCAAGTGACGTCACAGGAGAACATCAGGGTTTCCATTAAATGCATTAACAAAAAAAACAACAGAAAGTGTATCCCACATATCATATCTAGGATTCATATAGATCAAAGATGCAAGATTTATATGGTCAGATATTTCATATTCACTCCTTGAGGAAAATACAGGAATACCCCTTGCCAAAGTGATCCAGAGAAGAAGAAGAATAATACAGTCTGGTGATATAACTTCAGCTCAAGCAAGTGTCTTTGAGCCAAGAAAACATGATTTTGTCTTCAGCCTTTTCCACCACCCTAAACAGAAAACAAAACAATGAGATTGAATAAGAAGACGTTGATTAAAAGACTGGCTAATACTATGATCTATGTTTTAAAAGAAGCTCACCTTGCGAGGTGGGGTTCCTCGCCTTCCATTCTTGCCAAATCCGAAATTTCCTTTCTTTTCAGATGCTTTAAGGATTTGAAAAGAGCATGTCAAGGAATCATCTACACTCATCATGGCACCTGCGTTGTCAAACTCTCCACAGTAGTTTGGGGCCGAGAATATCGTAACTAGCTGCCTGTTTGCAAAGAACTCATACCCGTCTTCCACAACCTAAAAGGGAAAACAATCAACTTCAAGAGTTTAACAAAGTCATCAGCTTTTACGAAGATAAGTTAACCAAAGAACAGTTTCCTCAAGTACCTGATGAGCTCTGCAGATTAGGTCAAGGTCATGCGTTTGAAGAAACTCCTCAACTTTATCAACCCCAAAGGTGTAAGAGACTCCCCTATCATTCTCTCCCCACCCTTCAATGTCCTTGTCAGGATCAGACCACAAAAGATCACAGAGTAGTCCATGATCAGGAATGTCAACGGGACGAGCAATGTTCCTAATCTCATCCAAATGCTTCAGCTCAGGGGATAGCCCACCGTGCATACATAGGATCTTCTCATCGATAAGAGCAGCAACAGGGAGACAGTTAAAGCAGTCAGTAAATATCTTCCAGACTTTAACGCTATATCTCTTCTTGCACTCGTCATAGAATCCATAGATACGGTTAATAGAAGCACACTCATGGTTCCCACGAAGGAGAAAGAAGTTCTCTTTGTATTTGATCTTGTATGCAAGAAGGAGGCATATAGTCTCAACACTCTGCTTACCACGGTCTACATAATCCCCAAGGAACAAATAGTTTGCAGCAGGTGGGTAGCCACCGTACTCAAACAATCTCAAGAGATCTGAGAACTGACCATGAGTATCTCCTGTCAAAACAAACACAACATCAAAGTGCTACCTCACTAACTAGACACTCAAGCAACATGTCTGATTAGCTATCAATCTCAAAATAAAAATGAAAAAATTCCATTGGCCATAAAAGGAAATCAAGATGATGATACCACAAATCTTGATAGGAGCCTCGAGCTCGAGAAGATTGGGTTGACTAAGAAAGATCTGCTTAGCCGTGGAACAGAGATGTTTAATCTCTGCCTCCGTCAACTGAACCTGCTTCGTCGTCTTCCCGTTCTTAGCCGCCAACAACCTCTTTATGACATCATCCACCACACTATCTTCCATCAAAAAGATATACTTACACCACCGATGATCAACAACCTTCGAATTATTCCCGAGCTTGGATTCCGATACACCGTCTCCGATCAAGGGATGAGATAAAAATCACCTGTGTACGTGGACGCAGAGAGGCAGAGAAGGAGCCCTAAGAGAGAATCGGCTGTAGAGACAAATCCAAGCACGCGTGCGGCTCGTGTGAACCGGAAGCGACGGCTTTGTCTTTTGACCAATTAAAACAATAAAAGAGATTTTAACGGAATCTTACATCTAACGGCGTTCGTACTCGGATAAGGGGTAGTTTCGTCACATTAACAACCATAATTCACCTCTCTTTTTTTAATGTAAGAAAGAGCTTATATTTACGGGGATTGGAATACATAATCCAGTCAAATAAAAAACATTTCTCTCCCAGGCACGAATAGCAAGAAAGGTCTTTACCCAGCTGACTTTTGACGCCTCTTGCTATTACCCGCCAGCTTCTTTCCGGTTTAGGTACAGATCTACTGTAAAGTTACAAAACTTTCGAATATCTTCCTTCTTTTGGAAGTATCCATCGGTCCTTCACCAGCTCTGAACCAAAATTCGCCGGGTTCATTCCCCCGACCCAGGTCGGAGGGACCTCTGCCCCCACTCACCCCACCGAACTCCGACGCCGCGGTCAACAGTTGGGAGATGGGTACTTGAAGAAACGAAGAAAACAAGTTGGGTTGGCATAACCTTGCAATCTCGTCTGCACCCTTCTGGAGTTTTACCCTATATATACTCTGCTACTCTTGAACCATCTACTCTTGTGGTTTCCTTTGCTCAGAAACTCTTGACGGCGAAATGGCTAGACGTTTCAACCGTTCAGAAAAAGAGAAGTGGGTGGCTCCCTCTTCCCCACTAGTCAAACGACCCCCACTTCGTATTCCGGCAGACGATACAGAGGACCTCGTGGCAGCTAACAGACTTAATATCATTGGACGGGTCACAAACCATCTTGTTCAAAAACCGCGTGGTGTCATATATTTCATGACTCAGGTATGGAAACTCGAAGGCAGAATGGTTGGAAGAGACATGGGATTAGACAAATTTCAATTCAAGTTTGAATCTGAAGCCGACTTATTGATGGTCCTCGAGAAGGGTCCCTATCACTATAAGCGTTGGATGCTTCTACTTCAACGATGGGAACCGATAGTGTCCGAACACTTCCCAGCAAACATCTCTTTTTGGGTGAGAATTCACGGCATACCTCTTCACTTTTGTTCAGACAGTACCATTCATACTATTGGAAAAGAACTCGGCAAATGCTCCATTCGAGACGTGAAAGAATCAAAGATTCGGGTTGACGTTAATGGTCTGCAACCCTTGATGATGAAGATGGAAATGAGTTGCCTATTGAAGACATCATTGAGGTTGAGTTTGAATACATGAAAATTGAGAAACACGGCGTTACATGTTTCTCACTACTGCATGAGGAAGACAAATGTCCTCTTCGAGACCCAAAGGCTCCTCCCCCCAAAAGACAGAGTTCTTGGAATTACGCAAGCAATTGCGTTGCAGCGGATTGAAGCTGAAAAAAGAAGACATGATGACAGACGCGGCTATAGGCGACCGATGATCTACTACCTCCATTAAGATTTAAGTCTGATAGGTACACCCAAACCAGAAGAGATATGAAAAATGATAAATACTATCAGGAACGAATGGAGGTTACCAGACGTGAACCGTCCTTATCCTCTAAAACTTATCGCCCAACTGCCTCAGATCTCAGGGACAATGCCTCTCCAGCTCGGTGGTGGAACGTAGCAGCGGTAACTCAGGTTCACTTCTCTCCCTTCAAACCCCTCAGCGCTCAGACAGAGGTGAAGCTACGGGGATCATCCCGGGTTTGACTTCGACAAGAAACATAACTATCACCCCCACAACGACTCCTCCCTCTCGCCCTATCAAGGAGAGGTTGGGAACACCAGTAAGAAACATTGAGACGGCTAATTCTGGTTCCAGGGAACGCAGGTCGGCACTTGAACGCCTATCAGAGCCTGGCACCCATGAAGAAACTGGAACGAGAATACCTCTTAGTTTTGAATCTGGCCGCCTGCGCGAAGTAGAGATCATGTACGATGATACTGATCCAACAGAGCTTGAGGACCCTACTAAGGAACTTGGAGATCAACATCAAGTAAGGGTGCCTACAGTTTTAAGACTTGGTGGACCAGAGACTGGATCTACAAGCTGGAAAGGAAAATCCATTCCGAAATTTACTTCAAAGACTCAATGTTTGGAAAACTAGGTTGCACGGGTACGCCAACTGGGTGCCGTCACGCGTAGCGGGTTCACCGCGGGGATGGGTACGGCTCGGGTACGCCTGAGAAACGTCCCCAACACATGTGTCGTGAATCCGGGACGACATGACTAACCGGGGACAGAGTTCGCAGAGACCGGGGACGTCTCATTTGGTATTCAAGCTAGAGATCAGTTGGATCAAGAAATTGCAAGGATGTTTTTTATAGGAGGCTTGCCATTCAATCTTTCAAGAAATCCTAGCTATCATCGGTCTTATCAGTTTGCTGCTTCCAACAAACTTGATGGCTATGTACCTCTAAGTTATAATAAACTCCAAACAACTTTATCAAGAAAAGAACAACGTTGAGAAGTTGTTAGTGTCGACATGGAAGGAAAAAGGGGTGACGATTGTGAGTGATGGTTGGAGCGATCCTGTAAGAAAACCGTTGATTAATTTCATAGCTACTTCTGGAAGTGGTCCTATGTTTCTCAAGGCTAAGAATTGTTTTGGTGAAGTAAAAGATAAATTCTTCATTGCTAAATTGTTGGAAGAAGTTATTCTTCAAGTGGGTGATCAAGACGTTGTACAAGTCATCACTGACAATGCACCAAATTGTAAGGCGGCTGGAGATCTTATTGAGGGGAGGTTTCCTCACATCTATTGGACACCATGTGTTGTTTATACTCTCAATCTCGCTTTGAAAAATATTTGTGCAGCAAGGAATGTGGAAAGGAATCAAGAAACATTTGAGGAGTGTAGTTGGATTACTAAAATTCATGGAGATGCCCTTGCAATAAAAAACTTCATCATGAACCATAGCATGAGACTAGCCATTTTGGGTAAGTTTCGTCCGCTGAGATTACTTTCGGTTGCTGATACACGGTTTGCCTCAATCATTATGATGCTTAAGAGATTGAAGCTTATCTATGGCAAACTTAATTGATAAGCTTGCCTCTTTTGATAAGCTTCAATCTCTTAAGCATCACAATGATTGAGGCAAACCGTGTATCAGCAACCGAAAGTAATCTCAGCGGACAAAACTTACCAAAAATGGCTAGTCTCATGCTATGGTTTATGATGAAGTTTTTCAGTGCAAGGGCATCTCCATGAATTTCAGTAATCCAACTACACTCCTCAAATGTTTCTTGATTCCTTTCCACATTCCTTGCTGCACAAATATTTTTCAAAGCGAGATTGAGAGTATGAACAACACATGGTGTCCAATAGATGTGAGGAAACCTTCCCTCGATAAGATCTCCAGCCGCCTTACAATTTGATGCATTGTCAGTGATGACTTGTACAACGTCTTGATCACCCACTTGATGAATAACTTCTTCCAACAATTTAGCAATGAAGAATTTATCTTTAACTTCACCAAAACAATTCTCAGCCTTGAGAAACATAGGACCACTTCCAGAAGTAGCTATGAAATTAATCAACGGTTTTCTTACAGGATCGCTCCAACCATCACTCACAATCGTCACCCCTTTTTCCTTTCATGTCGATTTCAGTGGAACTAACAACTTCTCAACGTTGTTCTTTTCTTGCTGCAATAAAGTTGTTCGGAGTTTATTATAACTTGGAGGTACATAGCCATCAAATTTGTTAACAGCATCAAACTGATAAGACCGATGATAGCTAGGATTTCTTGCAAGATTGAATGGCAAGCCTCCTGTAAAAAAACATCCTTGCATTTCTTGATCCAACTGATCTCTAGCTTGAATACCAAATGATGCAAAAATTGGTTAAAAACAAGATTTCCTCTTCTTAGAAAAAGATTCACACGCTAATGGAACTGATCTAGGTCCCGACTCAGATTTCTTCATCTCAAACTCATTTTCCAGCTTCTGCATTTCAATTTTTTCAGTCATTGTTGCTCTTTTACAGAGAAATCCCATGCCCTTTCATTCCAAGTAAATGTGCTTTGACTCTAGAATATGATTCTTGTCGAATCTCATTACAAAAATTACACTTGAATTTCCATGTTCCTCCTGTTTCTCCTAGCTTTTCCATTTTAATTACATAATTCTATAGTGGAGGTTCTTCTTTTTCACTTGATGAAGTAGATCCACTACCAATGTTGACATTTTCAGTTTGAGAGTTCATCTTTTTAATCTATCTTAAATTACAAAAAACATATGATACAACAAGTAAAATCACAAACACAAAAAATCAAATATATTTGTATACAGAAAACACAAAAATAATAATCAGAAAATTCTATTAATAAATATATTTCAAACATAAACAACAAATATAAAAATCAGAAAGAGACAGTTCTTCTTTCTTACGTGTTGTTCCTTGTTCCTGATGAAGAGAGATATGCTTGCCAATGACACCAAAGAGTTGAGAGTCAAAAAGACATAATTTACGAGAGAGATAAGAATGAGAGTTGAAGAGAAAAACATGAAAATGGAAGTGGAAAAGGCTAATAAGGAAGTGCAAGAGACTGAACAACTTTATGTACTACATATTTTAATATTTTCAAAAATTAAAACAACAAAACAAGTAAAAATAAATATGGTTTACGAATACTTCTTATTTGTCTTGATACGTCTCTGAGACGTCCCCGGTCTCTGCGAACTCCGTCCCCGGTTAGTCATACTATCCCAGATTCACGACACATGTGTTAGGGACGTTTCTCAGGCTTACCCGAGCTGTACCCGTCCCCGCGGTGAACCCGGTACGTGAGACGGCATCCAGTTGGCGTACCCGTGCAACCTAGGTGGTGGCCTTTCCTTGATTTGGAAAGAAGATACAGACATTACAATTCTCGAATCCTCACCCAACCTATTAGATACAAAGATAACTCACAAGGAAACCACTTCCTTTGTATCTTTTGTATACGGTTTCCCTGCCATAGAGAATATAACATCCTTTTGGAATAAACTATCTCAGGTGGACAAGGAAAGAGATTTACCATGGTTAATCACTGGAGACTTCAACGACATCCTTAATAATTCGGAGAAAATGGGTGGCCCTTTTAGACTTGAAGACTCTTTCACCTCTTTTAGATCCTTTGTGACACAAAATGGCTTATGGGATTTAAAGCACTCAGGCGAACACTTATCTTGGCGAGGAACCCGACATTCTCACTTCATTTGCTCAAGATTAGACCGCTCTATGAGCAACTTCTCTTGGGCTGAAGCTTACCCGTTGGGGAGATGCCGATATCTTAGATTCAAAGGATCAGATCACAGGCCACTGATCACCTACTTCAACTTCAGTCGTCACAGACACAAGGGTATGTTCCAGTTTAACCGGGCGCTTATAGAGAAAGAGGAAATTAGGCAACTGGTTAACGAGTCATGGAATGGTACACCGGTGGAGTCGGTTATCTCTAAGCTGAACTCTTTCCGGCGAAGCATCATTCAATGGACAAAGGAACAACATAATCAAAGTCAAGGAGCCATTAAAAGAGCTCAGGTCGCCCTTGAAGTGGCACTGTCTACTTCACTCTCGGATCAACTTCTTATTGACTCGATCAATACAAAACTCTGGAAATCTTATCGGGAGGGGGAGATCTTTTGGCAACAACGAAGCAGGATCCAATGGCTCAAACAGGGCGATAGAAACCCTGGTTTCTTCCACGCTGCAAATAGAACCAGAAGAACGATAAATTCTATTCCAGTCATTGAGGACCCGTAGGGCGGAATCGTGTATGAGGAACATGACATTACTCGAGTCATCTCTGATTATTTCAGAAAAATATTCACTTCTAACGGTAACATATCCTTTGTTCAGTTACAAAATCTCGTCAACTGCAAGGTAACCCCAGAGATGACTCAAATGCTAACTACCATACTGAGTGATTCGTTAATTACAAACGTGGATGCATCCATTAATGGTGGCAAAGCCCCGGGTCCCGATGGTTTTTCAGCTACCTTCTACCAATCCTACTGACATATAGTTGGAGCGGATGTGATAAGAGATATCAGAAGCTGCTTTACCACTAGCTACCTACACTCACAACAGAATGAAACTCATATCCAGCTCATCCCGAAGGTCAATGGTCCACGTTCGGTAGCAGATTATTGTCCTATTGCGTTATGCAATACCCATTAAAAATCATAGCTAAAAACCTCACGCAAAGACTCAAACCCATACTGCCATCCCTCATCTCCAACACCCAATATGCTTTCGTAACAGGACGAGTGATAACAGACAATGTGCTTATAACGCATGAGACTTTACACTTCCTTCGTACTTCAGAGGCAAAAAAACATTGTTCAATGGCTGTTAATACTGACATGAGTAAAGCATATGTTTAGATCGAGTGAGGCTTTGTTAGGGAAGTGTTACGACTGCTTGGCTTTGATTTGATTTGGATAACTTGGATCATGTGCTGCATCGAATCAGTCTCCTACTCCTTCCTCATAAACGGATCTCCAAAAGGATTGGTAAAACCGTCTCGAGGCTTGAGACAAGGTGACCCGCTTTCACCACATATATTTATCTTATGCACTGAGGTTTTATATGCACTATGTATTAAAGGACAAGAGGATGGACAACTCTCTGATGTTAGCGTGGCTCGTGGTAGCCCAACTATCAATCACCTATTGTTCGAAGATGACACCATGTTTTCTGTAAATCTAGCTCGGCTAATGTGGAAGCTTTGATGAAAATTCTCTCCACTTATGAAGTGGTTTCTGGCCAAAGGATAAATACACTTAAGTCTGTCATTACCTTCTCAACCAAGACACCAGAAACCGTCCGAATGGAGTCAAAGAAACCATGGGGATCACTACGGAAGGAGGTATTTGAACGTATCTAATATTACCCGAGTTCTTTGGCCGAAATAAGTGGGACATCTTTTCTTCCATTGTGGACAGACTAAGGTAAAAGGCACACAGCTGGACAACAAAGTTCCTTTGTGGTGCGGGGAAACAAGTTATGCTAAAGTCAATTCTCTCGAATATTTCATGCTATGCGATGTCGTGATTCAAACTCCCAACCTCCTTATGTAAGCAAATACAATTTTTTCTCACACGGTTTTGGTGGGATGCCAACCCAGAGAAAAAGAAGATGTGTTGGGTCTCTTGGTCATCAATGGCCTTACCACAATATGCAGGAAGTCTCAAATTTCGAGATATAGAAACCTTTAATGAAGCACTACTCGCGAAAATTGGCTGGCGAATACTCAATGAACCTCAATTTCTACTAGCCCCAGTGTTACTTGGAAAGTATGACCGAAATTCTACTTTCCTAGACTGCCCTATTCCATCATCACCTTCCCATGGTTAGAAAAGTATCCTAGCTGGTAAAGACTTACTCCGGAAGGGTGTAGGTTGGGTAATAGGCAATGGTGAAGCAGTCCTAGTATGGGGAGATCCGTGGCTATCCTGCAAAACTCCAAGCCAACCGTACGGCCCCCCTATGAAGGTAAATGAGGACCTGAAAGTTTACGAACTCCTCTGCCCCCTCTGGAATAATTGGGATACTGTGAATATTCGAGAGATGGTACCTCAGTATGAGGACCTTATTTTGAAAATAAAAACCAGTTCGATTTCATCGTTTGATGCCTTTTGCTGGCTCCCGGAAAAACCAGGAAACTTCTCAACAAAAACAGCTAATGGAATTGGTATTCTAGATAAAGAGTGGTACAGAGATGGGACACAACCAGTAGACTGGCTAAAACACGTATGGAATTTTTGCACATCCCCAAAACTAAAATACTTCTTATGGAAGGTGTTGAAAAGGGCAATACCGGTTAATGAAAACTAGGAGCGTCGAGGCATCCAACGCTTCAAATGCAAAAGATGTGGAGCTCCTGATACTGACATTCATTTCTTCCTGAAGTGGCCTTTTGTCGAGCAAGTCTGGAGTTTATTCCCAACCTCAATGGCTCCCACCTCATCCATCTCTTCCTGTGCAGAGCTTAAAAACAGGTGACATATATTGCCCCTTACCCCTGACTGGTCTGGCTTCGTCTTTATGGCCATGGGTGGTGTGGAATATATGGAAAGCCAAGAACAAACTGATTTTCGAAGACAAAGTCTTCTCGGTACAAGAAGTGGTACCCAAGAGTATCTTGGATGCTAAAGAATGGGATACAACACAACCTCTACCTACATCGACCGTCTTGAAAGACACTAGACTCAGTTATCCCATTCGACAATCACCCTCCCTCCCCCCGACGTCCCCACCTGGCGTTGTAATTTGTAATGTGGATGCAGCTTGGAACGCCTCCTCTGGAGTTTGCGGCTTAGGAGGAGTGTTCTCGGGAGTTAATTCCCATATTATTCCCCACTTGTCTGAGTTTAACACTCACGTCTCATCAACTTTAATTGCAGAAGCCTTAGATGTCCGTCTTGCGGTAGTCACTGCTGTTTATTCCAACGTCCGATCCCTTGCAGTTCTCTCAGACTCTCTACATCTTATCAATCTGCTGAATAAGAAAGAGGCTCAACCTGAACTATTCGGTATCATGATGGATATTTATCACTTTGTCCCCCTCTTCAATGTTATCTCCTTTAATTTTATTTCCCGAATCTGTAATGTCGAGGCTGACTCTGTGGCAAAATCCGCCATCGCTATGTTTGTAACAAGCTCCATTCTTGGAGCATAAAATCTTTTAAGTGAATGCAATGTTGTTTGATCCAAAAAAAGATTGCGGGGATTGGCAAAGACTAGCAATCCACTATTTCAGCTTAAACCTATGCTCCATTAACAACCATAATTCATGATCTCCTTTTTTACTCTCTCTCTCTTACCCTAAGATATCAGCTCGAAAGATGTTTTACAACACTCACTTCACGTGATAATACATGTGCTACTGACCAAGCTAAATCGACTTAAATCAATATACATGGGATCAGTGGTATATATATATATACACTTTTAACCCATGTTCAAGAACTCGTTAGATGTTATCTGTGTGCTTCGATCGAGTCTGGTGATTTGAAAAAAAAATCAGAGTTTAATCAAATTTTTTTAGGGAAAATTTCTCAAATAGTCTCTTTTGAAGTTTTTGTCACAAAAATAGAATTTGAGAGAAAAAATGACCAAAATAGATCTTTTTTATTTTGAAAATTTTAATATTTTTTTAAAAAATTAATTTTTAAACCTCAATTCCAAAACCCCCACCCCATAACTCTAAACCCTAAGTTAAGATTAGTTAACCTAATGGTATAAATAAATATTTACATCCTTTAATAAAGTCTATTTTAGTCATTTTTCTCTTTGAGTGCTATTTTTGGGACAAAAACTTTTTTAGGTCTATTTTGCTCTTTATCTCTTATTTTTATGTGTGTTTTCACACACACACATATATATATATATATATATGTATATATTAGATGTATAGAATTTCTAAATATGTAGGATGGTCTAGTGGTTTGTCCATGTCAAAAGTCTCCAAATCATGAGCTCAAGTCAAGTGTGGTGTGTTTTTGTTAGTTTTCCTTTTTTCATTAATGAGTATTAAATTATTAAAATGCCCCATTTTCTTCATCTTTCTGTCAACTAGAAACCCTAAATCTGTCACAGTTCACACTTTCTCACGATTCTTTACCATTTTTGATAAGTTTTCTTGTATTTATACCTGCTTATGACATCATTTCAACTTAACTTTGAACACATAATCTATAAAAGTGATTATTTTTATTAAAATATCAAGTTTTAAAGTGAATTGGGACAAATCACCATGTTTCTCCTCTGATTGACGTTTAACCGCCGGTTATACGGCTGCCCTAGCCGCGTTTTATAACATAGCTTATAAGTTTATAACTAATACAAGGACATATTCTTCAAATCTCTTTCTTGTCATGTATATATTATTACAATAAATTAAACAATCATATTAACTATATAATAAAAATAAAGATTTTTAGTGTTATATTCTGAATTATTTTTAAAAACAATTATAAATTATTAAAAATGTTAAAAGTGTCACACTGAAATTTTGTGATCAATGGTTTAATTTTTTTTTTTTATATAAAAACATACAAATAAACAAAACTCATACGGGTATGAAGCCTCGTTTAATAGATATTAGGTGATTGTCTGCGCATGCGCGGATGAAATTTATATACTAATAATCGTTGAATAGTAATTTTGATCGTTCAATCATCAAGTCAAAAGTCCTCAAACGTAAAGTCATTGATCGTCAATATAAAGTTGATGAGAAGGTTCATATTTGCTGATATTTTGTTTTTTTTAAACATATTTAATTTACAATGGGCTTTAATGCTATCATCTGAATGTTATAATTTACCATCTCACTTCAATTTGAAGAGTTGTATTTTTGAAATGATATGACCAAATAACATTTGAGATTTGCACTTGCGGAATGAACATTAATTATGTATACAAATTGTTTATGAATATTATTATTTATTTTGTGTTCATTTACGTATTATGTAATAATAATTATATTGAATAACTGAGAAGCGAGTAACTATTACATATATAATTAAATTAGAGTAACCACATAAATAAAAACAAGCCCTCTTTTATTTACAGTAATTTTTGTTGGTAAAAATCAAAATAATCATTTATTTATTTTATATGGTATATAATTAAAACTAAATGATGTTGACATAGATATATAGTATATGTTAATATAAATATTTATTAATTGAGGCTTGGTACTCATATGATTTTATTAACAATTTTATATTTGCTGCAACAAAAAAAATATTTTTATTAATTGAGGCTTACTACTAAATGTGAATTTTGAAATTAACATGTTTATATATTTTATATATGATATATATTTTAATTTAAACAATTTTGAATATATATATATATATATATATATATATATATATATATATACTAAATCAAACTTCATATTTATATGATTTTATGATCATTTGTATCTTGTTATAACAAAAAAAGGTTAAATGACTGATTATAAAAATTTCAATGTAGATTTAACAGTCTTAGTAATTTATAATCGTTTGAAAAACTTCAAAATATAGTATATATGAAAAAATATATTTTTATTATATGTTTAGTGTGATTGTTTAATTTTCTTTCAGAATAGAAAATTTAAAAAATGATGGAGGATACAAAAATTGTTATCAAATCTTTATTATTTACAATCATTAATTATCATATACTTATTAACCATATTAGGTAATTCTATAGCTTTTATTTAATGAAAAAATGGACAATATTCTTGTAATGTTAATAATATATAAGTGAGGTCAAATAACATAAAAATATAATTATTCTAGTAAGATATGAGTTTTTTAATAGAGGGTGTGAGAAACTCTCTTATGCTGACGCATCAGCATAATGACATTCTTGTAAATATATTACACTTCAAAGGTTACTTATTAAAAATGTTCATATTTTAATATATAGGGGATTATATATTCATACTAAATATATATTATATCTATTTTAATATCAGTAATATCTTTCATTTACTTAAACCAAGATTTAAAGAAAAATGAAAAATATCTTTGACAAAGAAAAACAAACTGTAAAACCCAGAGGGAGAGATGAGTGCGGAGATCATTTCTTCAATTTTGTTATGAGCCTTTGATTATACTCAATGTTTTGAAAACCAGACTAGATATTAATTTAGTATGGTTATTGGTTGGACCATTTCAACTTATCGAATTGGTGTTTTCTATTTAAATATATATATATATATATATATATATATATATATATAATCATATATACACTATATGGACCATATAAAAAGTAGTTCTACCCATTATACATTCTTTGTTCTCTTTTATTAACTAAAAAATAAATAATAAAGATAAATCTAGTTATATGTACAATAAATAAGTGAATAAATGTAAAATGCAATAATTGATAAAAGTTTGATGACTGACCGTTCAAATTACCGTATTTATTTATTCTTACAACTAAAGTTTTAAATTTTATGAATATGAAAAAATGAGAATAGTATATAAGAGTCAAAAAATATATTTTTAACCTTTTTGTTAAGAAAACAGAATTAAAAAAAAAAACTAGTTAAATAGTGATAGTTAAACAATGATTGTGAAAATTTAAATTTTAATAACAATTGAAAAATATTAATTATATGTTGAAATTTTTTTGAATCGAGTTTTGAAGTTTAAGTGGGTCATCGGTTTTAGTCTGTTTTACCTGTTTTTTATAAATACAAATTTTAAATCGAACCAGACTTGGATTCTTAAACGAGTCACAGTTGGACCTGACGGTCTGGTCTAATTTTCAAAACACTGCTTATACTCTTCACCAAACACACAAAATAAACCAAATATCGCTGAACTTTTTGTGCCGTCCGTTAGACTTTTACGTGATACGCGGTTGGACGTGCGACAAAATTAGAAAGGAAGAAAACTCGTCTGCGTCCGTGATGCTTTGAGCAAAGTCAGAGTTTGCAATTGCAAGAACATCTGAGGAAATAAGTATAAATATGGGCTATATATAGGAGTGGCACGGATCGAATAACCCTGTAATTTTCAGTATTTGTGATTTGCTTCGTATCTTACGGATATCTGATTTTTTTATTTGCTTTTCTTCAGAGAAATACGGATATCCGGCCTTTCGGATATCCGGATTTTTTTAGATATTTGCGAATCTGTACGGATATTTACGGATATCTCATCTACTTTTTTAATACAAGTAAATCTAGAAAAATATACAAATTTGTTTTATAAATATATTTTTACATAATATAAAATGAATAATTAAAATTAATGGAAATTTATGTTTCCTTAATTTCTAAAATTAATCAAATTTTCTTATAAACACACATTTTTTTTTCAAAATTGTCTTTTAATATTTTATAAGTAAATTATAGATAAAATTTAAAAAATTATCTATTAAATAATAATTTTTAAAATTATACATATAAAAATCTATATTTATTAGTAGATATACATCTATTTGTATAATGTCAGATCGAATCGGATATCCGACTCTAATTTTTTTAGTATTTGTGGTTTGCTTCGTTTTTAACGGATATTAACTTTTAGTATTTGCTTTGCTTCGACGACTGACGGATATTCAGATTTTACGGATCAAATCGAAATGAATAACGAATCAAATCAAATTTAAGAGATAAAATACTCAGTCATAGCTATATATATAAGACTAGAAGATGTATCGAAGAAATGAAAAAGGCTCTATCGTTTAACTGTATATAAAAGCAAAACGTGGCTCCTCTGTGCCAATGTAACCGTACTAAAAGCAAAATAAAAATGCAAAGAAAGTACACAAAATCCAAACCCTAAAATATTACTAGTGGGAACAATAAAATTTGAACGTTTTTGGTTCCTAACTTCCTATGGTTCCTTAAACTGAAAAAACATGTGAGGTTATTGAGCAAGCGAGAAGGTCAAAGGCCGTTTCCTCTTCTATCTTCTTCTTTTTCTTTTACTAAAAACCTTCCTAGCTCTCTGAACTCGTCTGCGTCTCCTGCGTTTGAAGTGTTAGCGGTTGAGAAGGAATGAATAACTGAGCCTCATGATGTTGTTATTGATACTGATGTAATTGCTGATCCGTATGATAAGCATCATTTGTCTGAGAACTACCAACATAGTTACCACCAAGAGCCAAAGAGTGTGACATTCCGGTTACGGTTGTACCGCTGGGCATCAACTGATTAAACCCGGTTTCTGCAACTGAACCGGTTGGTACATACTCAAAACCATCACTAAACCTCAAAACCTGAGCCTGAGGTTGGTTTTGATGATGATGATTATGATGTGAATTGCTACTACCTCCTTCCTCATACGCTCCATGCATTTCACTATGTTGCTCTCTCTCAACCGCTTCTTGTTGCTGAGCCTCAAAACTCTGTTGATGCTGATGATGGTACAGTTCCCCCGTTGGAATATCCATCGATGGAAACAGATTATGATGTTGTTGCTGAGTCATTACAGACACTGAAGAAGAAGACGGTCGCTGCGTTTGCGGCATGAAATGCGGCTGCTGCGGTTGGAGAATAGGAAACATAGCTTTAGGACCAATGTAAGTGGCGAGTTCTTTCCTGGCGATGTCAGTATCGTGGTGAATCTGTTTAAGCCGTTGTTGAAGGAGTGAGATTAAACCGACGCAACTGTAAACCGGGTCTCGGATTATAGCTTCGGCTTCGTAGACGAGAGAGTTAACGGCGTCTTCTCTTTGGTTAGAGGGGAGCTCGTTGAGAATCTTAGCGACGTTACTTGCTCCGAAAGCTCTGTGAACGTGTAAGAATTTGTTAGGTTGGTCCGGTGGGAAGTATGGTGCGAATACACATTCTTGCATGCATTTTCTTCTTAGGAGCTTACAAGCTGCGCATGGAGTGTTTGAAAAAACCATTTTGGTCTCTCTCTCTCTCTCTGGAAAGAAGAAAAGACTGTTTTTTTCAATTGAATAAAAAGGTTTCTTGAAAAGAAGAAAATAGGGATCGTAAATGCATCTAGGAAACTTCGTGTCACAGTCACTACAAGATAACATCGACAAGGACTCCTTTTAAGGGTTTATGGATAGTATTACGGCTATCCGAATCTGTATCCGAACCCGACCTGAAAAACACTAACCAAAATCCGAACTGAAATAGCAAAATACCCGAACATATATTGAATTACAAGAAATTGAATATCCGAATGGATACCCAAAAATAACCGAATATACTTATAATTAACAATATATTTCTAGTTTAGTTCTCTCATTCTTTTCAAAAAAATATATATTGATATTACACATGACTTAAGAATGACTTAAGATCAAATCATATATATATAAAAGACAAATTGATTTACTACTCACTTGAAATGCATGACAAAAGTTGCATCCAAAAATTAAAAAAAAGAAAAAAAAGTCAAGTTAGTGATTTTTTGTTCTTATTATTTTGTTTCCAAACCTACTAATCGTTCAATTAAATTTTAAAAATCAGTTAAGTTAAAGATATATTTTTAAATACAAAAAAATTAAGTAATGAATAATTTAATTTTAAAAAAAAAAACTAAATATCTAAACCCGACCCGAAATAATCGAACCCGAACTAAAAATATCTGAACCCGATCTGAAGTGTAAAAAATTTCCGAACGGGTATTAAACTCCTATACCAAATACCCAAAAATCTAAAATACCCGATCCGAACCTGAACGGATATCCGAACGCTCACTCCTAGGTAGTATAACGAAGAAGAAGATCTACATATTCAAAATACTAATAATTATAAACCAAATGAAACATTCCTAGCCTCCAAATTTCTTGAAGACAATTTTAATAAACATAGATCCCAAATTTATATAAAAAATTATGATTTTTTTAATAAATATGTAACATCCCGAGTTGTGATATGTGGAAAGGTTTAAGAGAATTGATTTGGCTACCTATGTCATCAAAAGTTGACTTACCTTTTCCGTCACACATCCGTTTAGAACTCCAGTGTTAAGCGTGCTTATGCTGGAGTAGTGAAAGGATGGGTGACCTATCGGGAAGTGATTCGCGATACCGTGTGAGTGAGGCCAAAGCACGGGGAAAGGTCGGGTGGTGATTGCAGGGACAGTAAACAATGATTTCGAGCCTTAGAAAAATTTACGCACTGACCGTTAGAACGGGATGGGGCCCACGGGCCGAGAGAGCGGGCATGGGTGACCCATTAGCTGTGGGCGGTCGGAGCGTTATAAGTGGTATCAGAGCTGGTTAGCCATCTCGGTTCTGACCCGAGAGACGTCTTGAGACCTGTCAGGGGCGCAACTAGGGCGTTGCGTTCTTTGAGAGGGGGTGAATTGTAACATCCCGAGTTGTGATATGTGGAAAGGCTTAAGAGAATTGATTTGGCTACCTATGTCACCAAAGTTGACTTACCTTTTCCGTCACACATCCGTTTAGAACTCCAGGGTTAAGCGTGCTTATGCTGGAGTAGTGAAAGGATGGGTGACCTATCGGGAAGTGATTCGCGATACCGTGTGAGTGAGGCTAAAACACGGGGAAATGTCGGGTGGTAATTGCAGGGACAGTAAACAATGATTTCAAGCCTCGGAAAAAAATAACGCACCGACCGTTGGAACGAGATGGGGCCCACGGGCCGAGAGAGCGAGCGTGGGTGGCCCATTAGCCGTGGGCGGTCGGGCGTTACAAAATACTCCCTTGTCACTTTGATATTTTTAAACAGATTAAAAAAGTGATTGAAATGTGTTTAAAATGTTATTAATTACACATATTTTGACCAATAGTATCTCACATAAATAAAATTATTAATAAGATCAATGTAGATTGCAAGTAATTTTAAGATGAAAGTAAATATAATTTGTATTAGAATTATAAAATGACTTTTTTTATGTATCAAGAAAAATATATTAAAATGACATTTATTATAAAACAGATGGAGTATATATTAAAAATCTCATGACGGGCTCTAATCCCCTATATATTAAATTGAAACATTTTTAATGAATAACCTTAAACGTAAACTATTCACAATAATGTCATTGTGATGATGTGTCCACACAATAGAGATTCTCACAACTTCTTTTTAAATAATCTTTCTCTTACTAGACATTGAACATCATTAATTTAAAATTCCTAATAGTAACCATCGATACCATATAATATACTTTAACTCCTAAAACTTTTATAAAACTTAAGTAATTAAATATTTCACTGATTATACATGTATTAGATTATCACATTTGTAAATTAATACCGTCAAATGTCTGAATATAGTCATTAAAATATATAATATATCTATGTCAATATCATTTAATTTTAATTATATACGATATAAAATAAATAAATGATTATTTTGATTCTTTTATCAATAAAACTTATTGTAAATAAGAAGGATATAATTTTATTTATGTACTTATTCCAATTTGATAATATATGTAATAGTTATTCGCTTCTTAATTATTTATTATTACATAATAAATAAATGAATATATAAATAAATAAATAATAATATGTATGAATAATTTGTATATATAACTAATGTTCATTCAAGGCAAGAGCAAATCTCAAATGTTATTTGATATCATTTCAAAATACATTCTTCATATCGAAGTGAAATAGTGAATTATAACATCTAGATGATATTATTGAAGCTCAATGTAAATTAAATAGGTTTTATAAAAAAATATGAACAAACATGACCTACGTCCATGACTATACGTTTTGAGACTTATGACATGATGGTTAAACAATCAAAATTAATATTCTACGATTATTAGTATATAAATTTTATTCCACGTATGCGCGCGGATAATCAGCTAGTTATAAATGATAAAAAAAAAATCTATCAATATCAAGCAAACTGTTAATATATCAATCCGAGTCAATCCGTGTCAACCAAGCTATTAACTGAATCAAATCATCTATCAGAAAAAGGAAAATTTAGTCTTACCTCGTTTCAATACGATCTCTTTCTCCTTTTCAAAACGTTTCTCTCTGATCTTTTTGTAGATCACTTCAAGTAGTCACTATCAAGGTTCTAGGGTTTCTGAGAAACCCTATTATTGATCTGATTTCCAATTTACTCTGCCTAACGCTAGAAGATTGTTAACCGAAGAGGAAAGTTAAAGATCAAGAAGAAGAAAATGAAAAAAAAAAGGAGGGTTCTCTTATGACAGAGACATGTTTTATAATAGCGTATGCACCCATAAACCATAAGCGTTGAGATGACAATAGAGAGGTTTTAATTATATAAGCAACCAAAGTGCGGTTGACAAAAAAAAAAGCAACCAAAATGCGTAGTTATCGGGTTATTATTTCATTTCATTTGATTTTGATTAAATTATTTCATTTTACTGATGCCTTTGTCTCGAGATAAGTCCTTTTCGTCTGATCTCTCTTTTCTTTTTTTTCTAATAATCTCATACTGATACAAAATCTTAAACAGATTACAAAAAAGTCATCCCCACGAATAAAAAGATTTTCTTTTATTTGCTTCCATAAACCCCAACGTCCAATTAACTAATCATACAACTATCAAATATACTATTAAGCAACGATTTTAAAACTTTTAAGCTATACTTTTGCAAAATAAAAAGTTATGTTCAACACAAGTCTCTAATGCTACACATGGTTGTGTGTTTCATCACTCAATTTAAGGAAGCTTATTCGATTAATGGCTCGAAAGGATTTTATTTTTATAAAAATCTTTTTATGGGATTTAATATTTTTATAAAAATGGTTTGAGATTATAGTTGTTTAACTATAAAATTTTATAAATTATTTAATATCTGACCTTGTTAAAAATTTCATCAAGAAAATATATCAATCAAATATAATTTAAATGAATTCAAAAAAGATAATTTATAGTTAGAAATTAATAAATAGAAACACCACCACCTCTTATAATGGTATTTGAAATTTATAATGATAATCTATATTTCAATTATAGATTCATAGAGATATAGAAAGTAGAAAAATACTGAACTTAGTCATCGTATGGGCTAATGATGGAGAGCAGCTCCTCTTGTTTTCAAAGATACTGATCATAACCATATCATATTTGATTTCAGTATGAATTTTGTAAAGGAATGTTTATTGGGACGCTTTTGAAAGTTAGCTCATGAACTCTCAAGCGTTCGGGTTAACATGCTGTACATTTGACCAAGAAACGTCAAATACAAAGTACCCATATGAACAGAAGGTTAAAAGTTTACAAATCTAAATGGGGTTACTCATGAACATTCGAACACTTTGATATGTAATAAGACGGACCTGTGTCTCAGTGATTCCTTGAACTACACATTCCATTGGATATTTGTTTCTTCAGTTCATACAAGCCTTATTCACAAAAACACTAATCTATATCACCCGAAAAACAAAAACAAAAAACTTCAATTAAAACAAGAAAAGACATTCAGAACAGATAATCTGATAGCAAAATTAATCCCCAGACTCTTAACCTAGTTTGCCGTCACCGATTCTACGCGCAGTAATATAATTCGAGTTGAAATAAATTAGTTGTTTAGTAATAAATTTTGTTTAATAAATATCAACAAATGGCCTATTAGCTCAGCTGGTTAGAGCGTCGTGCTAATAACGCGAAGGTCACAGGTTCGATCCCTGTATAGGCCACTTTTTATTCTTTTATTTTGAAAAACTTTCAGACAAAATATCAGGTTTAATAGCCAAGAAAATTAGGGCATGCACGTGTTCACTGGAATAACAACCAAAGATGCATCAAAGTTTGATATATAAAATCAAGTGATAAAATCATCATTTAGTGGTAAGTTGGTAACTATCCAAGTCTCTTCCACACAAAAGTATTAATTTTATATTTTTTATATTTGTCATAAAAGTTGATTTTCTTTCCAATATTTTTATATTTTTAATTTTAAATAAAACATTCCTGATAAAAATGGTTTACGCTTCATCAACCATTTATTGTGATATAAATAATTATTTATATTTTTTTGATACAAAAAGTGAAATCTACATTACACAATTATACAAGCTTCACTATTTTAAAACATAGTTAATTAGATCAAATATAAGATAAATCCAATACTCTAGATTTTTGATATTATTATCTTAATAAATAAAATGTTACTTGTATTAATTAAAATTTATTATGTTAGTTTAATTTTTTATTATCTACAAAGATTATTTAACATAAAAAGTTCATAAAAATATTCATTGTGATTAAATTTCAAATCTAAATAACAGACTATCACACATTTGTTGTAAAAAAATTCTGAATACAAATCAAACTTTAAAATTATGCATATAGCTTAATTGTTTATATTTAAATAAAAATATAGATAAACTAAATTTTACAAATATTTTCAATAGTGTATTACACTTATATGCATCAGGATATATATATATATATATATATATATAATATTTTAAAACTAGAATTATGTTTTACAAACAAGCTAAATATGTTTATATCAGATAAATAGCTAAGAAAAATTCATAAACAAACATTGATAGTAAAAAAAATAAATCATATTTTAGCTAAAAATTATAAATAAAAATTTATAAAAATTAATTATATTTTAATTTAAAAGTTTTATAACAATTAAATTTTTAGTTTAATACGAACACAAAATCTAGTTATATCACGAAAAAGCCAAAAAAAAACATCATCGTTAGACCATTAACTATTATTGGACCTTGGACCTTTTTATAAACTTCTAAGGTGGCTTTAGGCATGTCAAATAAATTAAATCTGAAAACTAGAGTCAAATTCGATCTGATAAAAAACAAATCTAAACCAAATTGATCCGACACAAATATCAAATGATTCTTGTTTTACAGTATTTTGGGTTATAGTTTTTACCCAATTGAATTCAAACCTCAAATTTTTTTAAAATTTAAAATTTCAAAAAGCTTATTTTAAACTCAAACTCAATGTCCAATAAGTTCCAAAATATTCTAAGATACTATTGAGTACGTAAAATAAGTATATATTACACGAATAACTAACTCAAATAACTAATATAATCTATATTTTGGTATTTAGTTAAATATTATTTTTTATCTTTTAACAATTGCATTTAAAATTCAACTATCAATATTTTTGCTTCTGAAAATTAAATAATTGTGCTTTAATTTGAAGTTTAAACAATATTTTTTTGCTTTTATGAAGTTGTTGTTGCTAAGTTTAACTTGTTTATGTTTTTTTTTTTTTGGGTAAAATAACTTGTTTATGTTTTCTCCTCTAAAGACTATTTCTGAATCATTTCATCGAGCTTTTGTTACTGAAAATTGTTTAAACTTACCAAGTCTGTGAACTAAAGTTTGTGAGCTAAAGTGCACATTTTTGAATTACAAATAAGTATTTAGGTAACTGAAATTTGATATATAATTGAACCCAAAAGTATAATAGGTTTAACTATATTTACGATGCATTACTATATCTGAACCAAAACAGAAGAAATCCGAACTGAATTAAGAATATTTGAATATGATCATATTTTATACTTTTGAAGAAATAAAATTCAATTGAATATAAACCGACGATCAGACATCCAAACACCTATGTCGGCTTATAAGCAAGCCTTTACCTTCCCCACGTGGCGATATTTAACGTTTCACTAACGGACAGTGACGTTTAACATAAAAAGTTTTTTTTTTATTAGAAATTTAACGGTAGTTTGTCTTCCGTCCTGAAAATGTTACTTTTTAAAAATTGTTTGTTTGAGCAAGTTAGCTAGCATTTTCCAACGGCCACGATAGAGTTAATAAAAATGGACGGGTGAGATTGAATCTGCATCGAACGCTCTTACTTATTAAGGGTGACAGAAGAGTACTTATTGCTTTATTTTCTTCTCCGTTTCTCACTCTGAAGATTCAGAAAAAAAAAACTTTTAGGGTTTTTGCAGAGGTTTCGAAGTGTACAATGGCGGAAGAACACAAACACGAGGAATCGATCATGGATAAGATAGTTGAGAAGATCCATGGCCACGATGGCTCTTCCTCTTCTTCTTCAGACGCAGAAGATGAGAACAAATCATCATCTCCTTCGTCTATCAAAACGAAGATCTACCGCCTCTTCGGAAGAGAAAAGCCTCTTCACAAGGTCTTCGGTGGCGGAAAACGTACGGATCTCTCTTCTCCAGTATCTTTGAGGCATAGCGTTGTCAGTTATTTTTTTTTGTCGGATCTGGAATCTAGCTGTCTGAATGTGAAGTGTTGCTGTATGCTTACTTAAGTTGACCGTTACTGTAGTTTAGATTGGTTTGTTGTTAGATGTGATGTATAGATCCACAGATCTTCATTGTTTTGTTCTTCACTGTTTTTGATTCAGCCGCTGACATATTCTTGTGGAGGAACAAGAAGGTATCAGGAGGAGTGTTGGGTGCTGCAACTCTCTCCTGGATCTTGTTCGAGTTACTTCAATACAACCTCCTCACTCTTTTTGGCCACGTCTCGATTCTTGCTCTTGCTGTTTTGTTCTTGTGGTCTAGTGCTACTACCTTCATTCACAAGTAAGTTTCACAATGGTATGAGTGTTGAGATTGAATGTATTTTCAATGATGTTATTTGCATTTCAACAGGAAGCCTCCTCATATCCCTGAAGTTCACATCCCCGAGGATGTTGTTCTCCAGCTTGCCTCTGGACTAAGGATTGAGATCAATCGTAGTTTCACTGTTCTTAGGAACATCGCATTAGGAAGAGATCTCAAGAAGTTCCTAATGGTAATACTTTTTTTTATTGGTTAACCATGGGTTGTTGTTTGATTACCATTTGACAATGACTCTCAAATCTGGTTTAGGTGATTGCTGGGTTGTGGGTTTTGTCCAAAGTTGGTAGCTCCTGCAACTTCTTGACCCTAGTCTATATGGGTAACAATCCATAGTTACCCTTATTGCTTCCACTGTATAAAATCGCTCTTGTTTGTGTTTGTTTCTGATATGTAATAATTTACCTTTTTTTCTCTGCTTTCAGCAACTGTTCTTCTCTTCACCGTTCCCGTGCTTTACGAAAAGTATGAAGATAAAGTTGATGACTTTGGTGAAAAGGCAATGAAGGAGATCAAGAAGCAATATGCTGTGCTCGATGAGAAGGTTTTGAGTAAGGTGATGAGCAAAATCCCCAGAGGAGCCTTCAACAAGAAGAAGGACTAAAAGAGTGTGTAAGTTTCACTCAGCATCATCATCATCTGAGTCTTCCAGATTGATATATAAATCTCGAAGTTATTATCGAAAGCTGTCTTGGTTAAATAAACCCTTTCGTCTGTCAAATCTCTGTTCTGTGGATTTTATTTGGGGTTTTAACCAAAGTTTACACAACATATTAAATTTTAGTGAACTATATTACTGTTGATCTATTATGGAATAGTAATACCATCGTCTTTTAACTACAATCAGATCTTTGGATTTTGAATGTTGCAAACTTAAACTGCTTCCATCTGTCGATGATGCTTTCCATTGTCAAATTTAGTTTAAATTGCACAATTATAGTTATTTCATTTGTATTATGTATTATATGTTGCACACAAATGCCTTTCAGAATTCTGAGATCTCGATTTGCAGTGATTTTTTGTGGTATCTTTCAAATGGTAATGGTTTGAGACTGGTTAATGATTCTACTGTTTTAATTCGGTTCAGATAAAATATGGTAACCGTTTTTTCTGTTGTTTTTATTTGGAATCTATTTTTTTTAATGTTTAGCCCAGTCCCATTCATAGCTAGATTATATAATTGGAAAGGAAAAGTTTGTCCAACGGAAGTATTCAAAATACATATCCAATCAAGTTAAAATCAGCGTTTTCATCTTAACTAGTAAATGTACGATGTTGGATTTGGGTTTTACCCCACACTCTAAACCCAGTCCTAGGTTCTGAAAAAAGTCCGTTCCATTGAGAAAACGATATGTATAAGAAGAACAAAAGCCTATCTTGAGTGCAAAGAACTAATGTCGACTTGATTGAGTGAACACATAATGTAAAAAGGAATGGGGCATTAAAGATGATTCAATGCCGTCAGATACTCGTAAGAGATCACATTGTAGTTACGATTCTCCTCCAAATAGCTATAAAAGGACGATAAACGAGAGGGAAAAAAGGATCCACAAGTGACACTTGTTCAGAAACGACTCATATATGGTAGGAGGAGCAGACCACAAATTTTCAAAAGATAAGCAGACAAATTCAACTTCAAAAAAAAATTCCTATATCCCTCTTCAAAGCAGAGATGGATTTCTCCAAATTTAAAGATTTCAAGTATAGAACACCGGATGAGAAAGAAAACCAAAATTTCTAGATTCAATCTTTAGGAGGAGTCTCCCTATTAAGATTAGCATCAAAACTCGATTTCGGTGATGAATTGATCCCCCTAGGTTTTCTACGACTAGCGATAGGTATGTTATCGTCCGACCAAGAAGTAGGAACCGCCACTATAAAAGGAATAATATGAAGAAAATTGCTCTGACATTCCAACACAAAGAGACACCATCAGTTTTTTCAGTCGAAAATAAGAGTACATGAAAAAAGAAAGAGAAATGATTAGAAAGGAACAAATATAGTCTCAACTAAAAGGAAATAAGGAGCCCACGCTCTAACCTCGGATTCCAAGAAGAAGAATCATTATCTACGACGGAAACGATTCACATTTTCAGGAAGCGTATTTTTCAATCAAAATCTCGCCATAAATTCAATAAACCAGAATCTCAAACTGAGTCTCAGAATGTATAGACCAACAACTTCAAATGCACCATTCAAAATCGGATTCAATACCCGACTCACTTGACGACTTGAGACACATAGGACTCCAGAAAATGCTATTGTTGGAGTCATGTTTCACCCCGCTCCAGACATGGTCCAAGATCTCAACCTAAACCAATAAAGCCCATATTGTGCATCGTCGAGGTCCAAGAAAAAATGATAGACCCACAAAGGTTAAGTCCCACCCCAAGCTGAGAGAGTCCCACATGCCGTGCTCAACAAGTCAAAGAAAACGTACAGGAACTAAAGACATTAAAGACCACCATAAAGACACTCGATCTACTTCAGAGATCACGTCACCGTTACGATACACCTCCAAGCATCTATAAAAGAAGAATGACAAACTAAGAAGAAAGGATTTGATTCTCTTCACATCGAAATTGTAGTCTCAATGCATTCATACTTCTTCGTTCTTAGAGACTCCATGTATTCATCAGATGTTCTTGGTCACATTGTCAATAAAACATACATGTGTTATAGTTGATCATATCCCATAATTCTCTTTTAAATAATTCCTTAGATAAGTTACCGAAAACGTAAACCCAATTTTTGAGTAAAATTTAGGATTCAACAATAGCCACCCTTTTCTAGCCCACATCGCCATTATCAAACTTCCACCATGGACTCTTCCTTCTCTAGCCAACCCCAGTCATGCTTCATACTAGTTGAGATCAGTATTAGTCTTAATTTTGACTTTTGGAATCTACTTTTATTATTATTTTCTTTTAAAAGGTATTTCTCTTTTTTTTTTTACATTATTGTAAGGTATTTCTCAAACAAAAGGATAACAAACTAATTATATCTAAAATAAAAAGACAATGTTAAATAATATAACAAAATGAAAACATCTAAAAAACAGCACAATACTGAAAACAAGACTCGGACTCAGAATAAGAAGTAAAAAAATATGTTCCTATAACCACTTAACCATGATCATTAAAAATAATTAGTGTCCTGAAGGTTCACGACCTTTAGAAGGGACGGCCCTGATCTAAGTTCCAAACATACATAATAATAATACTAGATTTTGATCCGCGCTTACAAAGCGCGGGTTTTGATTTTGATTTTTATTTTTATTTTTAAAATTATTTAATAATATTTGTAAACCAACAATTTTAAAATATTTTTAGGTTCCTACAAACTTACCTGGACCTTGAATGATCCTACTCGACACCGTCCGTATATTCATGTAAAACCATTTTGAACCCCAACATTCAGAAAGATCGAATTGTAGTCGATGGGTACTTAGATGACCATGACTAACACCCGCATGAGTGTTATAGTAAATTGTAATATATAACATATATAATTGTGTTTGGTTTTATATGTGTTTTATATGTTTGAAATTGTTCATATTTTATTATTGTTTGATCTATTAGAAAATAAAATTTATGTAATATTCAATTATTTCATATAAATACTATTTTTTTATTTTAGATTTTTGTTGAAATAAGAAAAAATGTATAACTAACAAATTAATATGGTTGTCTAACACAGAAAATATATGATTTAAAATATAAGAATAAGTGAATATCTCAATTTTAGCAATTTATTACGTTTTGTTCATATATGAAAACCTCTAGATTTTAGTTTCAATTGATTGATGGATTTTCTTTTATTTTGTGGGTTGTAATTTGGAAATAAAAAATATTGTTAACATAAGGGCTAGATTTTTGGATCTATCTTGTTAATATTATGCTTGTTTTTGAATTTATTCGGTTAGATAAAAAAATTATTAAGTCAGTCCGTAAATAAAATTTCTTTTAAATTATTCAATGGCACAGAATGGTAAATAAGAAGAAAAAATAAGGGTGAAGTTTTATGAGTACTACAGTTTTAATAAGATAGATTTATTGTAAATGTAAAGGCTAAGTTTGTAAATAAAAGAAATTATATTTAATACTGCTATCCATGTATCCAAACAATCCTCACTATCTATGTTTCCAAACAAAATCCTAAAGTACTTTTACTTTAATAAGATAGATGATATTATTAACAACTAACAAATAACAACTGCTATCAATATCATGAACATCTGTCCAAGTTAGTTATTGCTCTGGAACAAAAACTGAAACCCCAAATAGCGTACTTCATCATGACTTTACATTGAAACGCCATCGTTTTTGAGTCTAGAAGTTGACAACGTCAGAAATGACAACAAGAAACCTAAGGCCATGATTAATCCGGATCTCTTAAGGTGGGGTTCTTAACATAAAATTTGTCTTTTTATTTTTTTTTTGCATTTTTCCCTTTAAGAGACGGCTCTTATGATTCTTATTTAAGAGACGGTTCTTAGGTTTTTTAGTTAAAAACTAAGATATGTCTTTTAGAAAAGCTAAGAACCCCACTTTAAGAGATCTCGGTTAATCCTGCTCTAACCTAAAGCTAGAGTTGCACAAACTGATATATTAAACTTAAATAGAGAAACAATTAAGATTTGCAATTTCCAAACAAAGACATCAGTTTTATTCTTATCATCATCATCATCATAGGAGAGACTGTTTTGACAATCCACAGTAACCTTAATTCAATATCTACAGGCAAATAAAAGAGAGAGAAGGCGCAGAATTTGCTCCTCTTTTACTCTCTAAGCACAAACCTAAACTAGAAATAAACCCCAGACTCTTAACACATTCACTCTCATGTGCAGAATCTTAAGACTGGAAGGAAACTGAAGACATTATTAACTTACATCCTCCTCTTAGGCAGGTTGCTTGAGCCAGAGCCACCCTCTCTAGCCAACATCGCCATTATTAAACTTCCACCATGGACTCTTCCTTCTGGAGCCAACCCCAATCCTGCTTCACACTCGTTGAGATCAATATCAGTCTCTGGAGATCCAACAGCACTTCTCGCTTTCATCCTCTCGATGTTCATGTCTTGAGAACCGCTCCACTCTTCCTCATTCTCTGTTTCACTGCTGCTAAGTCTCGGTTCTTGGCTCTCTGTAGTTACAGTCATTCCTCCGTGAACCCGGTTATCCTCAACCAGACTGGTATGGAGTGCACAAAGACCATTCTTACCTCTAGCAAACGAAGTACAAGGACCAGAAGAAGATTGTCCTGCATACTCAGTCTCAGGATGACCCCACGCACAACGTTTCCCTCCTCCATGTGCCTTGCAAAAGTCAGTACTGCCTTGCGCGCTTTTCCCACATCCTTCAGACTTGCATCTCTTTCCTCCACCGTGCCTGACACAAAAATCAGTCCTTCCTCTAGCACTCTTTGTGCATTCAGGAACTGCACATCTCTTGCCACCGCCATGAGCTACACAGAAATTAGTACCTCCATGAACACTCTTGGAGCAAGGATCGCCTCCTTGGAAGGCACATCTTTTACCTCCTCCATGTCCTTTACAGAACGGCGTGCTTCCCTCCGCGCCTTTGGTACAGCCCAGGTGTGTGCACCGTTTACCACCACCGTGTGCTTTGCAGAACATAGTGCTCCCTTGTGCTCCTTTCGTGCATCCACTAGACTGGCATCGACGACCACCTCCATGAGAGATGCAGAGTCCCGAAAGCCCTTCAGCGCTTTTCGTGCAGTTTTCTCTTTGGCATCTCTTTCCTCCACCATGCCTAATACAGAGCCCTGATCTTCCTCTAGCAGCTCGTGTACAATCTTCATAGCTGCATCGTCGACCACCTCCATGAGCTATACAGAAGTCAGTACGGCCTTCAGCGCTCTTGGTGCATCCGAGAAACTCACATCGACGGCCACCTCCATGGGCTTTACAGTACACAGTTCGCCCTTCAGCGCCCTTGTGGCAACCATGTTTCTGGCATCTACGTCCACCACCGTGGGAAATGCAACGACCAGATGCGCCTCTTGCCCCCTTTTGACATCCTTCTACTTGACATAACTTGAAACTAGAAGAACTCTTATGCTGTGGCTTCAGCTGCTGAGTTACACCGGAAGTAAATGTACCCGAGCTTATAGGTGTTGTTGTTGCCGAGCTAGATGACAGGTCCAGAGCAGGAGCAGCAGGAATAATTAACTTCTTAGGAGCATGAGCTAGGAAGAAGCTTGTTTCTTTGCTTGCTGAAGCTTGCAATGAAGGTGATGCAAACTCTGATCTCCAGCCACATGATGTGGATCCTTCATTAGTTGCAGGTAACATGTCTGCAAGAGTTGGATACTGGTTAGCCTGCTGCTGGACCGCAGTGATCTCAGATTGACAAGACCCTCCTCCAGCGGAGAGGCTCAACTCCAGATCAAATTTTGGGGAGATAACCTGCAACCCTTTCATTTTCAGATCAGCTGGTGTTTTGATGCTAGTTGGTTTCTCGTTGCCAAGGTGGAGGGTAAAGTCCAGGTCAAGATCCATGGAGGACGCCTCCTCGATATCTTTGGGTGAAGATAAACTCATGGAAGCAGTTGGTGAACTTCCTTTGCTATCAGAAGAGCTTGGTGAGTGACCCAGCCTCAAGGAGAGTAAAGAACCAGCTTCTTGAAACTTTGATCCATGGATCAGATTCCATTTCCTTTTGATACCCTTGGTATTAGACAATGGAGAGGCAAGGGAATCAAGACGCAGAGTAGTATCCGCGGCCTCTGCTACTTCGACATGAAGGGAAGGGCCCAAGATCTTAAACGAATGGGGTGAAGAATTAGCAGAAAAAACAGTGTCTTGGAATCTGGAATCCATGGTCACAACTAAGAAAATGTGAAAGCTTGTCAAGAGAAAGACCAAAGCAAAGGAGAGAGGAGGCACAGCAGAAACTTCCGGGGTAAAGAGAGGCTAGGCCACAGCAATAGCAGTAGTGAGAGTTAGAAAACTTTATAAGCATCTCCACCTCCGCTTACAAATCCTGAGGTATCGCACCGATCCATTTCACAAATCAAAAATAAAAAAGTTCAAGAAACCAAATGTGGCAGCTGTGACTCCAAGTTGGTTTCACTTCAACCCAAAGTTAATTAATTCACAACCTGCACCAAAGTACAAAGGTAGCAGCTAAACCACCATCCTTAATCCTTCTGCTTCATAACAAAAGAAAAAAACACAAGTGAGTGTCAGTTTCATTACAAGTAAACAACCAAAAACCACAGAGATAAATTCAAGCGGGATTAACACAAGACAAGAACTGAAAACGTTAACACATGAGACGCGAGATGTTAATAAAAGAGATTCTAAAAAGCAGATTTTTTTTTTAACTATGGATGATATATACTTAACAAAGATAAGCTAACTAATCGATTTGCTTCAAGGAAAAGCAAAAAAAAATAAGGTAGGAGAGATCAATCAAGCAAATAGAAACAAAGGATTTGTTATCTACTATAACAGATCAGACATATATGTAATAAAAGAAACACAAGAATCAAATCAAACAGAGAGTACAAACTGGTTCTGGATTAAACCGACACGAACTCCCATCCCATCGGCTAGTAATAGAAACACACAATAAAACAAAGGAATTAAACATAATTCTTCTTCAATTTCCAACAAAACTCTTTGTTTTTACAAGTCAATTTCTCTGACTTTTTTTTTCATCTCATCAAAAGACATGCGAAATACAAGATAAATTTATCAAATAAAAGCAATACAAGGAAGGATCACCTGATTTTTTTTGAATCTGATTAAACAGAATTTGACGGCATCAAACGATATATCAAATCGCAAGCAATTCTCTTTCAAGGAAATTAAAAGTAGTCTTCTTCTTCGTCTTCTATTAGGGTTTGAGAAATCAAAATAGGGATTTACAGCGCCGGCGAAAGAGATTGAAAAGATGTATAAATAGACAGACGCTCCCTTAAAAGCCGACCGCGTGGTATAATCATCGCATCTTAAACTAGAGGAGGAAATTAAACCGGTTAAGACTACTGTTCCCCACACGTGCCATCCGAATCTTCGGCACGTGCCATTTTCTGTCTTCTTCTTCTCTCATTCGTTTTTCTGTTTTTTTTTTTGTATTGCATTATTCTGATAAACAAAACAGATAAACAAATCAATGAGCACCGCTAAAATTGTTAATGAATCTAATTACCTGTCAAGACATTATTTAGTTAGTGTCCTCCACTTTCCTCCCATTTTTCTCTATTGAACCATTTATCTTTTTCAGCCAAAAGTTTTTTCCCTATGTATTATATTCCTCCTTTTTTTTATATTTGACATTTTAAAGAAAATTTTTGTTCAAATTATTTGACATTTTAAATTTTGTATATAAAATTTATTAGTAATTAATGTTAGATCGCCAGTGATATTATAGCTTATATTTTATTAATGGTTAAATTGTGATAAAATAAACAATTAATAATATTTTTGTTTAAAAATAAAAAAAAATTAAATATTTTTTAATCTATGTATATAATCTTAAAATGTCAAATATAACAAAGAGATAGAGTACTACTAAGTTAGTTTTTTTTTTCTTTCATGAACACATATCTTTTATACATAAAGTTAGTATCTATTTACTAGTTTATCTTTACTATTAAAGAGTTATCTAATGTAGATATTAATAAAAGATTTTAGATTTGGTATTGCAACAATATACTAAAATGAAAAATACCATTTTTAAAAACAAATAATTAGTGTTCCAAAAATAAAATAAGTCAGATGTTAATGTTGTCAACAAAAAAAGCAGTCAGATGTTAAGTTGAATAATGAGCAAATTAGCTAATACAGGAAACAAATAAAAGAGATTAGGGTATGATGAACCAAATTAATTAGCGTATGGAGACTTAATCAACAACTGGCCTTTGCTAGCGTCAGCATAACGCAGGTCGTGGCGGCTGAAGCAACAGCAGCGGCTCGTCACCGTTCGATTTAGTTCTTTGATTATGAGATTGGGCCCCACTTGCCTCTTTGCATGGGTCCCATTTGATTCTGTCGGCAAGGTCAACGATCGGTAGCGTAATTTCTCGATCTTTATTTTACATTCGAGGCAACAAAATATAAAGCGACATTGTTTCTTCGTGTTTTTTTTTTCTTGTTAAAAACTAGGGGTGGCAAATATACTGAATCCGAAAATCTCAACCGAATTCGACCTCATTAAAATGAATCTGAACCGATCTGAATCTGATATAAATACTAAATGGATCTTGTTTTACAGTATTTTGGATTATGGGTATTACATGAATCGAACCCGAGCTTAAATGAATATCCGAAAGAATTCAAAAGTTCAAAATTCGAAAAAAAAAAATTGTACCATATCCAATCTGAATTTCTAACCCAAAACACATTAAGATATTATTAAATATCTACAATAATTAATTATTACATGAATAACTAACTAAAATACTTAGTTATATATTATTGGTTAAATTAATGTTTTATGTTTGACATTACATTTGAATTTTAGTTATGAATATATTTGTTTAGAAGTTTAAACAATGTTGTTGTTTTTAAAATTTAAATAGTATTCTTACGTTTATATAATTGTTAGTTGTGAACTTTAATTTTTTGTGTTTCATTATGTGTGATTTTCATTTTTACAAGACTTTTTGGTTTGTCATGCATCATGATATATTTAATGTTTTCACGTATAGTTCATTGACAAGTTTCGCATAGTTAATGGACGAGTTTCACAAAATTATTTTGAAGAACAATAATATGGTTTGAAGAAAATTAATACACAAATTTATTGAAATAATTGAAGATATATTAAATTTAATCAAGTAAAAATTAGTATTTTCAGAACCAATAATCCAATTAGTATCTGAAAATGAAACTATTTCGGGTTCAACCGAATCTTGGACATGTAACTAAACTCGTTTTTTTAAATGAACAAAGTTATATTCTTTTTTTTTGAATTATACAGAGGTATCCTGGCCTCACAGAAGTGGGTCCAGACTAGTCCCGCCGAAGCGGGTCCTCTGTCGCCGGTGATGCCCAAATTTTAATCCCCCGGTGGCCAGCGCGGATTGAACCCGAGACCGTATCGAGGCCGAAGCTCCCTCAAGTACCACTAGGCCGTCCTCGCTTGGTTAACAAAGTTATATTCTCCTAAATCAGAATAACATAACTTGTTTATATTTGCATTTCTATAAATGAATCAAACATATGTGATATTATATAAGCATCTTGGAGTTTTTTTTTCTTTTCTTATATATTATTTTTTCTCGAAATTAACTAAAATATAAGAAAAAATAGTATGATCTCTTTTTATAAATAATGAAATTATTTATATCTGAATTCCAACAAATTTTAAAAAACTAGTATTGACCCCATGCTTGGCATACGAATATTTTTCTCTTACAAATATAATATAGATAGATAGTTATAATTATAAATGGATACTTACACATTATTCTTTTGAAGAACACATGAAAAAGAGAAGTATAATGATTTTCTAACAAATTTCAGATTTTTTTCAACCATTCTATAAATTTATGTATATTAAAAATGACTTCAAAAAGTTACCTTATAAAATATATAAAATCATTGAAGTATTCGATTGTCTCGATGCCTATTATATTTCTTGCACTCAAGAAGATGCAGTAGGTTGAAAAATAATTTCCTTGTTATTATGTTTTTTTTTTTGGACAAACCTCTCTTTTATAGATTCTTACTCTCCATTAAAGGGGAAAGTGTTTACACAACATGATAACAAAGCCATCCTAGCCAAATAGACAACCATTACAATGAAGCAAAGATAACAATAGATAGAAGCATACAAATCACTTAAACAACTAATGAAGTGGAGAGGTCTTCTACTCTCAACCACCAAGCTACAAAGTGAAGGGAAACCTTGAGAATTAAGGACCACATTCAGTGATATAATTCCTGAGATTGAAACAGCAACAAATGCACAATTAACAATCCTTGAACTAGCTACACACACATAGGCGATTGGACACCATTTTGGTGAGCTTTTGATTAGAACTTCAATAACTGAAGTATCTCTAATCTTAAACGTTTTACTTCATGAAACAAATTCACTTAAAGTAAATGATGAAATTGGAAGGGAAACAAATTCCATAGAGGAGGAAAACAGACAGTAAATATCGACTAGCAAGACTCGAAAATTTGACATGTCTGATATAACTTCATCAAGCTGCCACAACTGAGCATAAAGATACTTGGATATAACAAAGGCAGAACTGCATATAGCAGTAAAGAGACTGCATACTGCAGTAAATAGTCGCACCAAGGCGAGAGACAGACCACGAGAGAGTCCACAAAAACATTCCAAAGCAGTCAACACAACACCAGTGAATAAGTTCAAAAATATCAGAGATACAACCTGGATTGTTGAGAGAGGAAGGAAGTAGGAGGTGGTGATGAGGGTCGAGCAACCAATACATGAAGCTACAACCAGAGTGACAAGTTGTGGGATAAAACACACCGAGATTAGGATGTGAAGCAACGAAACCCTGAATAAGAAACTGTATTCCACAGTAATAAAGCCATTGGAAGACCCCAAACCAAGCACCAGCGAATCAACCACGGAGACTGAAGTAGAAGAGCTTCTTGGGATGGATGTCAAAGAAGAGATGGAAGGCCAAAGAACTCCAGAGGCAGAGCACACTGAAATTTGAGAAAATCTCATATTTAAATCTGTACTCAGGAATGATTCCGATGCAGAGGACGGTAAGAGGAGATGAGAGAAAGAGAAGGAAAATCTTATGGAGAAGACAGATCTATCCAGACTTGAGACTCCATTAATGAGATAGGATTTGTAGAGGGTGGAAGTTTTGAGGGGAGAAGATGATCTGTTGGAGACTCTAACGAGAGATGAGGGTGGATCTGGAGGTTCTGGAGGTTCAGGCTCCGGTAACTGACCGGAATCCATGGTGGAGGAGGAGAAGACCAAGGGAGGAAGCCCCTGGCGGCTAAGGTTTCTAGAGAGAGTTTTTAGGGTTTTTCTTGTGTTTTCCTTGTTATTATGTATTTTGATATATTACACATTTGAAAGAAAACATTGTGTATTGAAAAGACTACAGTAATATAAACATGTAACTACTAATATATACTTCTGTTAATTTTGTCTCCCATCATCCCATGGCAGTACTAATTTTCATATCTTTAACACTTTATGTTTATCTCGTTCCTACAACCATACATATGAACCAGTTTGTTTATGAATATCTGAAACATATTAAATCTATAGAGAAACAGTATTAAATTGCTCACTAAATTTTGGGAGTTGACAAAAAAAAGTATACTGAATGATGTTTTCAATATAGTTTTTGATGTAAAACCTATTGTACAGTTGAAAAATAATTCGTCAATATGTTCCTTTCATATGGAAATAATGGAAGCCGTTTACCTTTTTTTATCAAAAGCTCTTCTTTTATGTCTGCATTGGTGTCTGTTTTGCCTTTCTTTTTGATTTTCTTGAAACTTAAACACACCTTTTTTTTTCTTTCTTTTTATGTGCAAATAGGATGAACTTATATTTATGGCACTCTGAAAGATCAACGGTTTTAGAGATCGTGAGATGATGATGGGCTTAATGGGAGAAGTATTAGTTTTTTTTTTCATAAAAGATAAATAAAGAGAATACATTGAAATCAGTTACCAAACGAAACTGTTTTCGTTTTCAAATTTTTTTGCATTTAGGATTTTTAAAAAAGTTGTATGCCATGTGTCAAAATTTTGTTGGTTAAGTGACTTGTACTTTAATATATAAAAGTTTTACCAATAATTATAAAGTAATTTGTAAGTAATTTATAAGTAACAAATAATAAAATAAAATAAATGTATATCATTTTTATCAAATATTTGAAATTGCAAATACTCGTTTTAACAAATCAAATAAAAACAACTAGACTTTGACCCGCACATCCGTGCGGGTAATTTTTCATTTTATTAATTGATTATTTTGAAAAATGTGTTAATGTACCAATTCAATAATTTTTCATATTTCATTTATATATTAATTCTAATTTAATATAATATATAGATTATACTTATAAAATCTATAAAAAACATAGAATTTACTTCTATAATAAAATCTTATTTAATTTTAATTTATAATAATATTATATTACTAATTACTAAATTAATGAATGAATTCTTAAAAATATATAAAATCTTAGTAAGATCTTGTTAGATTTTCTACAACAGATTTTATTATAATTGTTTATTATTAATATCCTAATAATTATTAAAAATATTTGAAATGTTTTATTTTTTAATAGATTAATGTAATAATCAAATAAATATAATTGTTGAAATGGACCAGTATGACTTTTTATGGTAGATAAAAATTGTACTTCTCTTTTAATAGAGAAGATAAACTATAGTTATAAAATTTATAAAAGATAGGATATAATTTTATTCTTGTTTATTAATTTTTACTTAAAATTAATGTACAATAGTATTAATTACGAAATTAAATAATGCATTATTTTATAAAAACATAAAACACTTTATTAGATTTTGTTAGATTTTCCTCAACTGATTTTGTTTAAACTAAAATAAAATAAAATTTATAATTAAAATTAATTCATTAATATCTTTAAAAATGATATATATTTGGTTAATTAAAGTAAATAATCAAAAATTTCATAATAATAAATCAATGAAATGATCATACTATGACTTTTTCTATTAGATTTTTTTGTACTTCTCTTTTAATAGAGAAGATTTTTTACACTCGTGCAATCAAGCACAGTATCAAGTATACCAAAAGTACCAAGCATCGAGCTTATACCAACCCCTAGTTTATGTTCCAACTGCAAAACTCATAAATTTTGTTATATTTTACTACAAAGAATTTAATATAAAATCAAAATAAGTTACTAAACTAGCAAACTATGAACTTGTATCAAAATCTTTAATTTTAACCCTCATTTTTGAGATAGGGTTAAATTATGGCTGAACATAATTACCCCATAAACTTTATAAGATTAAGTTTTTAGCTCATTAATTTTGATTCACATCATTTATATATATATATATATATATATATATATATATATATATATATTAAATTTAAAAATTTGTTTGAATAAGTAAATTTGAGTTTTTCTACCAAATATCATGAATCAAGTTTTCACACCAAAATTGTAAAAATCTAGTTTTCCAACAAAACATTTTTCTACTAAAACCGCAAAGCAAGATTTTCTGCCAAATTACAAAATCAAAATTTTCAGCCAAAACCGTTAAATCATTTTTTCTACCAAAATAACAAAATTAAGTTTTATCTACCAAAAATGATTTTTTTGCCAAAAAGAGTTTTTCTGCTAAAATTATAAATTCAATTTTTCTGCCAAAATTATAAATTCAATTTTTCTGTTAAAATCAAAATTTTCCGCGAGGACTGCTAAACATATGTTTTTATTATAAATGTTTTAATAAAGTTACCATAATATCTATCTAAATCACGATCTTAATAAGTACACAAAAAAAATTCAATCTCTTTTGGTCAACGAGAAAGAACTCACAAGGAGTCACAGCCCCATACAGCGATTACACCTAATGACGATGATATAGCCGCAAGATCAGAGGATTATCACCCTATTCGCAACAAAAACCAATGTGAAAGTGCTGATGATGGTGTTCGTTGATGCTACTATCGCATCTCCCTTATTTGAACGCTTCGAAATGCTAGTTCTGTCTATATGAAAACAACTCAGCATAAAATACATTGAGTTCGTAAAGGTAGCATATGGAGATATAAAAGTGAAAGGCTAAAGAGAGATTTTACTTGTTTATGTTCTCCGTCTGCTTTAAGTTCATCATCTGAAATAGCATCTGATAAAGTTGAAACACTGAAGTAAACCTAATTAATGTAGCAAAATTGTTTTGTTAAAAATCATTACATTACTCAAACTAGAGATAGTAAAATTGTTTAATACCTTAAACATCTCTCTCTAATCTCTCTCTCAGATCTTAAAGTAACCTTACCTCCGGCGGATCTTCTCCTTTTCTCTGCCGCCTAGGGCTCCTACTCCATTTTCTTCTCGTTTTTTACTTGCCTCTTCTCTCCTCTCATGTCACTCTCCAATATACGTGTGCCCTTTGGAGGCTGAGATTTTCCGGCGGAGGATCCTAGGCTGAAACCGGTGGTCGTCTTAAGTCTCTGGTGATACTGTGAGGAAGGTGTGGCGGTGGTTGAAGGTTGGGGTCGGCTTGTTTCTGGGCTGGGATTCGTTTGGTGGTGGACTTTCCCTTTTAGATCTCTGGTGAATCCCGAAGTTTCGCGGTGCGTGACTGGGTATGGCGGTGCCTCCTCCCTGGATCTGTTCGTTTACCCGCTTTGAAAGTTGTCTCCTTGTCCTGGCGGAGTGGATTGGCGGCGCGCGCTTTGTCTTTCGCGTGGTGTCCCAGTCCAATGCTCAGGAGGTACGGTGTGGTGTTTTCCTCATCGACGTGACTGTAGGGTTCTTTGGTTTCGGCGTGTGTTGTTACCGGCGTTCCCTCGGTGTGGCGCGTGCTTCAACGCCTTGGTTTTCCGACAAAGAGTCGTCTATGGCTTGGGTTTGAGCCTTGATCTTGAAGCTTCTTTCTTGTCCTCCTCCAATCGCGGCTCTCCAATTCAGCGCTCGTGGTATTCTGTCGCGAAGAATCATCTAGAGTTTTTCTCCGTTGTCTGTTTCAACGGCTGTTCATCACCATCTTGATCCCTGTTTCGTTGCAAGTCGGTCAATGCCTCTGGTTTTCAGAGACTGTCCATGACGAGCTCCACTCTTCTCCGCTTGGTCAGTCGGTAAGAGGGGCCTCGTGCTTCCATGTGCTTGAACCCATCTTCCCAGCACGAGATTCAAACGTCCGGGCGTTTTCAACGGTCTTGTGGATGTGTTCTCCCATCTTGTGTGTTGGCTTCGTAGTTTGCCTAGTTTGGACCAGCAGCTGCATCTCAACCCGCTTTGTATAAGTTATTTCTTTTTATCCTTCTACCTTTCGGAATTGCGCTTCATTGTCTACGAATAAGCCTTGGGTCAGTTAGTTGGATACGATCTCATGGAATCTTTGGTCTGTTCGAGTTTTGTTAAGAGAGATAGATTGTTGAGGATGGCGGTTCCCCTTAACGTTTGGGTTTGTCTTGATTACATTGCTTTAGTAGTCGGTTAATATAACGGGAGTATCGTGTGGATTGAGCAACTGTGTGTCAGCGCTAATTTAGAGAGAAAGTCTTATTGTTGTGGTCTACTAGATTCTGGTTTAGTCGGCGTCGTTGGCCGCAAACTTCTGGTAATGACGGGAATCGAGAACGATACCCTGAGACTTTGGTTTTTTCCCTCCCACTACAATTTTTACTTTTCTCTCCATGTGTAATAGTGATAAGCCTAGTCTATTTGTAATATCCATTGTTTATCCAATGACTAGCCGGAGGTCTTGTTCCGGTTCCCGTTATCGGGTTGATATTTAAATAATAATTTTATATTTAAAAAAATTATTTAATACTACTATTTTATGGTTAAGTATGAATTTCTGATAAAGCAAAAAAAGACAATTTATTCTGTAAATTGAGTTATTCCGGAAACTACAAGAGTGACGTGAGTGTAATTCATATTACTCAAAGTTGGAATGATACGGACTTTCTAACGAAAGAAGCAAGAACTAGAAATTATATTTTCTCCCATATAGATTAGAGATTGACATATGGAGATATTCTTTGAAGAATTGATTGGTGTGACCAATACTTAATTTGTAAAGGTTAACTGACAAAAAAAAAATCAGTTTGCGTACGTATTCGAAGCCACAGTTAGCTTATGCATTAATTAAATACACAAAATTTCACACCATGTACCATCAAAGTGTTTAAAACTGAGATAAACTCAAGTAATTAGCATACAAGCAACTCACAACAAGAAAACATGCTCATTCCGAGGGCCGAAATCGTCGGTATGTCATCGGAATAAAGATATTCCGACGCCATACCGAGGAAATATGTCCTCGGAAAAAACTCCTCGGAATTTCATTTTTCCTCAGAATTTTCTCGGAAAATTCTGACGGAATTCCGAGGACACAATATTCCGAGGAAACTGTGAGGACGGCAGTTCGTCGGAAAAGTCCTCGGAAAATTCCGAGGAACATTTCCCTCGGTATATTCCGAGGGACCTATTCCCTCGGAATTTTCCGAGGAACACTGTCCCCGGATAATTCCGAGGGAATAGGTCCCTCGGAAACTTCCGAGAATTCCGAGGAACACAGTCCCTCGGAAAATTCCGAGGGAAATGTTCCTCGGACCTATTCCCTTGGAATTTTCCGAGGAACACTTTCCTCGGAAAATTCCGAGGGACAAGTTCCTCGGTATATTCCGAGGGAAATGTACTTCGGAATTTTCCGAGGGACTGTGTTCCTCGGAATATCCCAAAAGAATATTTTTTTAAAAAAAAAAATTAAATTTTTGAAATTTAAATTCAAAAATATAAAATTAAAATTAAAATTAAAAAACATATTATATAAAATTCAAAGTCATACAAATAAAAATAAAACATTCAGAGTTTTAAAAAAAAAACTACGGGTTTTGGGAATTCGGGTCTGGCATGCTCGGGAACACCTCGTTCGGGTGCAACCTCCTCATCATCTCCATCATTTGCTCGTTCAGCCTCTTCTGTGCCTCAAAGCCCGCCTGTTGAGTCGCCATCTGGGTCTCCAACGCAGATATTCGATCATCTTTGTCTTGCAACTGACCCATTAGTACTTCTGGATCAACAAATGGCGGTGGTGCAACAGAAGACGGAACCGACCAGGACCGACGACCCAAACCGAACAAACGGCCCTTCTTCTTTGGAACCGACTGAAATAGAAAAGTGCCAAATTTAAATAATAGAAAAGATGAATTGAACTTTTAAAAAAGAACTTACCGATTCAACGATTTCGTTGATCCGAACCCGAGGCAAGTAGGTCGAACCCGTCGAATCGTCATCCTCGGTATGAAGTTGAGACACTTCGTCTTCCAGCTGAGTGTCGATAAGGGTGACCACATCCTTCACAACACCATCATCAATCTCGCCGGTCTTCTTGTTGGTATACGCCCTCTTCATTAGGGCGAGATCATCAACCGGCTCGCCCTCATTTTCTTCCGCCTTGAAAAAAAACATAAATTAAACAAACATTAGTAATTAGAAGAAATGCACAGAAATAAAATTTAAAAACTTAAATAATAGAATAAAAAAAGACTAGCTTACCATGCGATCCCCTAGAGTGGCAATAGATTGAGCACCCAAGTTATGCTTGAAGATGTCCTTCCCTTTACGGTCGCTCATGCAGTTGGTGGAGTTGGTGGAAGATGTTTGTTTCGTCTCATTCTTACTCCAATGCACACCCAACTCCTACCAGACCGTGGGGTTCATCGACTTTGGGACCTTTTAATAAAAAAAAATTGTTAAATAAAAAAAATATATTTTATTAAATTAAAATATTGTTTAATAAATGAAAACGAACCTTGTTTATTTCCCACTTCTTCTTCCACTCGTGGATCTGCTTCCCATAGTTCTCCATAACTTTATGGACGAAGTGGTGATAGATATACAAAGTTTCATCGGCATTCCAGTTGAATTCTTGCTGAAAATAAAACAATATTAGTAGAAAATTTATATTAAAGATTAAAAATATAAGTAAAAAAATTAGAATACTTACCGCAAACTGGTGAAACCACAGATGCTGCTTGTCGACAGGGAAGTCGGTGAAAGTCGGATGTCCCTTGTCGAGGGCCGAGTACATCATACGGTTGATCCATGCGCTGATCCCGTTCGAGGATCGGTTGAACCTAATAAAAAGAACAAATTATTAAAAATGAATCAAATTTTAATGAAAAAAAAGATTTAATTACCATGTTTGACCCCGTCCATGTGGATACGGAGTGAGATAGGGAAGATGGTCACGATCGGGCTGTCGAACAAACTCCGCAACTCTCATCACTCCCAGAGGACCCTCTGGAGCAGGAGCAGGAGCGGGTGCAGCAATGGGAGCGGGAGGAGCATGAGAGGGAAATGGAGAATGAAAGGATGAAAGGATCATAATATTGCAGCTTTCGCCTCGAATGTACTGATGTAACACCAAATGCATCTGTTCTCACACCTCGATCTGGAGTGTTGTCGTGCCAATCACAATAGAAAACAGTACAGCGCAATCCAAGCATGCCCAAATACTTGATTTCCATAATCTCACGTATGTGTCCGTAGTATACATCATCTCCTGATGCAGAACAAACACCAGCATCATAGGTCGTACGCGAACGTCTCCTCTTTTCAGTTGTGAATGCATATCCCCGAGTACAAAATCTCGGATATGACTTCACAACATAGTTTGGTCCAACCACCATCTCGCGTATCCAATCGTCATATGTTTCACCTCTGGCCAAACCAGCTGAAACCTATTAATAGCACATATATAATGAATTAGTATAAATATGTGTTAAATGATATTTTAATTTGTTAAGGCACTCACATAAGTAAACATCCATCCAGCAAATTCTCTCTGCTTAATTTCTTCTAGGTCCTCCTCTGTGGCGTATCTATATTCGAACCGCTTTTCTGCCATGAAAATCCTGTACATGTGATGACAATAATGTTTTTAAAAAGGTATAAATGTTAATTTGTTAAAATAAAATTTGTAAGATAATAAATTTACCTCTCATATTGAAGAACATCTTCGCAATTGGTGAGCAAATATGTTTGCAAATGACTTCGCTCATGCTCAGTAAGTCGACGGTCCTTTGGTTTTCCGCTAAGTCGTCCAACATCTGTGAAAATATCTGGAACCTTAACATGATATGTTGCCCGTTCGCCTCTATCATCATGCCGAGCAGGTCTTCTGTTTTTGGTCTGAACTTCTGCTGGAAAGTAGTACTCGGCAAAGTTTGATATTTCTTCATTGATCATCTGTGCGACTATCGAACCTTCCACCCTACTTAAATTTTTCACCTTCTTCTTCAAATGGAACATATACCGCTCATACAGATACATCCATCTATACTGCACAGGACCACCAATTTCCAATTCTCTTGCCAGGTGAATAACAAGATGCTCCATAACATCAAAAAATGAGGGAGGAAATATCTTCTCAAGGTTGCACTGAATCACGGCTATGTTAGTCTTCAGATTTTCAATACCTTCAAGAGTCACTGATCTGGTGCATAAATCGCGGAAGAAAGCACTTATCCCTGCAATTGCTTCATGAACATTTCGTGGTAATAGTTTCTTGAAGGCAAACGGAAGGAGGCGCTGCATCAACACATGGCAATCGTGACTTTTCAAGCCAATAAATTTTCCTTCCTTTCTGTCGATACAATTACGCAAATTAGATGCGTAACCATCTAGAAACTCCACATCGTTTGAAATCCAATCAAAGAAGGCATTTTTTCCTTCTGCATCAAGTCGGTATATGGGAAAAGGAGCCCTACCATTCCCATCAACATGAAGTTCTGAACGAGCGCATATATCGACTAAATCCAGTCTTGACTTCAAATTATCCTTTGTTTTACCTTGAACGTTAAGGATCGTGTTCATGAGATTGTCAAAAAAGTTCTTCTCAATATGCATGACATCTAAATTATGCCTTAGCAGATGATCCTCCCAATATGGCAGATCCCAGAAAATACTTTTTTTGTGCCAGTTATGTAGTTCTCCAACAGCATCTACCAGAAAATGCTCATGTCCACCGACGTCTGGCGTCCTTGCTGCACCAAAATCTCTTAGTTGTGTCTTCAAACCTAACCCACTAACTTCTTCAGGTGGACCATCAAACACCTGCTTGTTCTTCCTAAACAAAGTCTTACTCTGACGGTATGGATGATCAGGTGGTAGGAATCGTCTGTGACAGTCAAACCAACACGTTTTTTTTCCGTTCTTTAGTTGGAAAGCATCTGTGTCATCTTGACAATATGGACATGATAGCCTCCCATGCGTTGTCCATCCAGATAACATACCATATGCTGGAAAATCACTTATTCTCCACATTAGTACTGCCCGCATTTGAAAGTTCTCTTTACACGAAATATCGTATGTTCCAGCACCTTGAGCCCATAGTTGTTGCAACTCATATATTAGTGGCTGAAGAAACACATCAAGTGATCTCTTAGGATGCTCTGGTCCGGGAACGAGAATGGAGAGAAACAGAAACTCTCGTCGCAAGCACAAGTTTGGGGGTAAGTTGTATGGTGTAACAATGACTGGCCATAGAGAATATTGTCTTCCACTCTTCCCATACGGGCTGAAACCATCAGTACATAATCCAAGGTAGACATTTCTTCTCTCATACGCAAAGTCGGGATACTTTGATTGGAAATGCTTCCACGCTTTTGCATCTGAAGGATGTCTAATCTCACCATTTGTTGAATGCTCTGCATGCCATCTCATTCGTTGCGCTGTGCGTTCCGAAAGATACAACCTCTGCAACCTTTCCGTCAAAGGCAAATACCACATCCTCTTATATGGCACTGGAACTCTTCCACTCGTATCTTTATAACGAGGCTTCCCACAAAATTTACATGTAAACCGCCCGTCATCCGCACTCCAATAAATCATGCAGTTATCGCTGCATACATCTATTACTTGATAAGATAAACCAACACCAGCTACGAGTTTCTGAACCTCGTAGTATGAACCTGGAGCTACATTATCCTCAGGTAGAATACCTTTAACAAAATCAGCTATCGCATCCACACAATCTTCAGCCAAGTTATAATCTGTTTTAATGCCCATCAGTCTTGTAGCAGATGATAAAGCTGAATGACCATCTCTGCAACCTTCGTACAATGGTTGCTTTCCAGCATCCAACATATCATAAAATCTCCTAGCTTCTGCATTGGGTAAATCTTCCCCTCTAAAATGATCATTTACCATCTGCTCAGTACCTACACCATAATCTACATCCGTTCTAATAGGTTCTTCTAATCTAACCGCCGGCTGAGGTTCGCTACTACTACCAAGTTCATAATTAGTTTCCCCATGATGATACCAAATTTTGTAACTTCGTGTAAACCCACTCAAATATAGATGAGTCCAAACATCCCACTCTTTAATAACCTTTCTATTTTTACAATTAGAGCAAGGACATCTTAACTTACATGTTTCTGTTTCCGGTTGTCGGCGAACTAACCCCATGAATTCGGTTATACCTCGTTGGTATTCTTCCGTAAGCAATCTCGTGTCCGGATCCAAATGAGGTCGATCGATCCAAGAACGAAAATAATTTGAAGAAGACATGTTTTTTTGAAACCAAATTCGTGATAGTATGAGGGAAGAAGAAGAAATGGAGTGGAATGAAGAGGAAGAGGGGTGGGTGAATTTATAGATGAAATCCTGCCGACATACTAAGGAAATTCCGAGGAAATTCCGAGGAGAACAGACACTTCCTCGGAATTTCCTCGGAATTTCCTCGGAATTTTTAAAATCCCCCAACGGCTCTCTAACGGCTACAAAAAGTCCTCGGAATTTTTGAAATAACCGTCGGTTTTTTCCGACGAACCCTGTTTCCTCGGTATTCCCTCGGAATATTCCGAGGAACTGGGTCTTCCTCAGAATTTCCTCGGAAAATTCCGAGGAAATTCCGAGGAAACCACATTTTTTTCTTTCCTCGGTATTTCCTCGGTTTTTCATCAGAAAATTCCGAGGAACTCAGTTTCCCTCGGTATGTCCCTCAGAATAACGATGTTTTCTTGTAGTGACTTCTCCCAGAGTTTTGTGTGCTCGATCCTTTACACTGTAAAATTGAAAGATGACTTCTGGATGTCTATGTCTATACTGAAAATCCACTGAACTTGTTATGCGCCCGCTTCCACGTATACGATTCATTGCTCGTGTTAATGGGGAAAACTCAAGCAAATTATTCAATAAGACAACACACAACCAGCGAGTTAAGAACCGACTGATAACTTTATATTGGGCCAAAATAAACCAATTGTTCATTAAATGCGTTTTTGGCCCGTTATTCAGGAAGTTAGGTTCTATTATAAGGCAATTTCAATTTCTTTGAATGAAAATACTTGATGGTTTAAATGATTCCGATCATTTGGATAAAAACTATTGGATTATTCAAATATTTAGGATAAAATTTTAGATAATTTTGAATAATTTAAAAATTGATAATAATCATTTTACTTTAGTTATTTTTATTATTTCAATTAAAAATAAACAAACTTGATCTATCAATTGCAAACTAAAAGAAGAGATAATTTGTCCCAAAAAGAAAAAGAAAAGATAATATGATGAGCAAAGTAAATCTTGATGAGAGCTCAACTGCGTGACAGAGTTAGCACAGACCCCACGACTCTTTGGGATCAGGCTATCCGCTTCCGTCAAGAGTTTCTGCTTGTTTTTATTTTCTTTACTTTTTGCCAATTTTTTTTAAACAAAACTGATATATCTCTTGTAATACATGGTTTCGTGATATTATAAAGATGTTATGAATAGTTATGTCACATTTAAAATTCTGCAATTTGTTTTGATTTATTGGCTGCCAAAATGCCAATGTTCTATTAAGTCGGCTAAGGATAGCATAATTAATACCAAAAACTGGGTGCATCGATGATAAAATGGCCACTACTTGATTTATTATATGCAGTGAATTTCTAGATTTGACATATTAACATGATTAGGAATCTCATAAAGAAAAGACACAATCATGTACTTAAAGATAATTGATAAATTTAGCGGTATCCAACTGATTTTTGAGAAGCAAAAAAAGAGTCCTAAATTTTTATATATGTGGTATCAAAAAAATTGTAAACCCAAACTGACATTTAATCTAAGCATCATATTTTAAAACAGTAATCTAAAAGATGGTCATTTTAAGTTTTAATAAAATAATAGAGATTCATTATTAATTATGAGTTAGAACAACACATTAATTGTTGAGAAAATTGCCAAGTGTAACTCAAAACTTGGAGTCAAACCCAAAAGAATACCCAAACTTGGGTCAAAAGCAAAAGTAATTTAAAAGGCTATTGAAATTACAACTATCCCCTTGTGAACAAACAAAAAAACGGAATTTTTTTTACGTTTCTAACCCTCGCAAGTCGTCTGTTCAGACGACTTAACTGAAAGTCTTCTGGACAATTATTCTTAAACATAATTTAAAAATTTTGTAAAAAATATTATGATAAGTGAAAAATGAGAATTATGTAATTAACATATGTCTTAAGAGATATAAATTAAGATATAACAAATTTCAATTGTTTTCAGCATAGATGAGTAAAAGTAGTGAGTCATGATATTCTTTAGTTTATGTTTCATCAACATATGTTGTAGTATTGTATGTGTTCTTAGGGTTAGATTTTGGAAAGCATTAAAACCGTTTTTGAAAATTTTAAAAATTACCTAAGCGTGTTCATTTCTGTGTATAGTAAACACTATTGAAGTATAATTTGATATTATAACGTGGTTAGTTAGTTAATTTAGTCATTTTAGTTTAGGGGTTCATTTTAGGGTCTCAGACGACTTAATATTTAGTCGTCTGTAAACGGACGACTAAATATTAAGTCGTCTGATGTACATTATCCGCCAGACGACTTATTTGTAAGTCGTCTAAACCGGACCAAACCTTAAATTTTACCAATGTACTTTTAAAGCTAACCGGATTATTTACCAAAATTTTTTTTTGTTCATTTTTCGCAAAATTCAGAAACCCTAACAGTTCTCTCTCAAAGGCGATATCAAAGGCGATTTCGAATTCCCACTATTTCCGAACAAACCATCGTTTTAAACGTCGGCCTTTTCTCAAGATGGTCCCTTATCTGCTTGTTGAGTGCGCTGCCACCGACGAAATACGGGTCACATACGGGTTGGAGCCATACACATATGAGAGACATGTTAATGTACCCACGGCCAACAATGGTGATTGTGGCGTGTACGCTCTAAAGTACATTGAATGTCATGCTCTTGGGGTCCCCTTTAACGAAAGAGACTTTGCTAGGTCCAACGCGAAGAATATGAGGGATAAGATGACAGTGGCTATATTTACGGAGCTTCATGATTAGCATTTGAAAGAAAACCAGGATGGTGATAAGTTCGCGGGCATGTATGATTAGATTTGTATTTGTTTTTGAACTTGTCTTTGTATTTGAACTTGATTTTGTAACGATTTGTATTTGTATTTGAACTCCTCTTTATATTTGAACTTGATTTGTAACGATTTGTATTTGTATTTGAACTCCTCTTTATATTTTGTAACGATTTGTATTTGTATTTGTATTTGTGTTCGTGGGCATGTCTAGAAGGTTTTCCAGCTGGACGACTTACAGTTAAGTCGTCTGGAAGGTCTTTTAGATGGACGACTTTTAGTAGAAGGTCGTCTAAATTTTATAAAATACACTGGACGACTTAGTAGAAGGTCGTCAAAAAATAAAATACACTTGAAGGGATAATAGAAGGTTGTCTAAAAATGTCATACACTGGACGACTTAGTAGAAGGTCGTCTAAAAATAAAATACACTGGACGACTTAGTAGAAGGTCGTCTAAAAATAAAATACACTAGACGACTTAGTAGAAGGTCGTCTAAAAATAAAATACGCTGGAGGAGTTAGTAGAAGGTATTCTGGACGACTTACTTGAAGGTTGTCTGGTAGACGAAACACTGGACGACATATATATAAGTCGCCTGGACGGGTAATCAAGACTAGACGACTTAAATCTAGGTCGTCTGGATGACTAGTCAACTGGTTGTGTACATTTTTGTTTCGTATGGCCAGTTTCCTTGCAGTTTGAGCATCTATAAGCCCTGTGTTTCTTCCTGGGTTTGTGTCCTCTCATCAGCTTCATCATTATCACCAACATCTTCTTCCCATTCACCAGCTTCATCATTATCACCAACATCTTCAAACCATTCACCAGCTTCTTCCCTTTTCTCTGAAACCGTTTCCACCTTGCTGCGGCTTGATACACAAAGACATACTCTATGCGTTTTGAGTATCTCGAGCAAGTTTCAAACTTGTCTATCACTTGTAACATGAATGAGAGGACTGCCTGGAGCCATCATCATTTCTGCTGGTAATGAGTAGCTAATCTCCACAGTCACTGTTCTCATGTCCAGGTTATAATCTTCTTGAGCCATTGCAACAAGTTCAACATGTGTTGAATCTTCATTCAATAAAAACAATCTTGCTCCTTTGAGATCATCAACCACAAAATCCCAACGGCAATCTTTCAACAACCATTCTCCATACACTGCATGTAACTGACTAATCATATGCAAATATTCAAAATAAAACACATTAGTAAACATAGAGAAAATGAAGAAGTTCACTAAACATTGCCGCAGACGACATAGAAGTAAGTCGTCCAGAAGACTTAAAGGTAAGTCGTCTAAAGAGGTCACTTTTGCAATTGAAAATTAAATGGGACGACTTAATTCTAAGTCGTCCGGCTTTGTTTGTTAAAAAAAACTCCAGACGACTTATATATAAGTTGTCTACAAAAAACGGGACGACTTATATGTAATTGAAAAATAAAACTTGAAATTTAACTTTCTCCAGACGACTTAATTGAAAGTCGTCCAGTCAGACGACTTAATTTAAGGTCGTCCGGGTTAAGCAAGGTTTGACCAGAAAACTTGAAAAATTTCTGGACGACTTTGCTTTCCCGGACGACTTTAAATTAAGTCTTCTGGCTTGACGACTTTCAATTATGTCGTCTGGTAAAAGTTAAATTTCAAGTTTTATTTTTCAATTACAAAACTAACCTAAGACGACTTAGACGTAAGTCGTCTAGTTTAATAAAATATTGAAATTTTAACTTTCCCAGAGACGACTGAATTTTAAGTCGTCCAGAAATAGTCAAAGATCTGACACGATTCGGTCAAATGCAAAACTAGCCCTTTTTCGTAGGCAACTTATATATAAGTCGTCTGGAGTTTTTTTTTTTAACAAACAAAGCCGGACGACTTAGATTAAGTCTTTCGTTTTGACCAGAAGACTTATCAGTAAGTCTTCTACATACAGATGACTTACGAGTAAGTCTTCTACGCGAACAGATCTTGAAAAAAATTCAAATTCGGACCTTAAACTAGGTGAGATGACTTCGTTTGCACATAGGGTCTTCTCCAACCACCCAGAACCTCAAACGAAAGCAACCGTAAGTCAAAACGAAAGAAATATGGCTCTGTCAACCATAAAATATTTTGAATCAAAAGCTTAAGTTTTTTGGATGAATATGGAGAGAAAGTGAAAGAAATGTTGTTTTTAGTTCATAACAATTGAAACAGAGAGAGTGTAAAGAGATTTACGTGCATTAAAGGGCATTAAAAGCTCCAAACAGGTAGTACAAGGTTGTTGAACTATTCATGGTAGTGGCAATATTGTAAATACTTGAAGATGATGAGGTTGAGACAGTAAAGAAACCATTTTCGAAAAACCAAAAAAAAAAAAAGTTAATGGCATTTTCGTAGATAAAATGCAAGTGTGGGGTGAAAATCTCAAAAAAAAATGAGTCAAAAGAAAATGTTAGTTTTCTATTTGACTCCAAGTTTTGAGTTACTTTTGCAAAAACCCCTTGTGAAATTTCGTTATAGATAACATATAATGATTCATTAGCATGTCAGTGGCATTTGACTAAATTTGCATGTAAAGTTATAAGGTATAGGAAAAGTTCCCCGTGCTGATATTAGTGCTCCACCAACCCATGATTAAAAGGCGATCGGACCATGCTAGTTGCTAAATTGATGTTTTATGCAAATTTTGAAAATATTGGGAACTAACCAATTTTTGGGATGTAGTTTTATACATTCATAAATCATCTTAAAATTCTAAAAGTTTTAGAGCAACTTCATAAGAACTCATGAAGGCAATAAAGTGTATCTAATTTCTAGAATTTTTAATATTTTAGTGTACAAGTGTTATAAAACTAACAGAAATGAGATGTTATGAATATTTGATGATCCCTAACACTGTTGGAACTCGATTTTGATAAATTATTTTTCGGTAACATTTCAAACGGAGCTGTTTGTCGGAATGGACTGGATTCGGGAATGATGTACTCGTTGTAATGAGCAGTAATATATTGTGTAGTTAAATGTTCAAATTGGAATATATATAAATGAGAAATGAAAATTGAAAATATGTTGTAGAAACAAATTTAATTTGTCCCACATTGAAAATCTGAACTCGATATGAATTTCTAATTGGATAAATAATCCAATTCGAAATTTAATTGGGGTATTTTTATGGAATTTTCCCTAAATCAAACCACTTAAATCTAATTTAAATAATTAATCAAACATTTCGTCTATAGCATCTCAAATAAAGGGGAAATTTCACTTTTACCTTCCATTTGATCCCAAATTTATAAAAATTATCTATAATTTTTATATATTTGATTTATAAATATAAATAAAGGAAAAATTTCACTTTTACCTTCCATTTGGTATTTATTAGAAGAGTTAGATGATTTCTATTTTTTTATTTCTATTTTTTTTCTTCTAAAATATTATAGATAATTTTTAAAAAGTATAATTTCTATATTATTTATGTATGCTTTACATTTTAATATAAAAATATAAATATGATTAATATAGAAATTATCTTTTAAGAAAATTTGGTTTTACATTTTAATTTTAAAAGATAAATACAATTAATATAGAAATTATCTTTTTGAGATAAGAAAAATAAAAGTTATCCAAAATAATATATATATATATATAATTGTAAGTATAAAAATGACTAAGTTCATGAGCTGACTCATGTTCATTATAGATCATTCATATAACTCGTGATCTAATTTAAGTTCGATCAATAAACTCATTTATTAAATGAACCTAAAAAATAAAGATCTTGTTCGTGAAAAATTGAGCTGAGCTGAGTCAATTCATGAGTTATAGCTCATTTTGACATCCCCTACATATTCCTTAACTATTCTTCACTTTGAATACCATATACTAATATCTATCTTATTAAAGTAGAAGTACTTTAGGATTTTGTTTGGATATAAGAATAGCAAAGTTAAAAAAGATAGTTGTTTGGATACATGGATAGCAGTATAAAAAAATACTTCCTTTTATTTACAAACTTAGCCTTTGTATTTACAATAAATTAAATACTTCATTTTTATATTTCTTTTTATTTACAGATTCTGTTTAAAATAAATTTAAATTAAATAATTACAATTCCAAAACTTATTTAACCAAATCGATATTTATATATTGACTATTAAAATTTTTAGTATGTTGTTTCATTTCTAAATAAATTAAAAAAACAACAAGTTAATATATGAATAATAAAATTACATCAAATTGCATCAAGTTATACATTTTTAATATAATATTATTTACAAATAAAAACATATTATCAATAATCTATATTATAATATAAAATATTCTACTCTATATGTAAATTACAAAATATAAAAATATATACAAAGAATTTTTATAAAATTAGCGATTTATCAGTTTATGTTGAACACAAATTAAATCAAACACCCCCGCCCCGCGCAGGGGCGCGGGTCAAGTTCTAATTAGATGAAACAAATGATAAAAACCTAACCTTTTATTGAATTGTTCGATAGTGTCTACAATAGATTGAACATGCGAACATGAAATCAAAGCAGTTCAGATATTTCTTCGAATTAGGTTTTTGATCGAATCTCCACGAGAACAAGTGAAAGAGATAAGAGAAATGTACAAATAGATCTATCTCGAAGGTAAAAAGAAAGCGAAAAAATGTTTTTCTTTTTTATTACTAAATTACATTAAAAAAAATTTCATCTGAGTGATTAAGTGGGCCTAATGGATGTGTTAAAAAAATATAAACATGGGTCAGATTCTAGGTAATATACATTTAATAATTATAATTCTATAACCCACTTATGTAAATAACCCACTTATGTAAATAGTTAACATTTACATTTTTTTTATAAATCTAATGTCCAAATAAATAATTTATGATGCATTTTATGGTTGATTTATTATAAATAACAAATCATATAAAACATAGTATCGTTTTAAGAAATTTCAATAGGCCTTCTAATTTAGAAATACATAAATGAAAAGCAAATGCTAAATATATTTTAATATATTTTAACAAGTTATTTCAAATATACAATGAAAAAACATATATACTAAAGTATTCGTTTTTTCATGGTGTTCCAAGTGCATTAAATACAATAACAATCATATGATAGCAAAGAACTTTGATAATGCTTTATAAAACCCAATATTTTATAATTAAGTACGAGTCAAAGAAAACACCCACCCAGTCGGGTGGGTCAAGATCTAGTTCTTAATTAAAACACCATCCTAATTGTATCAAGTCTATTATCTTGACTAACTATGTTTGATTATCTATTTAAAATTAAAAGGAATGATATTTCTTTTAAAGAAATCAGTATATTCTCGGTATAAAACATGAAATTCAAGTTTCATTTTTTTATTAACTAACCAAATATGTTTATGAGGATAACTAAAAGGAATAATTATTAAATTCGTATATTACAATATATTCTCCTTAACAAACGTGTAAAGAAAATATATATAATAAATTTTTATAAGATTATAATAAAAATATCTAATACTTATTTATTTATTATTATTAAGAAATAAAAGTGTATATTCTACATAAACAATGAATTATTATAATAAATAAAGAAAAAAATAAACGATAGTTCACCTTTACTGTTATATATCTACATTTCAATTCTACTATCAAGATATATATATATGTATGTGTATGTGATTATATATAACAACGAAAACAATTAATAAAATTGATGAATATAAACTATAAAATCATATTAAACATCTATTAAATATTGGTAAGTTGTAAAAATATACACAATAAAAAAACTTAAAATATATAAAAGTTTAAAAATTAAACGCTCTTACGCGCGGATCAACTATAGTTTCCTTTTAATAACGGAGACTAGAAGAAGTCTTTGTCACTCATAGATCAAACTGATCAAGAATCAACAATTCTCCGTATGTTTATTTTCTATTTATTAATTAATTTATTTTGAGAGTAGAACACATTTTAGGTTCGTTACTGTTTTTGTGTGTTGGAAAACAATCGATCAGGCGGTTATATCATGGAATTTTTAATTGTATGAAACCATCACACTAAAGAAAGAGTGTGTATTCGCACAAACCGGTTTATCATTCATGTTATTTTAGCATTTTGTAATTTTACTCACGTTTCTTATCTTTGTTAACAACAATTATTCATTTTTTCCGTAGAAATCATGTTCCTATACAAACACAAGTTCATAGACTTTAGAATAAGGGTGAAAATTGATGGTTTCTGGTGTTCTTTGGGGCTTTATTAGGGAGATCGTTTGGCAACCCACAACGTTACTCCCTCTGCATAGGTGTGGTAAAATGTGATGAGGTTTGAGCTAAGCCTATAGTGTATCTCTTGTTTTCTTCTTTGAGTTATGTTTGCAATATTGTTTTCAATATGGATTTAACCTTTCTACTCATATGCTGTTTTGCCATGTTCTAAATATATGTAGTGGCAGATGTTTTAGATCAATTGAAATTAAGCTATTCAGTATTGATACTTTACATTGAATTCATGTTATCTTAAACTGATTTCTCTATCATTACAATTTGTGGAAATTGTTGAAAGGTGATTGAGCCGCCTAATTTGAAAAAGTTTCAGATTATATCATCATAAAGGATTTCACTTTTATAGTTTTTATGCATAAACAATGCTTTTCACCAACCTAATAAAATAATTATGTATAAGCTAGTCCACTTTTACATTATATTAACGCAAGCTAGCAAGCTCAAGTTGTATATAAAACCCATCACACTTGCTAGTATATCAATCAACACTTTCTTCATCAATTACATTTACACTCTCATTGTTCAGTTTAACATTTTCACAGAAAAAAGATATGGTAAGCCAAATAAAATCATTTCTCTTCTTATTCATTGTCCTTGCTCTATCAAAAACTGTCATATCAGGTAGAAAACCATCCAAATCTCAATCAAAGCCTTGCAAAAACTTCGTCCTCTACTATCATGACATAATGTTTGGCGTCGATGACGTGCAAAACGCAACATCTGCTGCCGTTACCAACCCTCCGGGACTTGGGAATTTCAAATTCGGAAAGCTCGTGATCTTCGACGATCCAGTGACCATAGACAAGAACTACCAATCCGAACCTGTGGCACGTGCTCAAGGATTCTACTTCTACGACATGAAGAATGATTACAATGCCTGGTTCTCGTACACACTTGTGTTTAACTCGACACAACACAAAGGGACGTTAAACATAATGGGAGCAGATCTTATGATGGAGAAGACAAGAGATTTGTCTGTGGTCGGAGGGACAGGTGATTTCTTCATGTCTCGTGGGATTGTTACGTTTGAGACTGATACCTTTGAAGGTGCTAAGTATTTTCGGGTCAAGATGGATATTAAACTATATGAATGTTATTAAAAGAAATAGGAAAAAAAAATGAGGAGTGAGTGATTGCGTGTGTGTGTGTGTGTTTGATTACTCTGAGCTTTTTGATAATTGAATAAGTTTATAACAATCTTATTTGTGGAATTTTACGTGTTGTGCTAGATTTGTCGTTTGATGCAGTCCATATCATGTAATATCTATTAGGGCATGTCTTGTTTGATGAAAAACTTGTGTTATATACAATCGGGTTTACTACAGCTTTTTTTTTTTTTTTTTGCAAACTTGTACTAAAAGCAAATCTAGCTTTACAATGAACGTGTATGATAAAGATAGTAGACCAAAATATTTCCCTGCAAAGCCACTATCATGACATAATATTTAACAACATGGAGATTCTATCCATCTAATAATAATTTCTGATAATAGTTACAGAATGTACTTTGTGTCATCTTACAACTAACAAGCTCATGAAGAAAGACCACAGGAGGATCATGTAACATGTTGATGCACAAGATTCGTGAGACCTAACTTTTCTTGTGCGTCAGGGTAAAGAAAACACCATCCTTGTTTTCACGGCGTCTCCACCACCGTAACAGAAACTGAACCCACAACGGAAGTGTTTCTCGCGGTGTACTGTTGAACCACCAAAACTGAAACCCAAGTACAGATCTCGTTCGACAGGATCAAGTTTCCTATTGGTCCAAGTTCCGGAAACTCCATCTTCATAACAAACCAAGGGTCTTTCCGAGGACTTTCCCACTAACAAAATAGAGGAATATCTTTGACCTAAAAGAATTTTTATCACCAAAATATATTTTATTAAAAAGTATATATATTTATACACATTGGATTGATTAATCTGGACATAGAATTTAGATTTATAAGTGAGATTTTAGAAGTAAAGTTTAAAATTAAAAAATATTGAAATATTCAAAACTAAAATTCTGTTTATATCATTTTTTAAAGTATATTTTTATGACAAAGAGAGATGTGATCAACAAAATATCACACTTGCAAAATTCTTGGATTATCTAAACCGCTTCATCTGTCTTAACTCATTATCCTGGATCTCTTCAAATCTTGTGGAAGTGGTCACATTACTCTTGATTGCGGCAAGGAATTTCTCCTCGTTAGGCGTGGGCATTTTATCCGATTGGATGGTTTTTGGGTGGTGCGGCGGAGAGACTTCAGATCAAGCTCGAGGCCGACGAGGAACAGGAAGAGAAGTCAAGTACCGTCAGACTTCTCGCCGGAAAAAATGAGTTCTTGTACGCCGTGATTCTACCGAGAGACGATGGGCCCAGAAGTACCCCACCCTGGATTCGAGTACAAATTAATTTGTGTTTGCTTAATGTTACGGTTTAATCGGACCTTATCAAATGTTTCTGAACCCAATTATATAATTAATTGAGAACTTATGATAGTTATTGTTATTAGCAAGGTTAGTCCTTGATTTTTCGTTACTGATTTTTCCTAAACGTCAAAAAAATATATCCGGATTCCAACCAAAGTTTTAATACGAACAAAATTTAAATCCACAATTTTAAAATGCAAAACTATTATTAATAAAATCTAATTTAATTATAAAATATTTTGGTGTATTTGTTTTTCAAAAACAATTTAAAAATTCAAGTCAAACCCAAAACCAATCTTTTTTTAGTTACTATTCATCATTGAATTTTCCATAATACCCATAAGTTTTTGAATTATTTACAATTTGTCATTATTATTTATTTATTTATTAATTTCGAAAAATACAAAAAACCAACTACACCATAAACATTTTTCTTAATTACAATTATGTCATCATCATCAATATTTTCAACCACCATGAACCACTATTTTTGATCTCTTAAATCTTTAAAATTGAATTTTCAACCACTTTTTTTCTCATTCTAAACAAACAAATCTTTATTTCCTCTCATTTTCTCTACATTTCCATCTAAAAATCTCTCTTAACCTTCATTTTCATAATCATAAACTTCATAATTTCGTGTTTTTTCACTTGTAAATCGTCAAAAATGTTTTCTTTTGGTCATTATTGGAGTTTGGACAGTTGAAAAGGCTGGAAACGAGCTTCACACTGCAAAAATGTAACTATTTTCATGGTTTAAGTCGTTTCTCAGATCTGTGTCGCGATAGTAGACTGTTTTATATGTCTACGCCCTTATGTAGACATACAATGCAGTCTATTTGTCAACGCACATGTCAGTTTTGCAATTGACTAAACGGATTCTTTTTGAACGTAGCCTTCCCCGACAGTCTACATCTTAACTTTTGACAACAAAAACAAAAAAGTACGTAGACCTACAAAGACGACTACGCAAAAGAAGTTACTTTTGCATTTGAATGAACTTTTGACTTTTCATAAGGAGACTTCAACATAAGTCTACGAAGCGTAGACTGCCGGAGAAGTTTACTTAAGGTCAGTTTTGCATTTGACCAAAATTTTGACTACGTTGAAAATGTTAGTTTTGTGTTTGACTAAAACCTTTTAAAATTAATTAATTTTTATTTAATATTTAGACTTCATATGCAGTCTTTTCTTCCAGAAAAAAATGTAGACTACCCGTGAAGTCTATTTTTTTATTTTGGTCAAATGCAATACTGACTCGTCGGATTTGAGAGTAGACTTCTTGCGAAGTCTGCAAAGCTGTAGATGTTCATTTCAATCTACCCCCTAAAAAGTCAAACATAGTCAATTGCAAAACTAACCTCATTCAAAAAAAATTAAAACATGTAGATTGTATATTAAGTCTACATCTGAAAGTCAAATCCTGGAAAATTCTGGTCAATAGCGAAAACTAACATTTTTGAAGTTGTAGACTGAAAACGAAGTCTGCTTATATAAAATCACAACTTAGTTTCACGTAAAATGGTCAATTGCAAAAACTAACCCAAAAAGTAGACATATCTGACCGTCTACGGATGTAAACTGAAAAGAAAGTTTACCACTTTGTAGACTGAACATTGAGTCTATTTCAAAATATACATTAAAAGTTAATTTGTGTACTATGCATTAATTTTTTTCACATTTTTTTCGTTTGAAAATGTGTAATAGTTAATTATAATGGGTTTGAGTGATTTTGGATCGAAAAATTGTTGTAATTATGAAAGTATAATACTTTTGATTTTGCTATATTGCTAGGAAACAATTGTAGACATATTAGTAAGTCTACGTTAATTGTCACAGTGCAAACAACAAGGTCACATCCAAACTGTCCAGGTTAAACCAGTGTTGTCTTACTGCTTTGGATGTTGTCTTATGTATTATCTTTTATGTGTTGAATTGATCAATTGTATTATTGCTTTGGATGTTGTCTTATTGCTTTGGATGTTGTCTTATGTCTTATGTATTTAACTTATCAGCTGTATTTGATGAACTTTTGTTGAAATCGTAGGTCTTAATTTTTCTATTACTTTGAGTTCTAATGTTATTTTCTGTCATGGAGACCAACATGTTAGTCTTCTTGAACAGAAAGTAAACTTCTTTTTAAATCTCTTATAGAGGAAGACTAATATGTAATCTCTCGATTGTATTGTAATTGTACTTTTGGTCGAATATGAATTAAAATCTCTGAAAGAAGAGTATTATACTGATACAAAGGATGATATTTTGATAGATAGTCGAGTACCAGACTTCTGTAAAAGTCTTATGTAAAAGAACACTAATACTTAAGTCTGTTGCAAGCAAATTACATAAGTTTGTTACAACCATATGTCTGGTATAAAAGCATGATACAACCGTTTGTTACTCACAGTTCTTGGGCTCCTCCCTAAAGTATACAACCTCGATAGGAAATCCAGCTTATCCATTTTGTAACATGCACCAAGAAGACACAAACAAAGAATTATACAAGTGCATTCTACACGAGAAGTCTACAATTTAAAATGAAGCCTACACGATAAGCCTATAAATTCAAACATCAGTGTACTACAAATTCAAAACATCAGTTTACATGAGAAGTCTACAAATTCAAAATATCAGTTTACAAATTCAAAACATCAGTCTACAAATTCAAAATATCAGTCTACAAATTCAAAATATCAGTCTACAAATTTAAAACATCAGTTTACAAATTCAAAACTTTAGTCTACAAATTCGAAACTTCATACTACACTTCAAAATGAAGTAGACTCACCGGAAGCAGAGAAATGGATTAGAGATGATGCAATGCTCGTTAGAGAAATGGATCTAAGACTGGCCGACTCAGATCTGAATCAAAAGAAACTAAAAGGTTAGTAAACAAGGATGAGCTTGTTAGGTTATTAGTTAAATGAGAGATAGAGATGACAGAGAGACGTACGTCGGAAAGATGAAGCACAGTCCCTTGCTGGCTAGGACAGAGAGATGAAGTAGAATCCATGATATTGACCGGAAGCAAAGATTTGGACGAAAAGCACCGTTCCTTAGAAGTCGCCGGCTCAGATCTGAAAAGAGAAAAAGGTAAAGGTGGTCACTTTTTATCAACAGAGAGGTAAATCATAGACATTTAACTTACCAGAGCGATGGAGCAGACAGAGACGAAGCGGATGGGAAACTACGTTGATCGACTTCGCCGAAAATCTTGCCGGAAATCTCGCCGGAAATCGCTTAGAGAGAGATACGGTGAAGATTAGTTTTTTTTTACCTGAAAAGTTTGAGAAATCGTAGTTATATACTAGGTTAAATTGTGTGTAGACTGAAAAAAAGGTCTACATATATGTAGACTTTAAAATATGTCTACGAACCCCTTAACCACAAATCTCAAACCGTAAATGTTTTATTTGATCATCAAATTATATTGGTTAAATCCGGTTAGGTTAAATTATGTGTAGACTGAAAAAAGGTCTACATATATGTAGACTTTATAATATGTCTACGAACCCCTTAACCACAAATCTCAAACCGTAAATGTTTTATTTGATCATCAAATTATATTGGCTAAATCCGGTTAGGTTAAATTGTGTGTAGACTGGAAAAAAGTCTACATATATGTAGACTTTATAATATGTCTACGAACCCATTAACCACAAATCTCAAACCCTAAATGTTCCTTAAAAATGTTTAATTATATAAAATTTTAATTTTTTACTTCATATTATCCATTATATTAATAATTAGTTAAAAATATTACAACAATTATTTTTATACATTTTTAAAATTAAATTATTAGATAAAATTATGGTATAGACTACATAACAAGTCTACCGAATGAATAAACTTCGTACGAGGTCTACATATATGTAGACTTCTTTCTGTTACGTGTAGACTAACAAATGATAGAAACGTAAAATACACTTCTATTTTTTTGTTTGGTCATAAGGGTTAAATAGTACTTTTATCACCATTGTAGGTTGGTTTGCGTTTGATTGAAATTTGGGTACACTTATAGGTTTAAATTGAAATTTTAGGTTGTTTTTAGCAAATCTCCCTTAATAATATTTAGTTTTTATCATTAACATTATATACTTAATCAAAACTCTGCGAATAAAACTAAAAATTTAATATCCATATAAACGACAAAAAAATAATATTATATAATTTTATTATTTCATAATTATATTAAATATAAAAAATTATATAAAGTGTTATTTTTTTTTTGAGTTTCTATTACAAATTCTTGTAATAAACTTTTATAAATTTAAATTTTTTATTCAATATTCTTTTGATATAAAAATTATTTTGTTTAAATGCATGTATTATATATATATATATATATATATAAACAACTGTGAACTGTCACAAAGAGAAACACAGCAATAATTTCTTAACTTAGTTATTTAATGTGCTAATTTTAAATAGATGAGAAATAAAATGTCTATTTTCACGTAGGTTAGAAGGATAATTTAAGAGGGAGTAGAGCAGGTTACATAGTAAACACACAAGCTAAAGAATAAAAGTGAACAACATGCAGTGTGACACGCACACTCTTTTGGTCTTTTTCTAAGATGGAATAAACTGATAAACAATAATTCGGATGATTAAGAAACTAATGATGGGTCTAACTTCTAAGGAAGTGACAGACTAGTCTAACCATTTTGCGGCCATTCAATGCAACAAAACAAAACAAAGACAAGAGTCTCGTTTCCATGACTATGAGGGCACAGAGAAAAAGGGTTTCTTAGATCACTCGATTAACAAAAGAAAAGAAAAAAGGTAAGAACTTTTGTTTATTGGTAGCCGCTCGCTCTAAAGAAATGAAAAGTAAAGAAGAAGAGGAAGAGGAAGAAGATGGAGAAGAAGAAGAAGAAGAAGAAGGGCAAAAAGGGAAGACCTTTATTGAAAAGTTAAAGAGAAGAGCCGTTTCTGTAGGCCATAGAGGTGTCTACCGCCCACCTTCCACACCAACGCGTATTAGCTTTAACCCTAATAACCCTTCTTCCTCTAGAAAGCTCGCAGCTTCTCTCTGGGAATTTTATCAGTACTACGACCAAGACCACCAGATTCCTCCTGTACCTAAAATGCACCGACCTCCGTACTCTTCTGGTGGTGATCCTAGTAACCGCCGTCTCCGTCACGGCCATGGAAAGACGGCTATTAGAGACAATGGTGGTCTTGATCTCACTGATGACCAGGTCTCTCCTTGTCTTTCTAGGGTTTACCTTTTCTCTAGAATTTTGGGAACATAGGATTGTCTGGTGATTAGTTAGTTTTTTTTAGCTGATTAATATATCTTATGGAACTGATTGATCTTAAGTTTGGGGATAGCTCAAGTCTGGATATATAGTGACAATGCCTTGTTTGGTCTCTTTGTTTAACTGTGGAAGTTTGAGTTTTCTGACATGGGTTGTGTGATGAAATGGTAAATCTGGCTCAAGATTGTTCTCCCTCCTATCCTGGCTTTGGGTTTTTGTCAAATTTAGATTTTTCATATTGTTGACAAGTGCTATATGTTTGTCTAAATTGCTCTGTTCTTGGTTTTGAGTTTTGCAAGTTAACTTTAATGGATTGAACTGAAATTGGTGCGTCAGCTATGTTAGAAAGGTTCAGATTACCCATTGCCATTTACTCTGAGCTCTTGTTTGTTTTTTTTTTTCTGGTTATTGATTACTAGATTTTGGTTTCTTAGAGCAGATGATTCTCCTCTAACCTGAGATTCTATCTAAAAATGTGACCCTTTAGTTCAACTGCAGTTATGTACTTGTTTATCTTACTAGTTTACTTGCGCATCATTTGCCCTTGAAGATCCCTTCTACTCTGGCTTTTCATTTCTGAGTTCTAAAATTGGGTTTTATGGTTTTGATTGTTCTTGTGTCCCAGCCAGAGAGTGCGGGTAGTATAAGGAAACAGATCGGTCAAATGCTTCTGAAACATCATCAGTTAACCCAAAGAAACGACCATTCTTTGCAGCCCTTGTCTCCTGCAAGCTCCCTCGAGGTATTCACATTTATGTCCAAGCTTATTAGTGAGCCAGTATTTTGTTTGCCAGATTTTGAGATGAATCATTCTGCAGGTGGCTCCATATAATGCAGCAATAACTCCTGGAAGTTCATTGGAGTTGCGTGGAAGAAGAGGAGCTGGTGAACCTAACTACAATCTCAAGACATCAACCGAACTTCTTAAAGTACTGAACCGGATCTGGACCCTCGAGGAGCAGCATTCTGCTAACATCTCTTTAATAAAAGCTCTAAAAAGCGAGCTTGCTCATTCACGTGCCCGGATCAAAGAGCTTCTCAGATGCCAGCAGGCTGATAGACACGAGATGGATGAGTTGGTGAAGCAACTCGCGGAAGAAAAGCTATCAAAGGAAACAAAGGAACACGACAAGTTAAGCTCTGCGGTTCAGTCGCTAGAAGAGGAGCGGAAACTAAGGAGACGGTCTGAGAGTCTGCATAGAAAACTTGCACGGGAGCTCTCTGAAGTGAAGTCTACATTGTCTAGCTGCGTCAACGAGATAGAGAGAGGGACTAAGTCGAAGAAGATGCTGGAGAGGTTATGTGACGAGTTTGCCAAAGGGATTAAGAGTTACGAGAGGGAGATTCATGGCCTGAAGCAGAAGCTAGATAAGAGTTGGGAAGGTTGGGATGAGCAAGATCAGATGGTTCTTTGTATTGCGGAAACATGGCTTGATGAAAGGATTCAGAGCGGTGAAAACGGATCCGTGTTGGAGAAGCTAGAGCTTGAGATAGAAGCGTTTCTCAAGAGTAAGCAGAACTTGACTGCTAATGAGATACGGAAGAATCGTCGGAGTTCACTTGAGTCGGCTCCATTTAACGCCATGAGCGCGCCGATTCAGGAAGTGGACAGTGAGGAGGAGGAAGAAGAAGAAGAAGAAGATTCAAATTGTTTTGAGCTCAAGAAACATGGGAGTGATGTTGTTGCAAAGCCACCACATGGAGATGGTGGAACTGAGAAACTAGATGTTATGTCTAGTGAAAAAACGATAAGAAGACGGAGTCAAAGCCCGTCGAGTTTACAGATGAAGTTCGAGGATCAAATGGCTTGGGCCATGTCTTGTAATCAGAAGAAGAAATCTTCTGAGAAGGGTGAGAAAGGAACGAACAATGTGGTTGGAGAAATGATTAGAAGTCATCGGAGGTTACTGTCGGAAACTCAAGGAATCGATGAGGGTTCGTGCAGTTACTTACCAAGTAGGAGAGCAGAGAGCCCGATTCGGCATTGGAATCCGAGAGCCATGACATCTGATCTAACAGGACAAGGAGTAAAGGACAATACTTTGAAAGCTAAACTAAGCGAAGCTAGAAGCAAGAGTTTCCGGCCACGGTTTCGGCTTTTCAAAGGCTAAGATTCTATATAGGTGAACTGCCCGGAGATGGAAGAATCTGAGAGATTTAGGAGTTTGATGGTTACATTCCATGAGTGGATATGTTCAGTCTGTAAATTGTTTGTAACTATCTCTATCTATGTATAAAGTATATTTTTGTGTAATATCGTTTCCATTGTCTATGAAACTCGGTTTCTTAGTCGAGAGATGCAAACGGCAGCGTTTTATTACCAAAGTCATCGTTGTTATTCGTGTCTGAAGAGGGTAAGAGATGGCGAAGGCGTCGTTCAGGTGGATTTTGCAGCTACACAAAGATGTACCAAAGGCGGCTCGATTCTACGAGCAAGGTCTTGATTTCTCCGTCAATGTCGTTACTTTACGTTGGGCTGAACTCCAGTCTGGTCCATTGAAGCTAGCTCTGATGCAATCTCCTAGGTAAATTAAAATTCAAATATCGACCAATGCAGATAACCTGTTCGATCAATTGTCTCATAGAGTAGGCTTTTTATTTACTTGCTCTTCAGTTAACTGTCGTGTCTGATGAAAATGGGTTGGATCTTATAGAGGATTTTGTGTTGTTCATTCATTGAAAGATAAATTAGAAGATTAATGTTTTGATGCAGCGACCATGTGGTGAGTGAGAAGGGATACTCTTCGTTACTATCGTTCACTGTGACAGACATTAATACATCAATCTCCAAACTTATGGAACTTGGAGGGGAGCTCGATGGCTCTATCAAATACGAAGTCCATGGCAAGGTAAAACCAGATCAGCCATCTTCTTTCTTCTTCTTTTTGTTTTCTCTCTATTCCCTGCATGTGCTCAAATCTCATATACATTGTTAACCAGGTTGCATCTGTGAGATGTCTTGACGGTCATGTGCTCGGCCTCTATGAACCTTCTTAGGTTGAGTTTACTTTGTTCGGATGATTAGCCAGACAAATATATTAGAATAAAACAAGAATCAATGTATTGCATTCTTATTTTTTAAATCTTAACAAATGCTCTTGAAACAAAACCTTTAAACTTTTACGAAAACGAAACCTCAATTGCTCTTCCTAGCAAGCTTAGTCCACTCCGTGTGGTACGCACCAGAACGATCAATTCTCTCGTATGTATGAGCTCCAAAGAGATCTCTCTGCGCCTGCACCAGATTCGCCGGTAATCTAGCCCTCCTATAAGTATCAAAATAAGCAAGACTAGCACACATTCCAGGGGTGCTTATCCCAGCAGAGACAGCCAAACACACCACTCTCCTCCAAGCAGCTTGTCTCTGAACCATCTCTTTAGCAAACTCAGGATCAACCACAAGGCTTGCCAAATCCGGGTTTCTCTGGTAAGCTTTCTTGATCCTATCCAAGAACACCGCTCTTATAATACACCCACCTTTCCAAATCCTAGCCAATTCACCAAAGTTCAAGTTCCAGCTTTTCTCCAAACTCTTAGCTCTAAGAAGATTCATCCCTTGTGCATAACTACATATCTTCGAAGCGTAAAGAGCTTGTCTAACATCATCAACCAATCTCTTCTTATCGATCCCGCTCGAAGCAGAACCAATCTCTTCCTTCAATCCAGCTTCTTTCAAAACCTTTGCAGCATTCTCCCTCTCATCTTTCAACCCACTCAAGTACCTACAATCCAACGAAGCAGCAATGGTCGGAGCCGCCACAGAGAGCTCCGCCGCCTGCTGAACAGTCCATTTACCAGTACCTTTCATACCAGTCTTATCCAAAATCTTATCAACTAACTCTCCATCACCAAACTCATCCTTAACCCTAAATATATCAGAAGTAATCTCAACCAAGAAACTCTCAAGCTCACCTCGGTTCCACTCAGTGAAGATCTCCGCAAGCTCCTCGTTGCTTAACCCACCAACGTTCTTCAACACGTCATAAGCCTCGGAGATAAGCTGCATGTCTCCATACTCAATCCCATTATGAACCATCTTCACAAAGTTTCCAGATCCGCCTTCTCCTATATAAGTAACGCAAGGTCCGTCTTCAACCTGAGCCGCCACTTTCCCCAAGATGTCTTTGATGTTATCATACGCTTGAAACGATCCTCCAGGCATCAGCGAGGGACCGTTACGAGCTCCTTCCTCGCCGCCGGAGACTCCCATACCTAAGTAGAGTAATCCCTTTTCCTCAGCTTCGGAGATCCGCCGCTCTGTGTTTTGGTACCATTCGTTTCCGCCGTCGATGATGCAATCTCCGGGCTCCATGTACTCGGAGAAGGCAGCGATGGTCTGATCAACGGGGGCTCCGGCTTTGACGAGGATGATGAGGGATCGAGGACGTTGGAGGGAGAGGACGAAATCGCGCGGGGAGTATTGGCCGGAGACGGGGAGGTTTCCTTCGACGGCGGCGCGATCTAGGGTTTCGTCGACTTTGGATGTGGTTCGATTGTAGACTGAGATTGGGAAGCCTTTCTCGGCGATGTTCAAGGCGAGGTTCTGGCCCATTACGGCGAGACCGGCGAGGCCGATGCGGGATAGAGCGGCGGATTCCATTGGAGAAGAGAGCGTAGAGAGAGAGAGAGAGAATGAGTTGTGAGTGATGAGTGAGAGAGATTCTTGAAGGAGATATTTTTTATACAGTGAAAGGAAGGACTCGTCGATGGAACCAAGGGACAAACACAAAAGCGACAGCAGTTGGTAGACGATGAGATCTCAAACGACATCGTTTGCTTTGGTGTGGAACGACATCGTTTGCTTTTTCTCATTTCTTAGGCTTAGTGATGATGGTAATGCTTCGAATCATGTCTTATGGTTTGTCTGGCGTTATATGCAAGTGGACTTGTACAAAATGAATACAATAACATACATTTTTATTGTTTTTGATATTCAACAAGTGGCTGGTGGATTAGTTAATCGCTAATCGCCTTTTAGATTTAATATATTATCTTATAAATATATTTTAAAAACTTATATCAATACGGCAGTGTCCATGTTGAATTTGGCTTCTCTGACCCTTTTTACATTTTCAATAATTATACATCAACTTGGTATTAGCCTTTTGCGATGTCAAGTGGTTAGAGAAGGTTGACAAAAGAAAAAAGGTTAGAGAAGTATCCATCTCCCTTCTCCCTAAGAGCATCTCCACCATATCCAAATAGAAATGATTTTTTTTTGCTTCAATATATCTCTTTATAGAAAAAAGTTATGTTTGTCTCTATTTATAAAAGATTTATAGAAGAATACTGTAATTAGATATATAAACAGTATTCTTCTATATTTGCTGCGACACCTCTTGTTACTGGACTTAGTTTTCTCGACTTATTGCTTCAATATATCTCTTTATTTCAGCAAAAAAAAATATATCTCTTTCTAATAAAAAAAAATATATCTCTTTTTATTAGAAGAATAATGTTATTTTTATAAAATGAAACAAGCGTTAAAAAAACACATTGCACAGAGTTTTTTTTTTGTTTTTGGTAACAATAGGAAGAAATGGATAAAGAATGGAGCAAAAACATTTAATGGTTTAAAGTTGGAATCACTGATCAAGCTAGCACCACCCCAGCAGTGGTATATATAAAAAAGTTGGTAGCCCTAGGGTCTGCATTTAACTATTTAACCTTTGAACATGTTGTTTTACCGCGCTTGCGTTACAGCAAAGATAAATTAGCCGTTGGTAAGAAAATGCCTCATGCGAGAATTAAATTACCCAAAACCTTGCGAAAATTTAAGCGCATAGAAACGGTCACAGTTTGGTAATGGCATTGGCGTCCAAGGCTTGTTATTTTTTTCTTTTCTTTTCGAAAAGGCTTTCATGTCCAGGCTTGTTTCTTGCCTCTTATAAAACAAAGATTTTTTTTTTTCCGCCGGCTATACCCTGCCGGAGCACTTTTCACTTTCTAATATTATACTCTATCCATTTCATAATATTTTAATATTTTATCTTAGTACAAAAAAAAATTAAAAGTTACTTTTTTTTGGAAAAAACACATTTAAAAATCTAATTTAAAAATCATCTAATCAATTATAAAAAAGATAATTTTCTCAAATAGACTATTTTAAAGTTTTTGTAACAGAAAAATTCTTTAAAAAAATAACCAAAATATTTTATTAAAAAGACAAAAAAACTTTTGTACCACAGATAATAAATATAACTAAATAAAAAATAAAAATAAAAATTTATTGTTTTGAATTATATGTTTTCAAATTTGAAGTTCTTTATAAAAAATTTACCAATTTTTCTTTTTAATTTTTTTTAATTTTTTGAAATTATCCTTTTGAAATTCAAAAATAATTTTTGAAACTATTTTTAAACTTTTAATATTTATATGTTTTAATAAATTTTAAACTCACTCCCAAAACTTCACCTTTGAGATATAAGTGTACATTTATCTTTTTAATAGAAATTTTTTGTCGTTTTAATCTTTGGAAGCTATATTTGTGAAAAAAAAATTAAAACTAATCTATAGTATTTCTCTTATAAAAAAATGTCAAATTTCATTGCTTTGAATTTTTTAATAAATTTAACTTTAAAACTTCAAAATATCTTATTTTTAAACAGTTTAAACATTTTAAAAGATCATATAATATGGAACTGAGGGAGTATTATATACATTTGTTAATCTACAAAAATTCTTCATGTAAAGAAAAGTTCTCCGTTACAGATAGAAACAAAACAAGTACAAATTCTTACAATGCACGTCGTCTCCTTCTTCTCTTTGATTCTCTGTTTTGTTCTCATCTTCTCTAAGACTCTTGAAAACGAAAAGAAAGATTTGCTTAGTCTCCTGTCAAGAAAGCTTTGCTTAATTATAAAGGATTACTATTTATAGATCTCGAAAAGATTCAACGGGTTGATCCCACCATTAACCATCAGTAGTCTCTCGTCTCTACGGCTCTCTGGTCCATCACCAGCCATTCTCTCGGAGTTAAGGTTCTTGATCTTTCTAACAAATGGATTCAACGGAAGCATCCCTGCCTCTCTTTCAGCTTTGACCAGCCTTTCGAGTCTTGAACCTTGCAAATAATTCATTCTCAGCGGAAATTCCAAATCTTGATCTCTATCAACTCTGAGGCAAATCAAGAATAGGCTCATCGGTACAATCCCAAAATCTCTTCAAAGATTCCAAAGTTTGATCCTTTCAAGTCAAGCCAGGTTGCTTGCTTTCTTGCTCATTCTATCTGCGGTGTTTCTGGTCTTTCCTGTATGATGATCACTTGTTTTGGGAAGCATAGAATCTCCGGGAAGTTACGGAAGAGAGACTCCTCCTCGTCGTCCACTCCTCCAAGGAACTGGATGACATCTAGAGACGATAACAATGAAGAAGGAGGCAAGATCATCTTCTTCGGGGGAAAGAACCATTTGTTTGATTTAGATGATCTGCTAAGCTCATCATCTGAGGTTTTAGGAAAAGGTGCTTTTGGTACAACCTATAAGGTAACAATGGAAGACATGAGCACTGTCGTAGTGAAGCGATTAAAAGAAGTTGTGGTCGGACGAAGAGAGTTTGAGCAACAAATGGAGATCACTGGCATGATCAGACATGAAAATGTAGCTGAACTAAAGGCTTACTACTATTCCAAAGACGATAAACTCGCTGTGTATAGCTATCACAGTCAAGGAAGCCTCTTCGAGATGCTCCACGGTTAGCTACTCTTCACTTAAAACTAAATCAAAAAGCAGAACGAGTAAAGGGTCAATAATGTTTTATGCAGGAAACAGAGGAATGCATGATAGAGTACCTTTGGATTGGGATGCAAGACTGAGAATAGCAACCGGTGCAGCGAAAGGTTTGGCTAAGATCCATGAAGGGAACAACGGGAGATTCATCCATGGGAACATCAAATCCTCAAACATCTTCCTAGACTCACAACGCTACGGCTGCATTGGCGATAATGGCTTAACAACCATCATGAGATCTCTTCCTCAAAGGACTTGCCTTAGTTCGGGTTACCACGCACCTGAAATAACAGACACGAGGAGAAGCACACAGTCTTCGGATGTATACAGCTTCGGTGTGGTTTTACTTGAGCTTCTGACAGGGAAGTCCCCGGCAAGTCCAGAGACAAAACATGGTGAGAACATGGATTTGGCGACATGGATAAGGAACGTGGTGGCGAAAGATTGGACAGGGGAAGTGTTTGACATGGAGATAGTGAGTGATACAGGTGGTGGTGTGGAGGAAGAAATGGTGGAGATGTTGCAGATAGGATTGGCTTGTGTTGGTGTGAAGCAACAAGAGCGACCTCACATAGCTCAAGTTGTGAAATTGATTCAAGATATTCGATCAACAGAGTGAATGAAGGAGTAAGCCACAGAAACACAAAATCAATTGTTTCTTTCATCTTTTTTAATGATCATTTGTTTATTCAATTTGAAAGTGAATGTTGTATATTGTTTGAGAGCAGATTTGCAAAGAACAAAACTTTGAACCCATTTCATATATATATTATATAAAAAAGAAAACAGAACAAAGTTTGGGAAGTAAAAGCACTAAAACATTACGAAGATTTCTAGCAAAGTTGGAAGATCAAACGGGGCTGAGAAGCTGGAAAAGGTGAGGCTTTGGATCAGAGTTCATGCCGAGGATGATGATCAGTGGGATGAATCCATATTGAGTCGCCACCTTTGCTTTCTTCAATGACCAGTTGGTCCAGTCCTTGAACAGCTTGTACTTGGAAGACGATGCCTTTGATCCTTTTCCTTTCCCTTTGAGCTTCAACGAAGGCTTACCCGCCATTGACTTTGATCTCAGAGCACTCTGTCTGTCGGTGTTTTGGAAGTGGTGATTTTTGCTCAAACCCTAATGGGTTTAAGCCCTTTTAAAGCCTACTTATGCACAAACTCTAGGTCGCTCAGAAGGTTTCTCATACTGACTTTTTTTTACTTGCGGTTAATTATACTATACATTTCACTTGCTAGAAATAGCTGGCAATTTGTACAAAGGGAAAAAAGAGCATAAAATCCCAAAAGTTGTCTTGGGTTTCGAAGCATTTCTATCTAGTGAACCGAGTTTGGAAAATTTGTTTGAGGTAAAAAATGTTAGGTAGATAAGTTTCAAACCTAAAATCAATCGGTGATAAATGAATTAGACCATTATATACTAGTTAATATTCATTTCAATATCTGAAGCGGATCTTGAAAGAGCTCAAGGATCTCCACAAGGATCCTCCTTCATCTTGCAGTGCTTGCTTGCCTTTCTTCTTCGTGTCTCATCCATTTGTTTATCTATATTCTCGTTTTAAGAAGAAGATAAAATGACATGTTTTACTTTGTATTCTTAATCAACATTATAAATTGAATTGGTATACTGATACTAAATTGGGTCATTGCAGCTTTCTAATCACCATGGTATAGAGTACACATTTAATAGTTTTTCGACCACCCCTGGATACTATGTTGCAACTCTCTAGTTATCGTAATCAATAAGATAACAATTGAAAGTTTAGATTTTTCTTACAACAAACTCATGGGTATCTAACATCTGTCTTGTCCTTGCAGCTTTCTTATGGTCATAGAGCAATTGATCTTAGGGAATGTTAGTCAAAGAGATAGTAACTGATCATATCATACTGTAGGAGATAGCTGAAATTTTAGTTTTTTTTCTTCTTTGAATTAAGTTTTTGGTGCCCACTAGAGATTGCATCCTGCCTTGTTTATCAAAGTATCCATGACAGATAATTTCAAACTTGAGTCTCAAAAATGTTTCTATGTTCCTCAGATTTTTGAGTAGAAAGAAGGTTTAGTCATTGCTAGTTGTCTATTGCATTTGGGTATTTTACATGTTAGCTTTTGATTATTAAAATGTGAATTGTTTATAATGTATCCGTATTGTTGGTCTCAATAGAGTCAGTAGGAGAATCTCAAACTGCTCATGCATTCTTCTGCTAGATAAGTCTCAATACATCGCTATTGCACTCGAGCCTTTGTGTATTTTCAGTTGATGCCATAGAACATGTGTTTATTAAGACTAAGCTTTCTATTCTGTTCTATCTTATATGAACGACTGTGATACCCTTAAGGCCCAATGGTGTGAAGACATGTTTCATTGGCAAGCTACAATAATGGGTCCATCCGGTAGTCCTTACTCTGGCTGAGTCTTTCTTGTAACCATTCACTTCCCTCCGGATTATCCTTTCAAACCACCAAAGGTTTTAATCATTTTTTTTTTACCAAAATGAAATCATTAGATGAGTTTTATTGGATGAAACTCAGCTGCCCGTTTTCTTCTTGTAGGTTGCATTTAGGACAAAAGTGTTTCACCCTAATGTCAACAGCTATGGAAACATTTGTCTCGACATTTCGAAAGAACAATGGAGTCATGCACTCACCATACCCAAGGTGAACAAAACAAGCGCTCTTTACAAAATTAATAAATGGTGATAATGAGAGTATTAACTCTCATTTTAATCCAATGCATTATGACTTTCTAGGTTTTGCTTCAATGTGTTCATTGTTAACAGATCCAAACCCAGATGATCCTTTGGTTCCAGAGATTGCTCACATGTATAAAACCGATAGAGCCAAGTATGAGTCTAGTGCTAGAGCTAGACTCAGAAATATGCAATGGGTTAAAGTTTGTGCTTTTGATCCATCAAGACTCGGTTATAAGGGAGAGAGGACTTTACAAAGGATCTTCCATAAAATTAAGTTATATTCCTATGTTAATGTTTGATCTCTCTGTTTCAAAGCTCTTTGATGTCACTTGTTAAACAAGAAAAGAACATTTACTTCTCCTATGTATCCTTGTTTCTTTTGTTTTTCCTTTCAATTTTTATAAGAATGTAAAAAAAAAAAATTCTATAATTTTCTACACCAACCAAACCAATTGACTTTAGTTTTTACCTTAAGGCTATATTTGCACAATGCTAAATTACGTTCATGTTGATTAGCAAAATAAAACGCGTTTATTTTGCAATACCATACGATATGTGAATCACTAGTGATTCAATAAATACCTCAATAACTTCTCAAACTTTTTTTCTAAACAACAATAGGAATCCAAACAATCTAAACGAAGAACTAAACATGAAGATGGTAGCATTGTTGCTTATCACATTTGTCATAGTCTTGGCATCATTCCCTCCTCCGACAAATGCTATCCCTAGTCCCAAGAGCAATGGGAAGTCATGTCTTACAAACGCGGTTAAGGTTTGCTTTGATGGCATAGCTCGTGGAGCTCCGGTGAAGAGTACATGTTGTGCGAGTCTGAAACAGCATCATACATGTCTGTGTGATATAATTAAAGCCCGTATGGTCGATACCACTGTCCTTAGCTCTAGTCTCAAGTCTTGTGGTATTCCTAACCCCAAATGTTGAACATAGTATAAAAGAGTATCGAGACACCATACTAGTGAATCTTTGATTCTTTCTTCTTCTTTTTTTTCCAGTTTTTATACAATTTGTTATTGATCAGAATAAATTACTATAATTTGTAAACCATTTGAAAAATTTAATAGTCTTTCTATAAATTTCTTAAACTATTATGGAAAAGTAAGTGAGCCTTGCATGTAGTCTATTTATATACATAGCTAAATTATGTACGTGTTTATAAAGAAGGCGAATCGAGTCTATTACTCAATACCATACAACGTGAATCCTTTATTACCCAATTGATACCTAAACAGATCTTCATGCATTAGTCTTAATCACACCATTCCCTTCTCCGACAAAAGCTATCGTTGTCGACGGAAGTCGTTCCAAGAGGAATGGAAAATCATGTGCTACAAATGCGCTTCAGGCCTTAGAGAATGATGATCTCGACTACTGTTGTGAAACAGCTAAAAGAGCACCAATCATGTCTATATGATGTTATTAAAACTCGTATCCTCGATAGCAATGTCCTAAGCATTTATCTCAAGTCTTGTGGTATTACTGACCCCAAATGTTAAACAATATGATGGGAACTCAGAACAATTGGTTCGGGACACCATATCGAAGATAAGTTGAGTATAGTGTTTGACTTTGACTCATTTTCAATTTGTATACAGTTTCTAGTAATTTTCAATAACGGACGGTGTTCTAGTGCTTACTAGTTACTACTGGCCAGGAGCATTTTGTCTACCTTTCTCATTTTCCTTGCTTGTAAGAATCAATGATTCCACATTTTTATTTTATCTATGTAATATCCAATTAATAAAGGTTGAAAACAATGCTAAACAATTGTGGAAGAACCATGATTATCAGGTAAGTCCCAATGCAAAACAACTCCGAAACAGTAAGATGCAGATCTGAAAGTTATATAGATTTGAACAGAACAAGAATTGGGGTTTTGCGTGGATTAGCTTTAATGATTCTATTGTCTTTTGATTTCGAGGAAGTAGGATTAAACCGGTTTTGTAAGTAAAAAGTTTAGGGATGGACAAAATACCAAACCAACCCCGACTCGAAAAATGTTGTATCAAATTCAAAACGAAACTGATAAACGAACTGTAATGATATGGGCCCAATCCTAATTTAAACCCAATGCCAAGATTCCTTTGTCAACAAGTTTTTGGTCAAGTTAAATAATCTTTTTACAGAGAGGATAAATAATCATTTTTCAGAGAAGAATAAGTTTAGGTTGTGACTATATAAGGAGAGCTTTTGCAGCAAGAAAAGATCATCCGATTAGAAAAAGAGACAAAAGCAATAAGAGAGATAAAGAGAGATCAAGAGTGATTAGCAAATAAATAGAGTTTTTGCTTGTGGTTTTATCTTGTGATCTTTATTTTGTTCTTGTGAAACTTTATTTTTTTAAGAGTGAATAAAAGAGAGGTTTTGGCATCAAGTTTATTCCAAGTTCTATAGCACAAAATTGAGGTTAAATCCTAACAAGTGGTATCAGAGCAATCCAGGTTTGATTAGAAGTGCTAGCTAGAATTATGGAACCTACTCTAGGAAGATTTGAGATGGAGAAATTTGATGGTAAAGGTGATTTCGGAATGTGGAAGTTCAAGATGATGGGTCAGCTAGAGATCCAAGATTTACTTTCAGTTCTTAAGGAAAACTTTACGATCTTGACAGAATCTGGAAAGGGAGTAGAAGGATCGGATGCAAAAGTCGATCAAAAGAAGGCTGACAAAGATCTTAGAGTAAGAAGTCTATTGGGAACATGTTTGAGTGATTCAATTATAAGGAAGATTATGCATGAAACAACTGCATTGGGCATGTGGAAGGCACTTGAAAAGAATTAACAAACAAAGTCGCTCCCTAATAGAATCTACTTGAAGAAACAATTCTTGTGCTACACGATGGAAGAGGACAAGACGATTGAAGAAAACATAGATATTTTTCTGAAGCTAATTGCAGACTTAGAGAGTCTCAAAGTTACCATATCAGATGAAGATCAAGCAACCCAACTATTGTCGGGACTTTCAGAAGCGTATGAACCATTGGTTCACACACTTCAATACGGAACTGGGAAAGAAACGCTTACCGTAAACGAAGTTGTAAATTCAGCTTATTCTAAAGAAGCAGAACTTAAGCAGAAAGGATTACTTAACAGAAGTAAACCAGCTTCGGAAGGTTTGTATGTTGAGTCACGAGGAAGAGTTCAGAAGAGGTCAGAGAACGGTAATGGAAACTCCAATAACTGGAGAGGGAGATCTAAAAGCAGAGGAAAGTTTCAGTCGAATCAGAGATTTGATGAGAACAACACGAGTTGTTTTATTTGTGAAAAAGAAGACCATTGGAAACGGGAATGTCCTGAAAGAAGGAGACGTCCAAGTTCTGCAAATTTTACAAAGGAGCCTGAGCAGCCATTAGTGTTAACCGTTAGCAACCAAGATACACTCAAGGAATGGATCATGGATTCAGGTTGTTCATTCCATAGTACACATGACAAAGAAGTCTTATTTGATTTCAAGGAGTACGATGGGGGAAGTGTATTAATGGCTAATAACACTAAAGGTAGCATCAAAGGAACGGGGAAGATTCAGATTCAGAATCCAGATGGTACTAAAGTGATACTCAAGGATGTTAAATACATATCGGAAGTGAGTAGGAACCTGATTTCTTATGGGATGTTAGAAAAATCAGGTTGCAGGTACGTAGGACACAACTTCAAGGTTCAATTCTACAAAGCTAAGAAGAAACTAATTTCAGGAAAATACAAAGACGGGTAATACTTTCTTCAAGGAACTGTTGAGAAGAGCAAATTGAATACTCCAAAAGCTTAGAAAGAGGTTAAACGAAAGAAGCTAAAGAAAGTATTTTTCAGTGAGAATCTGATTCATGGACAAAGTCCTTATGGTTTTGGGACAGAAAAGGTATCAGCTCGAGGTGGAGATTCTCTTTCAACAAAAGAAAACGAGTCAAGTAAGGAAGCTGATAGTGGGAAGTCTCTAGATAATTATTTTCTTTCAAAGGATGAAGAAAAAAGTAATGATAAACCATCATCAAAGGAGAATCAAAGGCTTGATGGATTCAAGAAGGATTCAAAGTATTGCATTGAAAGTTTTTCAAACTCAGATTATGCAACAAATTTAGATGAGGATGCATTAACTACATGGTTCAAGTTTGAAGTTAATGATGCAGAAAGCAATTCTATCATTACAGCAGTAAAGAAGAAAGATGTATCAAACAAGATAGATACTACGACTAATCATGTCGAGCAGTCAAAAGAAAACGCACCTGATCAGAAGTTGAAGCATTGCTGTGAACTTCTTGCTATCCACTAATAGAAGAAAAAGCGTCACAGGTAATTTTACTATCGAGCCACCTCTCACAAGAAGAAATAATAAATAAGGAACTATTGTTATTTCTTATCGATAGTAAAGAGCTAGTAAGGAGCAATAAACGTTACCTATGACGGATAAGACGAGGTGAGTGTTTTAGTTCAAGGTGGAGCAACTGAAACAAAGGAAAATTGCTAATAGGTCTCAAACAGAGGAAAGGGAAGTCTGTTAAAGTGTTACCTGAGAGAACGTCTTAAACATCAAGAATGGTGAAGGGAGACGAGTATCCCAGGCTAGATAAGACTCAACGGGGCTGCCAAACAAGAAAAAAAAGGGAAGATTGATGAGAGAACGTCTTAAACACCAATAGTGGTGAAGGGAGACGAGTATCTCATGTTTAGGAGAAGCATTGGAGAACGTTGTCTAAGAAGCTGAAGGATCATAACTATGAAATAAAGAAGTTTAAAGAAGAAGACTAGAAGAAGGTCTTACCGGAAAACTGCAGAACTCCGATGAAACTAGTTCGTCTAATCATCCTCGAAGAAAAGGTCGTCTCGTGGTAACGGCAAGTCCGTAAAGGATGAGAAACCACTAGAAGATGCGTATCAGTGGTTGAATCTCACAGATTAGAGCTACTGCGAAAAGTATTAGAAAATCAAAGTTATGATTGTGAAAAGTATTTGGTGGAATGTCATTAGGGAAGCTTCACGTCTGAGGAGAAGAGACGAAAGATCCGTTGGCGGAAACGATGGGAAAACGTGGCGGAGCTTATAAAATCTCGAGTTGTGTTTGGCAAAGAAACCAAAGCAAAGAAGACTGGATGGAGGTAGTGACTGCGTATAAGTCACAAGGATCGTCAAAGGACAAAGAAGTGATGGTGGCGTTACTCAACGAAGAAGACGCAAAGGAATTATGGATTTGGATCCAAGGTGGAGATTGTAATGATATGGGCCCAATCCTAATTTAAACCCAATGCCAAGATTCCTTTGTCAACAAGTTTTTGGTCAAGTTAAATAATCTTTTTACAGAGAGGATAAATAATCATTTTTCAGAGAAGAATAAGTTTAGGTTGTGACTATATAAGGAGAGCTTTTGCAGCAAGAAAAGATCATCCGATTAGAAAAAGAGACAAAAGCAATAAGAGAGATAAAGAGAGATCAAGAGTGATTAGCAAATAAATAGAGTTTTTGCTTGTGGTTTTATCTTGTGATCTTTATTTTGTTCTTGTGAAACTTTATTTTTTTAAGAGTGAATAAAAGAGAGGTTTTGGCATCAAGTTTATTCCAAGTTCTATAGCACAAAATTGAGGTTAAATCCTAACACGAACATCTACACAATGTGAATATCCAAAGAACCATAACTGAATGAATCTGACCTGAACCAAAAATATTTCGGGGAAACAAAAACAATTCTTATCTCTAAAGAAACAACATGCAGTGAAGATGCAGCTTGAAGATTCTAATTGGATATGAGATTGAAAGTAAAGATTCTCTGGCTGCTAGAGGAAGCTATTAAAGGAGTATTTGGAGATTGGGATCAGAGTTTTGAAGATTTGCCCAAGTCAATGTTGTTAGGAAATATACGGGTCAAATTTTGCGTAAAGACACACACAAAATTATTAACGGAGTTCGGCTAATCTTGCATATATCTCCGGACATGCTACAAATCTTTTATTATCAACCCATAAAATTTTACAATGTTTTCAACTCACACCCGATCCTAAATACACTCAAAAAGTTACTTTTAATTTCTTACAAAGAATTTTTTTTCTTTTATTTCTCTCTCTCTCACAAGCTTCTTCTTCTCTTGTTTTCTCTTTGTTTCGGAATGTGTTGCTCTTCACCTTCGTTGGCTATTTATAGAAGAAGTAGGATGTGTGAACAGCCACAATTATTAAAAGTTGTGTGCTTCTTTTGTTGAAAATTCAACCCCGTCATTGTCGTCATCACCGGCCAACACAAAAAACGTATTCTTTGACTAACACTCTCCCACTTGAAGACTGCTTTCAATCTGTCTTCACAGATTGATCAATGTAACATGTATTTCCAGCTTGTTACTCCAACAAGCCACTAAGGTTGTACACAACCTCATCTTTTTACACGGCACGACCTTTGTCAGCATGTTTGCCGGATTCTTACTTCGTGGGATCTTCTCAAGCACCAATTGTTTATCTTTTAATGCTTATCTGATGAAATAAACCGACAATGTATATGCTTCGTCTAAACATGGTAAAACAGATTCTCTGCCAAATCAATGACACTCTTACTATCACAGTACATCATACTTTTCCATTGGTCATGGTCTAGCTCTTGTAGAAAAGATTGTAACCACATTATCTTTTATGTTGCCTATAACATACTCAGCTTCATAGTTTGATATAGATACATTTTCTGCAACTTTGAAACCAAACAAATTGTAGTAGCGCCAAAAGTGTATATGTACCTGGTTTTGCTCTTCGTGTTGTCAATGTCACATCCATTGTCAACATCAACATATCCTTGCAATTGCATTTAAGACCTCGTGAATCATAGCGACAAACTTGGATTCCCATTCATATATCTGAAAATCCACATCACGCCTAACCAGTGTTCCTTTCTTGGATTTCTCATAAACTTTCTAACAACTCCCACTGCATGTGTAATGTCTGGCCTTGTACATATCATTGGGCTTCAATGGTATCATTCGAATGTTATAATTCACCATCTCACTTCGATATGAAGAATCATATTTTTGAAATGATATAATCAAGTAACATTTGAGATCCATGCTTGCGCAGAATGAAGATTAATTATGTATACAAATTATTTGTAGATAATATTATTTATTTTGAATTAATTTACATATTATGCAATAATAAATATATTGAATAATTTTGAAATGATATGATCAAGTAACATTTGAGATCCATGCTTGTGCATAATGAAGATTAACTATGTATACAAATTATTTGTAGATAATATTATTTATTTTGTATTAATTTACATATTATGCAATAATAAATATATTGAATAATTGAGGAGCGAATAGCTATTACGTTTACAATTAAATTTGAGTAAGAACATAAATAAAAAAGTCTTTCTTTTTATTTAGAAAACTTTTTGTTGTTAAAAAAAAAATAAACCATTTATTTATTTTATATAGTATATAATTAAAATCAAATGATATTGATATAGATATATAATATATTTAATATAAATATTTATTTATTGAGGCTTGATACTCATATGATTTTATTAACATTTTTATATTTGTTGTGACAAAAATATTATTTTTATTAATATGAATATTATTTTTTATTAACATGTTTATGTATTTTATATATGATATATATTTTAATTTAAACTATATTGAAATAAATGTATATATATTAAATGAGACTTCATATTTACATGATTTTATGATCATTTATATCTTGTATAATAAAAAAATTTAAACAATTGATCAAAACAATTTCATCGTAGATTTTTAGCAGCCTTAGTAATTTATATTAAAAAATTCAAAATATAGCAAATTAGAAAAAAAATCTAGATTTTTTTATTATATACTTATGTTATTTTTAAATATCTTTCAAGACTATAAAATTGAAAAAAATGATGGAAGATACATATATTGTTATCAAATATTTATTATTCAAAATCATTAATTGTCACATATTTGTTAATCATATTAGGTAATTTCATAGCTTTTATTTAAGGAAAGAATAGAAATTATTATTTTATACACGAATAATTAATCTGATAATTAGTTTAATAAAAAATATGATATATATTTAGATGGAGTAACTTATTGTTTTTAAGATTTTTAAAATCACTGTAGTGATGACATGACTACCAAAAAAGCTCGTATATATAGCTCCATGATTAATATATATAGCTCGTACATATTATAAAATAATATATATATATATATATTAAATAATTGAGGAACCAATAACTTACCTAGGATTGATAACTTATTTTTTAAGGATTTTAATGTTCCAGGATTAATATATAGAGCTCGTATATTAATATGTTATAATGACATGTGTGTACCAAAATATGTTGTAATAATCCATCTAAGTATATAATTAACATATGTGTATTTTATATGATATATAGTTTAATTTAAACAATATTAAAGTATATATATATATATATAATCTGAATATACATTAAATGATACTTAATATTCATATGATATTATGATCATTTGTATCTTTTTATAACAAAAAAAATTGTTCACTAAATTTGATTGTAATGCTTTTACTGTTTTAGTAATTTATAGTTGTTTTTAAAAAATCATAATATAACATGCAAGATTTTTTTTTAGATTTTTTATTATATGGTTAATGTGATTTTTTTAATGTTTTAATAATATAAATTAAAAAATTATGAAGAATAGAAAATATATTATCAAATCTTTATTATTCAAAACATTAATTGTCACATATATGTTAATCATATTAAGTAATTCTGTAGCTTTTATTTAAGAAAAAAATGTAAAATATCTTTTTATGCACTACTAATCAATATGAATGTTAATGTAATAAAAGTATAATCTATAATTAGATGAATCAACTTTTTTCTAAGGATTCTGAGAATCATCCTGGTGATGACACGTGGCTACACTTAAAAGTTCTAATGCTCCAGGATTAGGATTAATATATAGAGATTACTATTATAATTATTCATTTATGTTTAGATTTGGTTAAACCAATTGAAACTTTACTGGAGTGACATCTGTTTTTTTTTTTGGTTCTCAACAGATTCCTAAAACTTTAATTTTGTTTTATTCTCTCTCCTACTTTAATTATTTTTCATTTACTTTAAATAGTCAGAACTCCTCCTAAACCTTGGTGTTGAAGGTGCTCTAACAAGGAAGCTCATATAGTCTATTCGCTGCTGAAGAAATTAATTGACCTAAGCTCTGCTTCAAGGGCCAATAAGAAGGTAAAATGTACGTACATGAACACTTGGTGATTGTCAACCGATACTGATTCTTTTCATTCTTTTCTCATTGAGGGGTTCTAGGATCATGAGTTCCCCGGTGATAAATCACGACATGATCCTAGAGATTCTCTCTCGTTTTCCAGCTTCGGATATTGGAAAATCCAGGCTTCTTGACAAAGAGTGCAACAAGAGAAGCTACGAGTCTTGGTTTCTCAACCTCAATCGCGATAGAACCAATGCTATTTCCGGCTACTTTGCGCAATCATATGGAGGAGCAGGAGGATACGACCATTATCAAACCAGCTTCGTCCACGAGAAGAGAGTTTCTGAAAACAACATAGTCTCAATCGATTTTCTACCACCGGGAAAAGTAAAGATTGAAGCTTGCGATGCAAGTCATGGGATTTTGCTCTGTGTCAATGAAACAGGACCAAGTGCGCAGGAGTACATAGTCTGCAAACCAACCACAAAACAGTTTCAGATCATACCGAACCCGACCATGCGAAGTTACGCTATCTCATTCGGTTTAGCGGTAAACCAATTGAACCCTTTCCGGTATAAAATTCTTAGGCTTTCTAGTTTACCGGGTATACAGAATCGGAGTGATAGAACTTTCGTCTGTGAAGTTTTCGATTCCGATACGTTTAAGTGGAAGAGGATAAAGAATTTGCGTCTACCAAGAAACGACGCTCTCATTCTTTCAAACCCGGTACATGCTACTAGATTCTTGCACTGGTTATCATGGGAGGACAATGTGATTCGGTTCTGTCTCAAAACCGAAACATGGTCTTTCCTTAAAACTCCAAACTTTGGTTTTTCTCCAACATTGGTCAGATACGAAGGGAAGCTAGGTGTTTGCCGTTGGTGGATGACGGATTCTCTTTCAAGAGAGGTATTCAACCGGTTATGGGTTTTAAAGAGCAGTTTTGAAAAGTCGTGGGTAAAAGTGTATTAGCCGGTTTAGAATGGTTCAATGTATATATAAATTAAGTTGGTTTAGTTCCGGTTTAGGTTACCATATATATTCAGTTTTGTAACAAACTTTACGGTAACTGAGATGAATAGAAAGTTCATTTTTCACATTTCTCTGATGAACTTGAATCTCTATTATGGTATCAGAGCAATTCCAGCTCGTTGTCTCTGATTTCATCTCAATTCTCACTCGATTTCTTCGTTTTTGTCACTGATTATTGTAGATCCAGCTGAATCTGAGCTTCGATCGAAGTTACGAATCGGAAAATCATCGTTATCGGTGATTCTTGATCTTCGATTTTACACTTCTGGAGTTACAGATCTCGATCTCATCAATGACGAAGCATGGGAGGAAGATGAGGACTTGATCCACCGTTTCTGACTCAGAGACCTCTGCGTTTCGTAATCGTTCTCACAATTCCGCGCCTGACGATGACGAACCAGAAATTACAATTCCTCCGCCGACGAAACCTATTCCTCACCGTATTAATACTTCAGGACCTCTTCCGTCTGGTATACCTTCTATCGACACTACTCACAGTCCTTATTTCTTGCATTCTGCTGATCATCCCGGTTTAGTTATCGCTAATCAAAAGCTAGATGGTTCGAACTATAATATCTGGTATGTTGCGATGAGGATGAGTCTGGATGCTAAGAATAAGCTAGGTTTTGTGGATGGTTCTTTAACCAGACCTACTCAAGATGATCCTATGTTCAAAATTTGGAGTCGTTGCAATAGCATGGTCAAAGCTTGGCTTCTCAACACTGTGACACAGGAAATGTATGATAGTATTTTGTACTATGATGAGGCTGTTGAAATGTGGAATGATCTTCATTCACGATTCCGTGTTAGTAACCTCCCGAGAAAGTATCAGTTGGAACAATCTATTGCTACTCTGAAGCAAGGATCTATGGATTTATCCACTTACTACACTAAGAAGAAGACACTATGGGAACAACTTTCCAACACGAGAATCTCAACAGCAAGAAGATGTCAGTGTGATCATGTTAAGGAGTTAATGGAAGAAACAGAGACTAGCAAGATCATTCAGTTTCTCATGGGGCTTAATGAGAGTTTTGCCAATATTAGAGGTCAAATCCTTAACATGAAACCTCGGCCAAGCCTCACAGAGATCTACAACATGCTTGACCAGGATGAGAGCCAGAGAGTTGTAGGGTCTACTCAACGTGTGACTAATCCAGCTGCTTTTCAAGTTCAAGACACTCTCACTTCTGATAACAACCATACACTCTTATCTCAAGGAAGTTATCACAAAGTGAAGTGTTCATACTGCTCTAGACTTGGTCACACGATTGATAAATGCTACAAGAAACATGGTTACCCACCAGGGATGTTCAAAGGGAAGAAACCCAACGCTGTTGCCTCTACAAATATGGCACTCACACAGTTGGTGAACTCTCGGGATAAAGGTCATCATGATTCTGTCTCTAATGATCAGTTGTCTAAGGAACAACTTCAAGCTATGATTTCGTTTCTAAGCACTCAACTCCACTCTCCTGATATCACTCCCACAACTGAGAACGCAAATGCCTCGACTTCAGCTTCTGCTCCTGTAATATCACAAATTACAGGAAGCCTTTCCGGTAACTTCATCTCTTTATATAATCATTCTTATCATGATATGCTCATTTCGTCTGCATCTAAAGAAACAGAAGTGTCTCTTAATTCTTGGATCATAGACTCAGGAGCTACTCACCATGTTAGTCATGATAGGACTAGGTTTACCGAGTACAAACCTCTAGATCACACGTATGTCACTCTACCTAATGGTTACACTGTTAGTATAGTAGGGGTAGGTTGTGTTCGCTTGACTGATTGTATTACTCTGTTCAACGTGCTATACATTCCTGAATTCAAATTTAATTTTTTGAGTGTTAGTGTTTTGACCAAAACGTTGAATTCTGAAATTTCTTTTACTGCTCATAACTGTATCATTCAGGATCTTACTCAGGCAATGACGATTGGTCAAGGTAATCAAGTTGGGAATCTATATGTCTTGGATGTCAATCACAATCATAGGTCTTTATCTTTTAAAGGTATGTCCCTGGTTTCTACAGTTGTTGATAGTAACACTTGGCACAAACGTCTAGGACACCCCTCTATGTCTAAAGTTGATACTTTGTCTAAAATTCTTCGTTTTTCAAATTCTAGAATCAATAAAGATCATTCTGAAGTTTGTCATGTTTGTCCTTTAGCAAAACAAAAACGTCTTTCTTTCAATCTTAGACAAAACATGAGCAAAAATGCCTTTGATCTTCTCCATATTGACACTTGGGGTCCGTTTGCTGAATCTGCTGTAGATGACTCAAAATATTTCTTGACCATAGTTGATGATTTTAGCAGAGCTACATGGGTTTTCTTAATGCGTGCTAAATCTGATGTCCTGAATATCTTTCCTGATTTTGTCAAAATGGTTTCAACTCAATACAACATGAACGTTAAAGCTGTTAGATCAGATAATGCTAATGAACTTCGTTTCACTGATTTTTATGCTGCAAGAGGCATAGTGGCTTATCATTCTTGTCCTGAAACCCCTGAACAAAACTCTGTAGTGGAAAGAAAGCACCAACACATTCTTAATGTTGCTAGAGCTTTATTATTCCAATCGAATGTTCCTTTAAAATTTTGGGGTGATTGTGTGCTGACTGATGTGTTTCTTATAAATAGGTTACCTTCCCCTGTTTTAAATAACAAGTCTCCTTTTGAAACCCTTACAAATAAGAAACCAGATTATGAATCTTTAAGAACCTTTGGATGCCTTTGTTATGCTAGCACCTCCACTAAGAATAGAACTAAATTTGATCCTAGAGCAAAGGCTTGTGTTTTCTTAGGTTACCCAGCAGGTTACAAAGGTTATAAGATCCTTGATATAGAGACACATTCTGTTTCTATTTCCAGACACGTCATTTTCCATGAGGATATCTTTCCGTTTGCATCACCATCTCTAAATGATGATGTTAAACACTTCTTTCCTCATGTTCACTCACCTGCTGTCCCTGATGTTGTGTTCTCTAAACCAACATCTTCTGATACACATCCTCAGCACGATGTATTATCATCTAAGGATCTTCTTCCTTCTGGAAGTCGACCTATTCGAAACAAGAAAACTCCATCAAATTTGCAGGATTTCCATTGTTATAACCTTGACACTTCTCATTTTTCTTCCACACCTTACCCAATGGCCAAATACATTTCATATTCCTCTTTATCTGAACCATTTCATTCTTTCATCAATTCTATCACAAAGTCAAAAGATCCACAAAAAATTTCAGAGGCTTTGTTGGACCCGTTGTGGTGTGATGCTATGAAAGAGGAGATAAGTTCTCAGGAACGAACAAAGACTTGGAGTGTCTGTTCTTTACCACCTGATAAAAAGCCGATTGGATGTAAATGGTTATTCAAAACCAAATACCATGCTGATGGCACAGAAGAGAGGAAGAAAGGTCGTTTAGTTGGCAAAGGTTATACACAGGAAGAAGGTGTAGACTATCAGGAAACTTTCTCACCTGTGGCTAAACTTAGCACGGTTCGTATACTGATAGATGCTGCTGCCAAGATGAAGTGGTCACTGACTCAGTTAGACATTTCTAATGCTTTCCTCAATGGTGACTTGGATGAGGAGATCTACATGAAATTGCCACCTGGATATGAAGAACTCACTGGTGTTCCAGTCCCTCCGAATGCTGTTTGCAGACTTCATAAATCACTATACGGTCTCAAACAAGCATCTCGTCAGTGGTACCTGAAACTTTCTTCTACTATCTTGCAGATGGGTTTCACTAAATCTCGAGATGATCATACTCTTTTTGTCAAAAATGAGAATGGAAAGTACTTGGCAGTACTGATATATGTTGATGACATCTTGGTGGTGAGTAATAATACTGTTGCAGTAGAGGAGTTTGTTGGTGTGTTGGAGTCACACTTCAAATTACGAAACCTTGGAGATGCAAAATACTTTCTTGGTTTGGAGATTGCACGCTCTGAACGTGGTATATCAGTGTGTCAGAGGAAATATATTCTCGAGCTTCTTGATGATTCAGGGTTTCTTGGCAGTAAACCGTCTTCTATTCCTCTTGATCCCACTGTCACTTTGTCGTCAGAGACTATTATCCCTCCTAACGGTGGTAAGATTATACATGAGATGGGTCCTTTACTTGCAGAGCCGAAGGTTTACAGAAGATTGATGGGAAGATTAATGTATTTGGCTATTACTCGGCCTGACATTGCTTACACCCTCACCAAATTATGTCAATATTCCTCTGCTCCACGTGAAGCACATCTTAAGGCTGCTCATAAATTGCTTCGTTACCTTAAAGGTTCTGTGGGACAAGGACTATTCTATGCTGCTGATGGGACGTTTGATCTACGTGGGTTTGCTGATGCTGATTGGGGATCTTGTCCTGATACTAGGAAGTCTATTACGGGTTATGCAATGTTTCTTGGAGAATCTTTGGTCACTTGGCGTGCTAAGAAACAGCGTACCGTCTCACGTAGTACTGCAGAGGCTGAGTTCCGTGCTCTTGCAGATGCTTCTTGTGAGATAGAATGGCTCCTCCGTATCATGAAAGATTTGCAGATACCTATTACTCTACCCACTCACCTATATGGAGATAACACTGCTTCTTTACACATTGCCAACAAATCTGTTTACCATGAGAGAACCAAACATGTCGACCAAGACTGCTACATCATTCGGGAACGCATTGACAATGGTATGATCAAGACGATGCATGTGCGCACGCATAACCAGATTGCCGATGTCCTAACCAAGGCCTTGTATCCTACACCATTTCGAGATCTCATTTCCAAGATGGGAGTTCTGGACATATATACACCTCCATCTTGAGGGGGGGGGGGGGTATTAGCCGGTTTAGAATGGTTCAATGTATATATAAATTAAGTTGGTTTAGTTCCGGTTTAGGTTACCATATATATTCAGTTTTGTAACAAACTTTACGGTAACTGAGATGAATAGAAAGTTCATTTTTCACATTTCTCTGATGAACTTGAATCTCTATTAAAGTGAAAGATATTAAACGGATGAGGACTGGAGAAAAAGTGTTGTGGACTCCAAGCAACGACATGGTAACGTTTTCAAGCTGTGATGGTCTTTGTTCGTACAACGTAAACACAGAGAAACTGAATATGATTCACATAAAAAAGGAACGTATATGTTTGGTTCCCGTTTTGTTCTGACTACGAGAGGGTTGATATGGATGAGGATGATGAAAGCAGAGAACTGAAACTGAGTCAAAGGCCAATAGGTTCAACCTGAAAATGTATGGTTAAATTATGTAAAGAATATTCAAACCTCGCATGGTTAAATTATTTTCCCTCCTTTTGGTTCAAACTCTAGATTAATTAGAGAATGAGTTGTCGTGTTGGATGTGATGTTTAAATTTTTTTTAAAAAAAATTATAAAATAAAAAAGTTATTTCGCTCATTTTTTTTTAAATTATGTTTGTAATAAAAACTAAAAAAAATATTTGAAATAATTGTCTAAATAATTACAATAGTTTTCTTGTTAAAAATTACATTTATTTAATAATTTGTTAAGACGAAGTCGCGGGAACATAAATGGCGCTCCCAGAGAGTGCGGACAACGGCCAAACACAAACCAAATCAAACTTTTTTTTCTTAATTTTGCAATTAATAAAAAGATTTTCTGGGAAAACATTTTTCTCCTTTCTCTTCAAAATCGTTACAGAGAGACAGCGATTACCTTTGAGGAGATTTTTTCTAGGGACTTTAGGAAGCAAGCAGCAAACCCTAAACAGAAAATAGGGAAACTAATTTTTTTTTTTTTTTTGATACTTCTTCTGACTCGAAGTTATATAGGTAAGATCTAGGTTTGAGATCGTTTATGTTTTGTTCAGATTCCATTACTAGAATATGTGATTTCAAATACTCCAAACAGAAGAACTCAACGATCCTTGAAGCACAAGGATCTTCATTTTAGGTCTTTCTCTTAATTCTGTTTTTTTTTTCTGTAAAATCATTCAACAGTTTTAATGTAATTGAATTGTCCTCTGCTTTTGATTTTTCTTTTTCGTTCTTTGCCAGACGACCTAGTTCTACTTTTCTTACAAGCCTTTGATGGAGCAATTCAGGCAAATCGGGGAGGTTCTTGGAAGCTTAAATGCGCTTATGGTATTACAAGACGATATCTTGATCAATCAAAGACAATGCTGTTTGTTGTTAGAGATTTTCAGTTTGGCTTTCAACACCGTAGCCGAAGATATCAGACAAAACTTGAAGCTTGAAGAGAAGCATTCCAAATGGAGAGCCCTTGAACAGCCTTTGAGAGAGCTCTACAGAGTGTTTAAAGAAGGTGAAATGTATGTTAGAAACTGTATGTCCAATAAAGACTGGTGGGGCAAAGTGATCAACTTTCATCAGAACAAAGATTGTGTTGAGTTTCACATTCACAACTTGTTCTGTTACTTCCCTGCCGTGATCGAAGCCATCGAGGCAGCTGGAGAGATCTCTGGTCTTGACCCTTCTGAGATGGACAGAAGGAGAGTTGTGTTTTCTAGAAAGTATGATAGAGAGTGGAATGATCCTAAGCTGTTTCAATGGAGGTTTGGGAAACAGTATCTGGTTCCCAAGGATATTTGTACCCGCTTTGAGCATTCATGGAGAGAAGACAGATGGAATCTAGTGGAGGCGTTACAAGAGAAGAGAAAGTCTAAGAGCGATGAGATTGGGAAGACTGAGAAGCGTTTAGCTGATTTTCTGCTGAAGAAACTCACTGGTTTGGAACAGTTTAACGGTAGGCTCTTCCCGAGTTCGATACTTGTTGGCTCTAAAGATTACCAAGTGAGGAGGAGACTAGGAGGTGGTGGTCAGTACAAGGAGATTCAATGGTTAGGTGATTCTTTTGTTTTGAGACATTTTTTTGGAGATCTTGAGCCTTTGAACGCAGAGATATCTTCTTTGTTATCGCTATGTCACTCGAATATACTTCAATACCTATGTGGATTCTATGATGAAGAGAAGAAAGAGTGCTCTCTGGTTATGGAGTTAATGCACAAAGACTTGAAAAGCTACATGAAGGAGAATTGTGGACCTAGAAGAAGATATCTCTTCTCTGTTCCCGTTGTGATTGATATCATGCTTCAAATCGCGAGAGGGATGGAGTATCTTCATTCAAATGAGATCTTCCATGGAGACTTGAATCCAATGAACATTCTTTTGAAAGAGAGAAGTCACACTGAAGGTTACTTCCACGCCAAGATCTCAGGTTTCGGTTTAACCTCAGTCAAAACTCAGTCTTATACGCGAGCTTCCTCTAGACCAACCACTCCTGATCCTGTGATTTGGTATGCACCTGAGGTTCTAACAGAGATGGAACAAGACCTCAAAGGTATAACAGTTCCGAGATCAAAGTTTACGCATAAAGCTGATGTTTATAGCTTTGCTATGGTGTGTTTTGAGCTTATAACTGGTAAAGTACCATTTGAAGATGGTCATCTACAAGGAGATAACATGGGTAAGAACATAAGAACGGGAGAGAGACCACTCTTCCCATTCCCTTCTCCTAAATATCTTGTTAGTCTTATCAAACGGTGTTGGCACTCAGAACCTAGCCAGCGTCCCACTTTCTCTTCCATTTGCCGGATACTACGCTATGTCAAAAAGTTCTTAGTTGTGAATCCGGACCAAGGTCACATTCAAATCCAAACACCGCTTGTTGATTGCTGGGACTTGGAAGCAAGGTTCTTGAGGAAGTTCTCACTAGAGTCAGGGTCTCACGCAGAATCTGTGATGCAAATACCGTTCCAGCTTTACTCTTATAGGGTTGCAGAGAAAGAGAAGATGTCTCCAAACTTGAACAAAGATGAGAGTTCGGAAACAGGAGGTGAGTCTGCTTCAGAAAGCGTTTCAGATCCACCAACAACACCAAAGTATACAAAGTCATTGTGCTTAGATGCAATATCTGAATACTCAGAATCAGATGAAAGATCAGTATACTCAGAAGCTCCCATGAAAAAGATCTCATCATCTCTAAAGAAAAGTGGCGACATGGCCAAACTCAGAAGGAACTCAAGCACGGGTTGGTTACATTTTATTACAACCAAACCACTTCGGTCCGAAGCTTTGATGATGATACAACCAAAAAGATTATTAATTATTTTTTAAAAATGTTGTAGGGTTACGGTCTGCAGGATCATCGCCAGTAAAGCCAAGACCAGCACCGAAAGTGTCACTGCCGCTAAGTCCATTTGGAAGAAACACCAAAGCAAGGAAGGATGCAAGACTGCCTTTGAGTCCTATGAGCCACGGAAGACGTAGACATCTCTCTGGTCCTGCTTCAGACTCTGAGCTAACTTAGCGTTTTAAACCCACACTTCTTGTGTGTAAATGTTACTGTTTTAGTTTCAGTTCGTTTGTTAGATACTTCCTTCTTGATGATCTAGCATGCGAGATCAATAAAGATTGAATTTTTTGGTTATCTTTGGGTATAGTTGTGACATAATATACCAGAACTGAACTGTATTTGTGGTTACTTTCACATAAAAGATAAACTATCAGAACCGATCCGAAGAGTATTTGAATAGAGACGGTACTCATTTATTGTGTTTCTGTCACATTATACATAGTTTTCTAAATTGTTTTTGAGTTTCTATCAAATCATTTTAATTCTTTACAAGTCATTACCAACCTCGAGTAGGTTGTAGATGGAATACAAATCAATCGGAGGAAAACATGTAGAAAAGGTGCAATTTGAAAATTTAAAATAAAACACCCTATTTCAAAATAGAACAACCTGTCACACCCCATCAGGATTGGAACGGAACCGGGCCGAGCGGAGAAAATCGCGGGAAACTTAGTATTTACTTAAGTGTTAAGCTTTGTAAAATATCTAAGTAAAAATAATGTAAAATAAGGTGGGCTATCTTAAGGGGGAAGTTAATTAAGGGGAGGGTACTTCACCTTGAAGTTACTTCATTAGAGGGAACTCTTATTAGCCGTTAGATCGGTTCAATCTCTACCGTCCGTTGAGGAGGTGATTTTGTATAAATAGGGGGTGAGATCCTCACTTGTAAATAATCAAGTTCTTAATAAGAAAAACACTTCAAAAGCTATGCCTTCTCTCTAAAAACATCCCACTCTCTCTCTAAGTACTGATCGGTTTGTCCGAAAAGCTGACTTAGCAAATCACAAGGGTGAAAGGTGCTAAGGCCGCACGTCCTGATTGCTGTGAAGAAATCAGTCCGTGACAGTTGGTATCAGAGCGACGTTACGATCCAGACAAGGGGAGACTCTGTCCGTGAGAAATGGCAAAAGGAGGTAAAGAGAAGGAGGTCAGTTCGACATCCGGTGTGGAGGAACGTGGAAGGAAGGCTATGTCCACACGTGCTGGAACCCAACGGGAGAAGAGTGTTTCCCGTGAGGCCTTGGGTGTGGCCGTGGGTGAAATTTGTGAGAAGCTCGAGAGGGTCGAGCATACCGTCACTGAGTTGGAGGGTGTGGTGTTCGGTAGGCTTGAGGAAGTCAAGCAAAATGCTGCCGACTTAGACTCTCGGTTCATTTGACTCGAGGAGTTGGTGATGGAATCCATTCAGGGTGTGCGTGATGAAATCGAGGGGATGAAGGCACGCTTTACTGTGATGGAGGAGGACATCACGTTGGTCAAGAAGGCAAACATGAATGCTGGAGCCGTTGGAGGAACCAGTGCGGTCGGGTCGACTTTCCACGACCAAACCGGTTCAACGGTGTGAGGGATGCCAAGGAGGTGGAGAATTTCCTTTGGCAGATGGAACAATACTTCGACAATCTCAACCTGGGGATGAGAATGCCAAAGTAAAGGCTGCAACGTCTTATCTAACGGACACGGCCATGATGTGGTGGCGAAGGAAACACTCGGAGATCGAGCAAGGAACGTGTCGGATCAATACTTGGGAAGATTTCAAAAGGGAGTTGAAACGGCAGTTCTATCCCAAGAATGTTGTCTATGAGGCCCGTAAGAAGTTGAGGGAACTTCGACAGCGTGGTTCGATCTGAGACTATGTGAAGGAGTTCACAACGCTCATGCTTCAGATTTCGAGCATGACAGCCGAGGATCTCGTGTTTTACTTCACCGACGGACTGCAATCTTGGGCCAAACAAGAATTGCAGCGTAGGGGTGTCCAGACCATCAATGAGGCAATAGCGGTGGCTGAGTCTTTGACTGACTTCCGTACATCGGGTCCGTCCGAGTCCTTCAATAGGAAGGAGCATGTCGTGGCCAAAGGTGGGGGAGCAAGACGGGATACAACCCGGCCATCCAACCCAAGGGGATTTGAGAGGGGTGCTCGGCAGGAGGATTTTGAGGCAAGGAAAAATTTCTTCGTTCCTAAGGGAGGATGCTTTGTGTGCAAGGGGCCACATGCGATGAAGGATTGCCCGAAGATGGGATCTTTGTCCGCAATCATGGAGAATCGGGAGACCGAGACTCCGGAGGAGGGACCAAGTAAGATGGGGTCGTTGCAGCTACTCAACGCCCTAAAGGCTAACCCGGTGGTGAAGCCAACGAGCAAGGGGCTCATGTACGTTGAAGCTTGGATCAACGACAAACCGACCCGAGTGATGGTGGACACGGGATCCACTCATAACTTCATGGCAATTGATGAGGCCGTGAGACTCGGTGTTAAGTGGTCCAAGAAGGATGGATGGAGGAAGACGGTGAATGCTAAGGCTCAACCCGTCAACGGGATAGCCCGAAGGGTTGGGATGCGGCTGGGCAGTTGGAGCGGACCGGTGGACTTCTCAGTTATTCCTATGGATGACTTCAAGGTAGTATTGGGTATGGACTTCATGAGACAAGTTTCAGCCATACCCATGCCTGCATTGAGTTCGGTGTGCATACTCGAGAAAGGATCACCGTGCATGATCTCAGCCTTGGAAGAAAAGACGGATGGTATGCGGCAATTGTCGGCAATGCAAATCACCAAGGGGGTGAAGAAGGGTGAACCCACGTTTTTGGCCATGATGAAGATGGAAGATGAACCTAATAACGTGGAGTCCATCCCTCAAGTCGTTGAGGCCGTCCATGAAGAGAATAAGGACGTGATGCCCGCAAAGTTGCATGAGGCTTTACCACCGAGGAGGGGGGTGGACCATCAGATCGAGTTGGAGCCAGGAGCCAAACCACCATCCATGGCGCCTTACAGGATGGCTCCATCCGAGCTTGAGGAGTTACGCAAACAACTCGACGAGTTGTTAGGGACGGGGAAGCTGAGACCGTCTAAGGCACCTTATGGCGCACCGGTTTTGTTCCAGAAGAAGCACAATGGGTCGTTAAGAATGTGTGTGGACTACCGGGCCCTTAATAAGGTGACAATCAAAAACCGTTATCCAATTCCATTGATCGCGGATCTCTTCGATAGACTTGGTGGGGCGAAGGTCTATACAAAGATGGACTTACAGAAGGGCTATTATCAAGTCCGGATAGAGGAAGGAGATGAACCAAAGACAGCATGCATAACGCGGTATGGATCGTTCGAGTGGTTGGTGATGCCATTCGGTCTTACGAACGCCCCAGCCACGTTTTGCACTCTGATGAACCAGATCCTACAGCCTTACTTGGATCGGTTTGTGGTGGCATACTTAGACGATATTGTCATCTACAACAACTCGATGGAGGAGCATGTAGATCACCTACGGACAGTATTTTGGGTTCTTCGTGAGAACGAGCTGTTCGTGAAGCGGGAAAAGTGCACATTTGCCACCGAGAAAGTTCAGTTCCTAGGCCATATCATTGGGCATGGGAAGCTGAAGATGGATGAACTGAAGGTCAAGGAAATTATAGAGTGGGAGGCCCCGACCAAGGTGACGGAGTTGAGATCTTTCCTTGGTCTGGTCAACTACTATCGACGGTTCATCGAGGGATATTCGGGGAAGGCTGCGCCACTGACGGACCTTCTCAAGAAGGGGAAGATATGGGACTGGTTTGATCAGTGTCGAGAAGCCTTCGAGGAGCTGAAAACGGCGGTAAGTCATGAACATGTCCTTGCCTTGCCCGATTTCAGCTTGCCTTTCGAACTACACATGGATGCCTCCGACTTTGCCATCGGGGGAGTACTGATGCAGAATGGACATCCGGTTGCCTTTGAGAGCCGTAAGCTTAATGATACGGAATGGCGGTACACGGTGCATGAGAAAGAGATGACCACCATCGTCCATTGCTTGCGAGTTTGGAGACACTATCTTCTGGGAGCACATTTCTCGGTCAAAACGGATAACGTGGCGACGAGCTACTTTCAGACTCAGAAGAAGTTGTCCCCAAAACAGGCGAGATGGCAAGACTTCCTGGCGGAGTTCGATTACACCTTGGAGTATAAGCCGTGAAAGGTGAACGTAGTGGCGGATGCACTAAGCAGGAAGGCGGAACTAGCGACCATGAGCCAAGTCGAGGGGACTATTATGGCTCGGATCCGGGAGAGGCTGGAACGTGATCCAGTTGGCAAGGAGCTAGTGAAGCTGTCCAATGAGGGGAAGGTGCATCGATTTTGGGTAGAGGATGGGCTACTCTACACCAAAGGTCGTCAACTTTATGTCTCGAAGTGGGAAAGTCTTCGACGTGATATCATTCGGGAGTGCCATGATACTCGGTGGGCGAACCACCCGGGACAGAAAAGATTGATGGCACTGGTTGAAGCCGGATACTATTGGCCACGGATGAGGGATACCGTGGAGCTGTATGTAAAGACTTGTCTAGTTTGCCAACAAGACAAGTCCGAGAATAAGCAGCCCGCGGGATTACTGCAGCCACTTCCCATCCCGGAGCGACCATGGGACTCGGTTTCGCTCAACTTCATCAGCGCGTTACCAAAGTCCGAAGGGTTCGGATCCATCTTGGTGATCGTGGACCGGTTCTCTAAGTATGAGACGTTCGTGGCATGTGGTCGAGACTGTACCGCGGAGGAGGCAGCAAGGGCGTTCTTCAAGAACGTGGTGAAACTTTGGGGGCTTCCGCGGAATATTGTGAGTGATCGGGATCTCCGATTCACCGGGCGTTTGTGGACGGAGCTGTTCAAAATGCTGGGAACAGAGTTAAGTTTCTCAACAAGCTTTCACCCACAATCTGATGGGCAAACCCAGAGGGTGAATGCCTTGTTGGAAGGATATCTCCGACACTTTGTGAGCGCCAACCAACGGGACTGGGCTAAGTTGCTGGACATAGCTCAGTTCTCATACAATCTTCAACGCAGCGAGCCGACGGGACGGAGTCTGTTCGAACTTGCAACGGGACAATAGCCATTAACCCCGCATACTTTGGCCACACCAAAGACGGAACGAAAGAGTCCAGGGGCGTTTATAATGGCTAAGCAGTGGGAGGAACATGCTGATCTTGCCCGAGCATGTTTAGATAAGTCCCGAAAGCGGATGAAGAAGTGGGCGGATGAGAAACGACGGCCTTCGAGGTACTTAGTGGGCGACCTTGTCCTTGTTAAGTTGCTTCCACAACAATTCAAGGCATTTCGGAGTCTACACAAAGGCTTGATCCGGAGGTACGAAGGGCCGTTTGAGATTGTTGGAAAGGTGGGGAAGGTTTCCTACCGACTGAACCTGCCAGATACATTGAAGATCCACCCGGTCTTTCATGTGAGCATGTTGAAGCCTTACCATGCTGATGAGAACGACCAAGATAGAGGCGTCTCAAAAAGGGCACCACCAGTCATGACCAAGTCCTATGACAAGGACATTGAAGAAGTGTTGGCGTCCAAAGAGGTAAGGAAGCAAGGAGTCCCGAGGCAAACCCATTTTCTAATCAAGTGGAAAGGACTACCCGATGCTGAAGCGACATGGGAACCGGAAAACGATCTATGGCAGTTTCGGGAGGTATTGAAGGCATACACGGCGACGAGGGCGTCACCGCCTTAGGTGGGGGAGGATGTCACGCCCCATCAGGATTGGAACGAAACCGGGCCGAGCGGAGAAGATCCCGGGAAACTTAGTATTTACTTAAGTGATAAGCTTTGTAAAATATCTAAGTAAGGATAATGTAAAATAAGGTGGGCTATATTAAGGGGGGAGTTACTTAAGGGGAGGGTACTTCACCTTGAAGTTACTTCATTTGAGGGAATTCTTATTAGCCGTTAGATCGGTTCAATCTCCACCGTCCGTTGAGGAGATGATTTTGTATAAATAGGGGGTGAGATCCTCACTTGTAAATAATCAAGTTCTTAATAAGAAAAACACTTCAAAAGCTCTGCCTTCTCTCTAAAACGTCTCACTCTCTTTCTAAGTACTGATCGGTTTGTTCGAAAGGCTGACTTAGCAAATCACAAGGGTGAAAGGTGCTAAGGCCGCACGTCCTGATTGCTGTGAAGAAATCAGTCCGTGACAAACCGCTCTTAAAATTGAGATTTTAAAGAAGTTTCTAAATAATCAAGAATTTTTTTTTTAATAATCAGGAAAAAAAGTTTCTAAATAATCAGGAATTTGACCTAAAGATTTTTCTATTTTTCCTCAGAGCTGCCATAAGCGTGCAATATATCACTTTTTATTTATTTATTCAGTTGACAAAAAAAAATATCACTTTTTATTTAATTTTATTAGACATCTCAGTTTAAATTAGCTAAATCTTTTTTTTTGGTCAACAACTAACCAGATCTTTAATGTTAGTTTTCAGAATACTTAAGCTGTTTGGCTACTTGATCTCCTGACTGTTGAGGCCTTCAAACTCAAGCTTCTCCTCTCAACCAAACATCTATGATCAGCACTATGCACTTTTGAACTGTGAGTATAAGCTTCATTTATATTATGTTTAAATATATTAATTATATTGTTTGAAGTAAAAAGGCAATATTCTAAAACTAAATAAGAAAACACGTTGCATGTATATATATAATCTATACTATATAAAAGTTGAGTCTATAAGCCATTGAGGGTGTCCACATAGGATGTTAAACGACCAATCATATTATGACAAATCATTTTTTTAAATTTCTTATTTCTAAAAATGTCAATATTATATTATTTCAGTAGAAATAGGAATAAATATCAAATATGTAAATTTACAAAAAAAAATTATATAAGTTAACTTAATATATAACAGATTTTCGAAAATACTAACAAAAATAATAATTAATTTCAAAATGCAAATTTTCAAACAATTATAACTATATAAATTTAAAACACGTGATTTTCAAAATCTAGATTATATATTATTGAAAATATTCACAAATAACATATACTATATACAAGTTGATGCTATAAATCATTGAAAGTGTCCACATATTATTTCAAGTCACAAATAAAAGTATACTAATCAGCTTTATTATTTTTAAAAATTTGAAAATCTTCAAAAATTATCTCTTTCAAAATAGAAATCAATATTAAATTTAGTAAAAAAATAGAAATATCATCAATTGAGTGAGTTTGATATATAAAATAAACCTCTAGAATATTAACATAAATTTAACTAACAAAAAAATATTTTTAAAGAATACAAGAATTTCAAACAATAAAGACACTATGAACCTAAAAACATATATTTTAAAAATGATTATTTTTATTATTTAAAGTGTCTAGAGATAATTTACAAAGAGAAATACCTTAGGATAGCACTAAAATTTTTTTTTGTCAAAAAATAGCATTTGAGGAGAAAAATAATCAAAATAAGTTTTATTAAAGGGTGTAAATATAAATTTATACCCCTAAAGTTAACTAATCTAGACTTAGAGTTTAGAATTATGAGTTCGGGTTTTGGAGGTGAGGGTTAAATTTTTTTTTAAAAAAATTCAAAATAAAAAATTAAAAACAGCTATTTGAGATAATTGGTCATTTAAAAGTAAGATTAATAATATACCAGTTGAGCATCCAAATTTGATATTTTAAATATACACTTAAGTAAATTATTTCAATCAAAATAAAATTAAAATCAAATAAGGTAGAAAAAGAAAATGTTTTTTATATGAAAATAGATAACTTAATATATAAAATGAATATTTGAAAACTAAACATAAAATTTTAACTAACAAAAAGAATTTTTTTTGTAAAAAGAAATCATGGTTTTTTTTAAAAAAAAAGCTTTCATAATCATGTATGTAAGAATAAAATAAAACCAGTGTAAAAAATATAAGTTAACAAATATAAGAAATTTCTTAAAACTTAGCTTGATATTATACCAACTTATAGAAAAATTTAAATAAAAAATTTAGAAAGAAATATTTTATCTACAATATTTCTATTTTATTTTAAAAATATTGACATATAATTTAAAATATCAACATCATCGTAGTTTAATATTTTAAAAAATCTTAAATTTCAAAAATCATCTATCAGAATAAAATTTAAAATATACAATATAAGCAAAAAATAGTAAAAATAACTAATTTGGTATATATGTTAACTCTTTCAAAATTAATGTCAAAATATTTAAAAAAAAACTTATATCATACAATATGCCAAGGCATACAAATAGCATATACATAAAAATAAAAGGTATTTAATTTCAAAATATTTAAAGTAATCAAATAAATTAAAAAAGTAAACTGAAATTTAGTATTTAAAATTTTCTTATTTATATTATTAAATCAGCTATAAGAAGTCATGAAATTTATATTAGGTTGCACAATTTTCTTGAAAATGATAGTTGATTTTAATTCTTTTTATCAAACCATTCTTGGCTAACAATAACTTTTATTAAAAATGATAGTAAAAATAATGGGGAAATTGCTAAAAATGATTCAAAGCTTGATTTCAAATGCAAAAGTGTACCCCAAATTCAATCAAATGCAAAAGTAACCCAAAAGACTTCTTAGAAAGTCTACAACGATTGAATCTTTTTCCCTTTATTTTTTACAAAATTTAATATATGATTTACTAAATATGTTTAATTTTTTTATTTTTTATTTTAATTTTATTGTCATAATATATGATTTAACTTTTTTATAAATATTTAAATTTAATTTTAATTTTAGGAGTTTTTCTAAACACCAATACAAATAGACTCAAACAAAGGTCTACATATATGTAGACTTTTTAATATGTTTACGAACCCCTAAACCACAAATCTCAAACCCTAAATGTTTTGTTTGATCATCAAACAGTTCAAATTACTGTTTCAAATATCAAAATTATACAAAATGTAAACCACTAAACATTAATAAGCAGATTTAAGTCAATAAAACCAAAAAATCAAAATCAAAATCTAAAATCTAACCCAATGAAATCTACTACCAAAAGGCATAACATGTTACAACCTATTGTTTCTAACCCTTGAACATTGTTTAAGACATGGTTACCAAATTAGTATATGTTCCTTAAAAATGTTTAATCATATAAAATTTTAATTTTTTTACTTCATATTATCCATTATATTAATGATTAGTTAAAAATATTTCAACAATTATTTTTATACATTTTTAAAATTAAATTATTAGATAAAATTATGGTATATACTACATGACAAGTCTACCGAATGAATAGACTTCGTACGAGGTCTACATCTATGTAGACTTCTTTCTGTTACGTGTAAACTAACAAAGGATAGAAACGTGAAATACACTTCTGTTTTTTTGTTTGGTCATAAGGGTTAAATAGTAATTTTATCACCCTTGTAGGTTGGTTTTGCATTTGACTGAAAATGGGGTACACTTATAGGTTTGACTTGAAATTTTAGGTTGTTTATTAGAAATTCTCCCATAAATTAATGTGATGACTATGATAATTTATTAGTTCACTTGTATCTTTTTCTAATTTTTAGAAGTTTGTCAAAATTGCAAAGTTTATATTTTACTGATTAATACTCTTAAATAGTATACTCTTCAGTTGATTAAAGTATAATGAATATTTATTGTTGCTGAAACTATATTCTAATATTACTATTATTTTAAAATAATATTAAACATTTAAGTAACTTATTGAGTGAACTTCTTTAGATATTTAAGTTTTCATATATTTTATTAACATTTTTTTTCAAATATATTTCTTTGATAAAACTCGTATGAGTTCATTTTAAATTTTATATGTTATGTTGATTGCTGTAATTCTTTTTTATAAACATGGATCATATCATTTTTATTGGTGACTTACATTAAAATGTATAAAGAGTCACCTTCTACTTTATTTTATTCTTAATGATTTTTTTTGTAGATTACAAAATTTTTAGATTCTTTTCAAAAAAAACTATCTAATTGGTTTAATGAATAAGTGGATAATAGCTTTCTAAATTTTTTTGTGTCAACACATAATATCGTATTGTTATTAAAATTTTAATTGTTGATGTAAGTCAATGCATTTGAATGATAAAAATAGTTGAAAAACGCATAAATAAACAACATAATTAACAACGTGTCTTACATAAGTGAATTATTTTTACTTTATTTTTAATAAAAGTTATTGTAAACCAAGAATGGTTTGATAAAAAGAATTAAAATCAAATATCATTTTTCAAGAAAATTGTGCAACCTATATTAATAGCCGATATAAAAATATAAATAAGAAAGTTTTAAATAATAAATTTTTGTTTACTTTTTTAATATATTTGATTACTTTAAATATTTTGCAATTAAATACATTTTATTTTGATTTATATTTTGAAATTAAATAAATTTGTTACAACCATAGTTATAGTTGTGAATATTTTCAATAACATTTTAAAAATAACATATAGTATATGTTATTTGTGAATATTTTTAATAATATATAACCTAAATTTTGAAAATCACGTGTTTTAAATTTATATAGTTATAGTTATTTGAAAATTTGTATTTTGAAATTAATTATTATTTTTGTTAGTATTTTTGAAAATATGTTATATATTAAGTTAACTTCTATATAATGTTTTTATTTTTGTAAGTTTACCATATTTGATATTTATTTATATTTATACTGAAATAATACAATTTTGGTAATATTAACATATTTAGAAATAAGAAATTAAAAAAATGATTTGTGATAATATGATTGTTTGTTTAACATCCTATATGGACAACTTTAATGGGTTATAGCCTCAACTTTTATATAGTATATAAAACCTATTGATGACAAACTAATAATCATTGCACATATTTAGGAAATATGTGCAATGATTTAACTTTTTTGAGCTCTTAATCTATATTATTCAAGTCTCATTAAGCTATCCACATAGACAGCCGCGTATGACTCACTTTTTAAATTTCTTATTTCTAAAAATGTCAATATTATATTATTTCAGTATAAATAGAAATAAATATCAAATATGTAAATTTACAAAAAAATAAATAAATATATAAGTTAACTTAATATATAACAGATTTTCGAAAATACTAACAAAAATAATAATTAATTTCAAAATGCAAATTTTCAAACAATTATAACTATATAAATTTAAAACACGTGATTTTCAAAATCTGGATTATATATTATTGAAAATATTCACAAATAACATATATTATATACAAATTGATGCTATAAATCATTGAAAGTGTCCACATATTATTTCAAGTCACAAATAAAAGTATACTAATCAGCTTTATTATTTTTAAAAATTTGAAAATCTTCAAAAATTATCTCTTTCAAAATAGAAATCAATATTAAATTTAGTAAAAAAATAGAAATATCATCAATTGAGTGAGTTTGATATATAAAATAAACCTCTAGAATATTAACATAAATTTAACTAACAAAAATAATATTTTTAAAGAATACAAGAATTTCAAACAATAAAGACACTATGAACCTAAAAACATATATTTTAAAAATGATTATTTTTATTATTTAAAGTGTCTAGAGATAATTTACAAAGAGAAATACCTTAGGATAGCACTAAAATTTTTTTTTGTCAAAAAATAGCATTTGAGGAGAAAAATAATCAAAATAAGTTTTATTAAAGGGTGTAAATATAAATTTATACCCCTAAAGTTAACTAATCTAGACTTAGAGTTTAGAATTATGAGTTCGGGTTTTGGAGGTGATGGTTAAATTTTTTTTTAAAAAAAATCAAAAAAAAAAATTAAAAACAGCTATTTGAGATAATTAGTCATTTAGAAGTAAGATTAATAATATACCAGTTGAGCATCCAAATTTGATATTTTAAATATACACTTAAGTAAATTATTTCAATCAAAATAAAATGAAAATCAAATAAGGTAGAAAAAGAAAGTGTTTTTTATATGAAAATAGATAACTTAATATATAAAATGAATATTTGAAAACTAAACATAAAATTTTAACTAACAAAAAGAATTTTTTTTGTAAAAAGAAATCATGGTTTTTTTTAAAAAAAAAGCTTTCATAATCATGTATGTAAGAATAAAATAAAACCAGTGTAAAAAATATAAGTTAACAAATATAAGAAATTTCTTAAAACTTAGCTTGATATTATACCAACTTATAGAAAAATTTAAATAAAAAATTTAGAAAGAAATATTTTATCTACAATATTTCTATTTTATTTTAAAAATATTGACATATAATTTAAAATATCAACATCATCGTAGTTTAATATTTTAAAAAATCTTAAATTTCAAAAATCATCTATCAGAATAAAATTTAAAATATACAATATAAGCAAAAAATAGTAAAAATAACTAATTTGGTATATATGTTAACTCTTTCAAAATTAATGTCAAAATATTAAAAAAAAACTTATATCATACAGTATGCCAAGGCATACAAATAGCATATACATAAAAATAAAAGGTATTTAATTTCAAAATATTTAAAGTAATCAAATAAATTAAAAAAGTAAACTGAAATTTAGTATTTAAAATTTTCTTATTTATATTATTAAATCAGCTATAAGAAGTCATGAAATTTATATTAGGTTGCACAATTTTCTTGAAAATGATAGTTGATTTTAATTCTTTTTATCAAACCATTCTTGGCTAACAATAACTTTTATTAAAAATGATAGTAAAAATAATTGGGAAATTGCTAAAAATGACTCAAAGCTTGATTTCAAATGCAAAAGTGTACCCCAAATTCAATCAAATGCAAAAGTAACCCAAAAGACTTCTTAGAAAGTCTACAACGATTGAATCTTTTTCCCTTTATTTTTTACAAAATTTAATATATGATTTACTAAATATGTTTAATTATTTTTATTTTAATTTTAATTTTATTGTCATAATATATGATTTAACTTTTTTATAAATATTTAAATTTAATTTTAATTTTAGGAGTTTTTCTAAACACCAATACAAATAGACTCAAACAAAGGTCTACATATATGTAGACTTTTTAATATGTTTACGAACCCCTAAACCACAAATCTCAAACCCTAAATGTTTTGTTTGATCATCAAACAGTTCAAATTACTGTTTCAAATATCAAAATTATACAAAATGTAAACCACTAAACATTAATAAGCAGATTTAAGTCAATAAAACCAAAAAATCAAAATCAAAATCTAAAATCTAACCCAATGAAATCTACTACCAAAAGGCATAACATGTTACAACCTATTGTTTCTAACCCTTGAACATTGTTTAAGACATGGTTACCAAATTAGTATATGTTCCTTAAAAATGTTTAATCATATAAAATTTTAATTTTTTTACTTCATATTATCCATTATATTAATGATTAGTTAAAAATATTTCAACAATTATTTTTATACATTTTTAAAATTAAATTATTAGATAAAATTATGGTATATACTACATGACAAGTCTACCGAATGAATAGACTTCGTACGAGGTCTACATCTATGTAGACTTCTTTCTGTTACGTGTAAACTAACAAAGGATAGAAACGTGAAATACACTTCTGTTTTTTTGTTTGGTCATAAGGGTTAAATAGTAATTTTATCACCCTTGTAGGTTGGTTTTGCATTTGACTGAAAATGGGGTACACTTATAGGTTTGACTTGAAATTTTAGGTTGTTTATTAGAAATTCTCCCATAAATTAATGTGATGACTATGATAATTTATTAGTTCACTTGTATCTTTTTCTAATTTTTAGAAGTTTGTCAAAATTGCAAAGTTTATATTTTACTGATTAATACTCTTAAATAGTATACTCTTCAGTTGATTAAAGTATAATGAATATTTATTGTTGCTGAAACTATATTCTAATATTACTATTATTTTAAAATAATATTAAACATTTAAGTAACTTATTGAGTGAACTTCTTTAGATATTTAAGTTTTCATATATTTTATTAACATTTTTTTTCAAATATATTTCTTTGATAAAACTCGTATGAGTTCATTTTAAATTTTATATGTTATGTTGATTGCTGTAATTCTTTTTTATAAACATGGATCATATCATTTTTATTGGTGACTTACATTAAAATGTATAAAGAGTCACCTTCTACTTTATTTTATTCTTAATGATTTTTTTTGTAGATTACAAAATTTTTAGATTCTTTTCAAAAAAAACTATCTAATTGGTTTAATGAATAAGTGGATAATAGCTTTCTAAATTTTTTTGTGTCAACACATAATATCGTATTGTTATTAAAATTTTAATTGTTGATGTAAGTCAATGCATTTGAATGATAAAAATAGTTGAAAAACGCATAAATAAACAACATAATTAACAACGTGTCTTACATAAGTGAATTATTTTTACTTTATTTTTAATAAAAGTTATTGTAAACCAAGAATGGTTTGATAAAAAGAATTAAAATCAAATATCATTTTTCAAGAAAATTGTGCAACCTATATTAATAGCCGATATAAAAATATAAATAAGAAAGTTTTAAATAATAAATTTTTGTTTACTTTTTTAATATATTTGATTACTTTAAATATTTTGCAATTAAATACATTTTATTTTGATTTATATTTTGAAATTAAATAAATTTGTTACAACCATAGTTATAGTTGTGAATATTTTCAATAACATTTTAAAAATAACATATAGTATATGTTATTTGTGAATATTTTTAATAATATATAACCTAAATTTTGAAAATCACGTGTTTTAAATTTATATAGTTATAGTTATTTGAAAATTTGTATTTTGAAATTAATTATTATTTTTGTTAGTATTTTTGAAAATATGTTATATATTAAGTTAACTTCTATATAATGTTTTTATTTTTGTAAGTTTACCATATTTGATATTTATTTATATTTATACTGAAATAATACAATTTTGGTAATATTAACATATTTAGAAATAAGAAATTAAAAAAATGATTTGTGATAATATGATTGTTTGTTTAACATCCTATGTGGACAACTTTAATGGCTTATAGCCTCAACTTTTATATAGTATAAACTAGATTTTTAACTAGCGGTACGCGCCGAGTTTGTTAATAATTAATTTTTATTTATATTTAAATAATAAAATTATAAATTATTTATATAAAATTTTCTATGAATTATATTCAAAATATGATTTATTATTATTTTATTTGAAATTTTATACAATTGTATGTCTTGAATAGTCAATATTAAGATGTCTCTTTGTTTGTATAGATAAATGTATAAGTATATTTATAGATATATTTATATTATTTATTAATCATAATTTATTTTAAAATAATATAATATTTTTGATGTTTATTAACTACTACTATATTGTTATTAACATTTTTATAGTAGAAGTTTTACTTATCTTTCTATTTCAATGACATAAAAGATAATTATTTCATATTTACACTGTCTAAACTTTGCTTTATATTTACCAAATTTTTATAATGAAAGTATAATTATTAGATAGTTATTGTGTGCTTATATGTATTGAAATGCTTCAATTTAATTCTATTAAATGGATATATGTATAATGTTTAGATTTAATTTTTAATCATAATAAATATTTTGATAAATGTAAACAATATTAAACATTTTTGTTAGATATAAAAAAGGGAGAATAAATATATAAAACTTTAAGCAGCTTAAGTAAGATTTTTTATTAAGTAAAAATATAGGAGATCTATAATATTATATATATGTATGTATGTGTGTATATATATCTTTTAACTGATATAATTGCAGTATATTGATTTATTAGTTCACTTATATATTTTTCTAATTTTTAGAAGTTTGTCAAAATTGCAGTGTTTATATTTTACTGATTAATGCTATTAGATAATATATTCTCGAGTTGATTAAAGTATAATGAATATTTATTGTCGCTGAAGCTATATTCTAATATTACTATTATTTTTAATAATATTAAACATTTAAGTAATTTATTTAATGAACTTCTTTAATTTTTTTTAAGTTTTCATATATTTTATTAACATTGTTTTAAAATATATTTTTCTGATAAGACTCGTATGAGTTCATTTTAAATTTTATATATTATGTTGATTGCTATAGTTATTTTTCATAAACATAGATCATATCATTTTTATTGGTGATCTACATTAAAATATATAAAGAGTCACCTTGTACTTTATTTTATTCTTAATGACCTTTTTTTAGATTACAAACAATTTTAAATTCTTTCATAAAAACTATCTAATTGGTTTAATGAAGAACTGGATTATAATTTTCTAAAAAAATTGTGTCAACACATAATATAGTATTGTTATTAGAATTTTAATTATTGATGTATGTTAATGCATTTGAATGAAAAAAGATAGTTGAAAAACGCATAGATAAACAACATAATTAACAACTAGTCTTACATAATGACCAAAAGGAAACATTTTTGACGATTCACAAGTGAAAAAACACGAAATTATGAAGTTTGTGATTATGAAAATGAAGGTTAAGAGAGATTTTTATATGGAAATGTAGAGAAAATGAGAGGAAATAAAGATTTGCTTGTTTAGAATGAGAAAAAAAATGATTGAAAATTCAATTCTAGAGCTTTAAGAGATCAAAAATGGTGGTTCATGGTGGTTGAAAATATTGATGATGATGGCATAGTTGTAATTAAGAAGAAATGTTTAGGGTGTATTTGTTTTTTTTGTATTTTTCGAAATTAATAAATAAATAAATAATAATGGCAAATTTGTAAATAATTCAAACTTAGGGGTATCATGAAAATTCAATGATGAATAGTAACTAAAAAAAGATGTTGGTTTTAGGTTTGACTTGAATTTTTAGGTTATTTTTGAAAAACACCCTTAATTTTATACTGCAATTATATCAATTAAAAGATATACACACACATATATATATATATATATGATATAGATCTCTTATATTTTTACTTAATAAAAAATATTACTTAACGCTGCTTAAAATTCAATATATTTATTCTCTTTTTTCTTATATATAACAAAGTGTTTTTATATTGTTTAAATTTATCAAAATATTTATTATGATTAAAACCTAAATCTAAACATTATACATATATGA